>OX401404.1:59171379-59198879 GCA_947846245.1 Cerastoderma edule
TATCCATATATGGGCAGTATTGTGAGTAATGTAGTTAACCCTTATCCATATATGGGCAGTATTATGAGTATATTATTATATAGACCTGATTGGCTTTCTATATGATTTAGTTAGTCCCTAAGAATGTACAAGCAGATGAGTATGTTGTTTGATATTGTCTGATACTATTAACCAAAATGATCCTTCTTCATCACCAAATGACATGTTGTTTGTTCTCATGATGATTTAAAGCAGTACCTACAACACATGATTTTGTGAAGAAAATTCTATGATTTCATGCAGAGACAGACTTGTGATTCAAATATTGTAGTTTGGTAGTTCTGACATTGCATGAGCAGTTTGTCCTTACATGATGAATGTCTCATTATTGATGAAAGGCCCTCAAACACAGCCCAAGCAAGTAAACTTATACCCATATAGAACATCTACCATCAAACAAGCTCACTAAGAGTCTGCAAGAATACTTATCCTTTTACTGAGACCTACCTAAATGTGACAAAGATGACAGCTTTGTGACAAAATGAGTATTTGCTCCCCAAAGTAAGCTAATTCTTACATTTCCACAAAGTTGTACTCTGAATTGATATTGAACCGTATATTCAGTATGCAAGTGTTTTTCACAAAACCCATGCCATTGAATTGAGAGAGCGGTCTAGAGGCAATGCCTTAGTTCATATTAAAGAATGAAAATAAAATGTGATTTACCCTTTTAACAAAAGATATACAACAAAACAGCTGATTGGTGATAATGAAAGCTTATGTTAACCTATGAACAAATTAAGCATTTAATAATATTTAAATGAAATATTCTTTAAATCAAATTCATTTACATGCAACAATAAATTGTAAACAAAGAAAGACATGTATATAGAGCAAATTTAAGTGGTTTCATTTGCACTCATTATACCGTTGCCATTGATAAGATCTAATTAATGAGGTTTTTTAAAAAGTCCTTTACATGTATTACCCTTGTTGCATATTTATAGGATACAAACATAATTAAAGCATACAGCCTTCACATTTACAAGTTTACAAAGTTACAATTAAATCAATTATTATCAAATTAGTACCTAAACCTGGAAAGGCCCAATACAATGTACCTGATTATCCACCAATGTCACATTTACAAATGCTTTGTGTTAACTCTTCGAATAGTGTTTAACAATGGTTTAACTACACCTTCCAACGGGATTGTCACGAAAAAGATTCCGATTTCTTCACACCTAAATTTGTCCAAATATTCGAAACCCAATACGTTGTCTTTTATTATATTCAACTTGGACTTTCTAGATAGTCCAGTGTTTATCATTCTTAATTTAAATTTCTTTTTGGAATAATGTTATGTTATTTATAACCGTTTGAAATTGATTTGATTATATTCGGGAATTACTCAAATCAATATTGTTCCAAATTATTCCTCTTATGTCTACATATTCTTTAAGTTTAATCAATCATACAAATAGATTTAGTCTATGATACTGGTCGATAATGCATCTTGAAGGATATTTATCATTAAGCTCAAATTGGGAAGTGAAAAACATTAATCAAAACAAATATAATTGATATGTCTACCAAGAACATAATGTTTTTACAAAATATACAATCATAACGACTGGTTATATCCACCCCATTGGTGCTAGTTCGGTACACTTTCCATACTTGATTGAATCCTAGAACTTTCCTTCAGTCTAAAGTACAGTTTGCGAAAAGTACCATTGAGGGAGTATATTTCTTCTAGTTCTGCTTCTGGTTAGAGGTTGATACTACCATTTTCGCACTGATATACACAATAATAGAGACTCGCTATGGGTTCTAACGGTATCCACTCCATAAAAAAGCTATTATATGATATGATTCGCAATTAATTACTAGTCTTTATATCTTAAGAATTTTCCTATTGTAAATGTCATATGACTATAATTTGAGAACCAACTAAGATATCATACACCAAGATGTATTGTATTTATGGTTTCCATATATTTTGGTTGACCTATCTTTCAGCTGAGACTAAAGCAAATGTGGCAAACCAAAGGTACGTCTTGATTTTAAAAAATATAGCTCTAACAGGGAAAATCTTTAAATTTTTTCTCTCTCTCTCTCTTTTTATCTCTATCTCTATCTCGGTTTCTTTCTTTCTTCATCTTTCTCTCTTTCTCCCTATCCCTCTCCCCCTCTCTATTCTTCTTTCTCTCTTCCTCTCTTCTTCTCTCCCTCCCTCTCCCACTTCCTCTCCCTCTCCTCTCCCTCTCCCTCTTCCTCTCTCCCTCTCTCCCTCTCTCCCTCTCTCCGCCTCTCCCCCTCCCCCTTTATCTTTCTCTCTCCCTTCCCCTCTCTCTCACTCACTCCCTCTCTCTCCCTCTCTCTCTCACTCATTCTCACTCTCTCCCTCTCTATCGTGTGATTCCAAAAATGTAAATTACTACATGTAAATTTAATCAGTCCCAGTGAATTTATTATTCCATAACACCAATTGATTGATTGCTACAATAAGTAAAGAAACTTATTTGATAGTTGATAACTAGTTAGCTGTTTGGACGGCATTCAACATTGCTTCGATATCCATTGTGGAAATATGTATTTATAACTCATACGCCCTGCATGTAGAGCTACGAATCACTGTTTTATATTCTCATCTCACGAGATGTATTTCGAACCAAATAATTCACAGAAACTGCAACTTCTTTTTATATAAAATTCTTGCCTATCGAATGGAACTTCTGTGTTTTCTGTCAGCGATTATGCATCAGAAGTGGTGGTCAACCGAACTTCTGTGTTTTCTGTCAGCGATTATGCATCAGAAGTGGTGGTCAACAATTACATGGATACTACCAAAATAATATTAGATAAGAATTGAAAAATAAAACACATCAATGTATTCATTCGCTAAAGTAGGACACCATCGATGTGTGGTAAACGACGAAATGTTCAGCCTGCATTTAACAGTGCTTTGACATCCAGACCTTGTTCGATTAGAACCAACAACTGTCTTGTTAACTTGCACTGTTTCTTAATCACTAAATCATGCATACATACATAATATTTTATTGCATTATAAACATAACATGTTATATAGCAATTTTAACAAACATTCTAACAAAGACATGGATTTACAGAAGAGCTTTTCATTCATTTAAAGGTGTCATTCAATTTCGATTACGTTGAGCATAATATATATACTTTGACAGATTAAAAATAATTTTCTTTGAAGGATTTGAAAATAAATTGACAAATTTATGCATATTTGGCCACGTATGATAATACCTCTTTATATATTTTGATCTTAAATTTGTATGCTTTGGACAAAATAATAAAAAGTGAAATTCATTTTCTATTTGACCAGAATTACAATTTCTACATATTCTCTCATTTCTGGGAATATTATTTTGGCGTCCTTTTTCTATTTCTAGCTCTTGTGCTGATGTTCTAAACCTTGTAAGAGCCTTTCTGAATTTTGATTCATGAATGATGTCGAGATATTGTTCCATAATAAATGAACTTTTGAATAAACTATAGCTATAAAGACGAGGTGAATTACTTATTGATGCATACCAATTTTGTTGATAGATGTCTAATATGCGTTGTTTTATTGCGGTAAAAATGACTTGCATGTATAATTGGTTTTCCCAAATGTTTGATAATCCAATATTGTTTAAAGTGTTTTTGATGTGGTAAGCCCAATTTTTACCGTTGTATGTGAGATTATTTTCTGTGTCTACTTTTAGCATATTATACAGCTTAAATAAGATAGATTGCTCATTTAGAGATATCAGATATACCCAGTATTTAAGCATTATCATTTGTCTATGTATTTGCATGGGAATGCGACCTAACTCCCCATAAAGGGCTGTAAGATTTGTTGACTGCCTTAGACAGAGAATTCTACAAAACTTTGAAAAAATAGATTCTATGCTAGGTCATGGGTGATGTCCCCATACCTCAGCAGAATAGTTAAGCGTAGGTAAAACAATAGAGTCGAAGATATTCAACAGTTGAGCAACTGGAAGATCTAACTGGTTGTAAATGACAAACAAGTTGTGTAATGAAAATGAGGCGTGTTGTGCTATGTGATTTTGTGTGCGATTCCAATCCCATTTTTAAAGAAATATACTCCAAGATATCTAAATGATTCTGTTATTTCAAGTTTTGTGTTATTTAAGAAAAAATCATACGATGTGTGTCTTCCGTTTTCAAATATCATTATTTTTGTTTTCTTTGTATTCAATTTTAAGTTACACTCATTGCAATAGTGTTCAATGTTATTCAAAATAAATTGTAATGTCATGGGATTGTGCGAAAATACAACAGCGTCGTCTGCAAACAAAAGAAGAAACAACTGTAAGCCAGCAATGCTAATGATACCGTTCAAGTCTGTGTTAACATTGTTTAGAATATCATTTAAGAAAAATAAACATAATAAACTGCTGGCTGGGTCTCCCTGTTTCACCCCAATATTTGATAGTACATGATCTGATTTCATTGGTTTATATTTTATTATTGATTTGACATTATTGTACATTATTTTTAGTGCATTGATCAATTTGGTGCTGACATTTTATTTCAAAAGCTTTTGCCACAGTAACAATCTGTCTATACTATCGAACATCTTTTCCCAATCTAGGAATGCGACATATAGTTTCTTTTTACAGGATAAAGTTTTTGCAATTATTGCGTGAAGGACAAATATACAGTCTATTGTTGATTTACCTTTTTGAAATCCGTATTGGTTATCTATGATTTTGTCATTTGTGTTTGCCCATTTTGTCAGTCTATTTACCAGTAACTTCGAATAAATTTTGGATGAAATATTGTTAAGTGTAATGCCTCGAAAGTTGTTGGCCTCCTGATTTCCCCCTTTGAAAAAAGGTATGATAATCCCTTCCCCCAACAGTCAGGAAACAATCCATCATTATATAAAATATGGATCCGTGCTTCCCCTAATGTTAATCGCGGATACGTTTATGTTCCCATAAGAATCAACTGTTTATCGTTTATAATTGCTTTTGTTGCTAAATACCGATGAAATAAGTCTCTTGTTTTTCACAGGGAAGAAGTCAGTTTTGATGTTCGTGTAAATTATGAGACAGGTAAGCATGATTAAGTTCATAATTAAAACACTTTTACACGATTCAAAATAAAAGTCAAAGCCATGCATCAAAACACAATTATCGAGATACCGAATCTTCATAATCGAATGATAGACAAGTTGGTTGTATATTAGGTCGCGTTTAGTGTTTGTATTTGTAACTAATGCGAAACCAGTACTACAGTTTGAACACGATTTCTTCTGTATTCGATCAAGGCACACCTGTTCCTTTTCCTTTTTTCATAAAACGAGTTCTTGAAGGTTGCTGGTATATAGATAGAATAGAATCTCCATCTATTCAGTGACAATGAAGGATTGTTTTAATGACCGTTTTACGTGTGTAACTCACAGATTTTAATCAGCGGAGTATTCCCTGGTTTAACATGAAAGTGTTCACTTTACCCAAGGAATCCAGATGCATTTTGCGCTAATCGACATATGCATATTAGACTATCGTTTGATTAAATCGACAGTTGGTAATTTATTGTTTTCTATATTAAAGTATATGAACTTATGATGAACAATTGTGGCTTAGCAGCATTTTCAACAGCAATTTCGTAATTTTGTTGAGACCTGGCTATTTACTTTCAAGTGTATCATAGTTATCAGCGAAATAGATTTCCCACTCAGAGGAACGCATTTAAATGGTTACCTAATGTTTGTATTTGGCTTGTTGTACTGGCGTCTAACGCCGTTTTAAGAAGTATTTGAGTTTATATCACAGCGGCCGGTGCACGAACCACTACTCCTGATTGTTCCTAAGCAATACTGCAAACTATGCTTTTCAAGCTGCTGGCTTTTTTCTTACAATATTTTGATGTATCTGTCAAAATGATACAATGACCACATTTTCAAAAAGCTAACCTCGCATATCATAAGAGATTATGAAGTATTTCTTTGTTGTGTCTATCATAAGATTTTGAGAATCAAACCCTATTTCGTTTTTTTCTCCCTCTCTTTAGGCAATACGGTTGATACGGGAAACAGCGACTACTACAACATCGACAGGTATCAACAAATATCTATTATTGTGACAAAAGAAATGCTTTTATAAAAAGTAACAACATTTAGAAAATAAAATAGTTAAATTCATTTACCTTTATTATATGTAAATATGACTGTGTGACGAACTGAATAAGCTAACATTTTACAAATCAAAATTATATTTATTTTAGATCATTCAAGTTGTATGATTTAATTTGTGTGCGATTTGAAAAGTGGGTCTATGAAAGTTGCATGATGTTTATAGCGTTTTATGTTTATCATGTCGACTATGCCCTTGTATATTTTCTTCAGTTAATGTTATGCCTGGGAATATATTAAAGATATGAGTCCTGATAAAGCTCATCCTTGTGTGTCAATTACAAAGTCCGCCAGTTTTGATGTGTCATTTACTACTTGAGTATATCCGTTTGTAAAAGTCATTTATCTTTTCCCGGTTAAGTGGTGAGGATTTAATCATGACATTTTTAAGCTTCATTATTACTGATCACTGTCCTTAGCCTGCAAGGTTGCTGTTATCTTGGGGATTTCAGATCGAGCATTTCGACTCTAATTTTATACAAGCGTCTTTCATACCAATGGTGCCGTTTGGTTAACTGTTATTTTTTTTAGTTTTGTTTTAAAACTATCTATTTTACATCGATTGTGAATAAAGTCCATGCAACTTGGATAAATCACTCTCTATTTTGTTTCTTTGATACATAACTGATACTCATGCCGAATGTGGATTGGTCAGGTAAACAACCATTCGATCATGAATAGATACATCGTGTTTAATCTAAGTGAACTAGCTTTAAAGATGTTTGTTCACAGATGAGAAAATTTAAGTCAAAATTAAATTTTGTTGAACAAATATAAACTGCATTTTGTTTTATGGTATACTAAAAAAAAGAAATAGGCATTGAAAGCATAATCAATTCAAGAACCGTCAATATATGTATTTACAGTCTATATGCGGTATATCACGTTGCAATCCTTTTTATTCAATGTATACAGGGTCTATAAACTCAAATACGAATGCTTCCAATTGCTTTTCCAGTATGTTTTGTGTAACAGAACAGCTGTTGTACAGTTTAAAAGATGTGATGGGTTTATTTAAAAATTCCTTCATGTCTGTGAACAAAAATCTTTATTACGGTGCAAAAAATGTCCAAAATACATTTTATTTCTTCCTTCAGAGAACCGTATGAAGATCTTCGTCACGACCAATCCACCGCACACGTGTATGAACAGCCAGCTACCAGGCTACCGTTTTGATAAACCTTCAATTCATACACGGTATTCATATACCTTGTGTTTGATAATTTCAAATTTACTCATTTCTAACCGGTAATTTTGACGGAAGCTAGAAGCTTATTTGATCCGCTCTCAATTACTTTTTTCTGGTTACTAAACCAGCACCCAAGACGATTTTGGGGCATCTTTAATGGCGAACGAACCCGGTACCTTCGATACCAGATAAATTTTCGAAAACTTGTATGTTTAAATTGCTTTTGATAGTTGGATAATTATTCTAATATCCATATTTTGTATTGCTATGATACTTGATGGTACACTCATGAAATGTGTCATTGATTGTATATCAGTTATCGGCGTATCAGGCGTACGTATGTGTTAGCTATCCAAAATGTTGTTTGGTAATTACAGTACAGTAAAGCCTCGTTTATCCGGACCCCTATTATCCGGATGTCTCGCAATCCGAACGAAATGGTAACGGAACGGAATTATTTGACCAGTTTGTTGCAGACGGCCTTTGAAAACTTTGTGGGCAAAGGAGAATTGACGAGCAATTTCTCCTTTTCCCACAATGTTGTCTGCCATATCAGAAGATTATTTTTGAATTTCATCACGTTTTGAAATGTTGTCTGCAAACTCTTTCAATTTGGGACGGTCGACAATTTGGCGTGTGCTAAAGGGTTATAAGTATATATGTGCAAACAGATTGTTTATGTCTTAATGTGTATAAAAACATGGTCTGATTCATTAGTCCGGATGATTCAGTCATCCGGAAATTTCGTTGGGAACGGACGTGCTCGGATTAACGAGACAACACTGTATAGAACAAACAACAACAGGATCTCTACAACTCGAAGTGGAAGAGGTCGTATGAAATTGTTCGACATAGAGAGAGTTTGACGTAGAGAGAGTTTGACGTAGAAAGAGTTTGACGTAGAGAGAGTTTGACGTAGAGAGAGTTTGACGAAGAGAGAGTTTGACGTAGAGAGAGTTTGACGTAGAGAGAGTTTGACGTAGACATCTCTGGAATATTAAGACATAGAAATAAAGAGAAATTCTATCAATATCCCGCTTTTTACTTTGTCGTCTCCTTTACAAAACTTTTAATATTTGCTTTCTTTTATCAAGAAATGATACTCAGAGTAGCAAACAGGTTAGATATCAGGCCAGTCGCCAGTTTACTTGTCAGCTGGTCTGGATCTAATTTGCTTGCATAAGCATAAAGTCGGTTCCAGCACTATATATATGGGTTGAAATAAAATTTGACATTTTCAACATAACCCTTTGAGTCATTTTATCGTTAAGATGACAATTTCAACATACCACTGTGTTGAGTTTTATCATTAATCAGCCTGATTGCGACACATGTGAACTCAATCCAACCCTGTATTAATGACCCTTGTAGATGCATGTATGTATGATATTTGAATGTTAGCCTGTTGATAATTGAATGATTGTTTAACGGAAGGTCAAATGTACCTTCTACTTTCTATTGGCATTTCAACCATTCTAATGGTTCGATTATGCTAAAGGTACTTCTAACATGTTGTACGCTGAGCATCATTACTTTTGTTTATGAGGTATACGTGTAAAATTGTTTATTTGTCTTGATATTACGTAATACACATGATATACTTTTTGTACTTTTTGTTAAGTATGTTTTGACTATGCCCAAAAGCTATGGACAAATCGAGGACATGTGTTACAGTCTCACAAGTGATTCGTATAAAGGGTCAGGTTTTCGGACGTATGTGAATATCAACATGTAAGGGTGACGTTATTTTCCCTTTGTACAAGAGGATATAGGCTAAGCGTCCACGCGTTTCTCTCATTAATTCTAAAAGTACGTATATCCGTCTATAAATGGTTATGGTACAGACTTCTGGTATTTATATTAATGGTGTACATCCTTTGGTTGATTCATTATCATAGTTAAATGTATACATATACACTACAGCTTTGATATTACTAAATATTTTGCAACTCAGTTTATAATTCAATTTACAATGCTATCCAAAGCCATACGTTTTGTTTCCAGTGTACAAAAGCTATGTTTGCTGTTTTATAAGTTCTCAAGTCATTTATTTGATTTCGGTTTTATGGGTAATATATCGAGTCAAAACAATATCAGTTATGTAGCGATGCCCGACTCTTAATGGTGGAGGAAGATCCTATATTCAACTGCCCATAAGTACTGGCTAAACAGTGTACAACCATCGGCATTCCGTTAGTTAGTCGGGAGAAATTCTAAATGCCGTCATCGGGATGTGAGCCAACGCGGAGAGGAATTCCATTTATAAATACTTCTGTATTCACAATAACCATGTGGTTGTTTTATAGCTTAACATTATCATAAAAGTATAGTCTTCTTTACGAGTGAGAAGGGTGTAAATAATGAATATATATACAATAATAGCAAAGGAGTGTGTAAGCACTACTTGATTGTGGATGGATCTTTAACAGCGTGAAATACATCACAGACTGAAGGTTAAGTGCGTATCCGTTTTTAAATACACTATTCCAAACGTACCCAATTGGCTATGGCACCTCATAAAATTTCGGAAAAACCTTGCCAATGATGTTTTACATTGCCATAATGCTTATCTCGATATTGAAACAAGAGGAATTGTTTTTATAGACTTACGCAAATTTTATAGGCTAAGGTGTTGAGTAAAACGCTATTTCCACAATAATCAGAAAATTATGTTTTAATGTCATCACATTTTGAAATGTCGTCTGCAAACTCTTTCAATTTCGAACAATCGCAACTTTGTCGTTTAGTAAAAGGGTAAGGATCACGACATCATTCTCATCATCCGATGAGTGATGCCTTATATAAAATGACTTCCTTACAGATTGGGAGGCTGTTTATCTTTTTAAATTTATAATGTCTTCTATGGATAGAATGAAAGTAAAGATAATACAGTTATTAAAAACTAGGTTTTTGATAACGCTTCACATAGCTTTTCATAACAATTCCGTTAATATACGTTTATAATATTTGTTATATATTACATTTGTTTTGCAGGTATATGAAATTTTTTAACCCTTTACGAAACGCCAGACAGCTTTTCAAAATGTGATCTAATGGAAAAATATTCTTCTGACATGGCAAAAGAACTGTGTGGGAAAAGGAGAAATTGCTCGTTAAGAGCAATTTCTCCTTTTCCCACCATGTTTTCCAGAGTCGTCTGCATCAACCTGATCAAATGTCGTTATTGTTTGGTAATGAGTATAATGGTCTAATTGGTTAGCAATGATATAACATTTTTGACCTGTGAAATGATCTTAAATGCTTGGGGCATCGGAGACCTAGACCGGACAGTCAATCGGTCAATCGACACTCTTATCATGTTGGGCTGGCGAGGAGCCATAGAAAGCAATCACCTGGCTGCTTATAGGCCAAGTCTTTTAACCCTTCCCCAAACAACAAATTTCCGACTGTCCCAAATTGAAAGAGTTTGCAGACGACATTTCAAAATGTGAAGAAATTGGAAAATAATCTTCTGATAGGGCAGAAAACATTGTGCGAGCAATTTCTCCTTTTCCACAATGTTTCTACCCTATCAGAAGAATGTGTTTTGATTTCATCACACTTTCTTACATTTCTTTCAGTATTCTTTCTTGCAGAGACGTCTGCAATAAACCGGTCAAATGTCGTTATTGTTCGGTAACGGGTTAAATGCAATTACGTAATCTTTCTACCTATTTAGTATTTTCAAGTTTATAATTTTCTTTTTGGACCGCTTTCCGAATTCTCTTCTGATCAGTAAGATTATGAAAATCTACAGAGTTGTTTAACAATAGTGCTGGGACAATCAAGTAATCACATATATGTTGTCAATAGTTTAGTGTTTTATTCAAACTACTTTTTCATTGTCAAATGGACAACGAGTTTGTACAAAATAACACAAAATATCGCACAACACAAATAAAAAATTCACATGAACCGACAAAAACATTTTGAAAAACAATAAAACATTTACCTACACCGCTATGATCAGTTGTATTGTTCATGTTATATCATGGAAACTTATTAACCACAGTCGGTCAGTCTTTGTTTTCTCTTTTCATACACTTCCTAAATTAAAAGCATTCTCTCCAAGTAGCCGACTTCTTAATCACATTGATATACTTGTTTGGTATAACATTATGCGAATCAAGCTTATGAAATCAATACTATATGTATCTATAATGTATCTATGAATCATATAACACGCACATAACCATGTTTATCTATTCAAGACTGTTTCCCTTTATCATGCGTGATTTACGGAAATACATATGTACAGGATTACAAGAGAATTTACACAGTACGTAATTATTAGAAGAGATACTCACCAGCACCCAATTGTATAAACGTTGGTTAAAGTTTACCAACGTTTATACAATTGGGTGCGGATACATAACAAGAAAGTATCTATATATAATGCATAATGCATGCGTAAACCAATTTACATTGTATACATAAACAAACATTTCATGATGTTTTCATGCATACAAAGTGGAACAACCTGATACCAAAGTGCATGTTTAATACATAAAACATGAGCTTAACGATGTGTCTTTCATAAAACAATATTAAGCATTGCGCCAAAGCCGGTTTCATAGTATTTATGTTAATGGAAGGAAAGACCTCTACTCTTATGAGACGGTATAACTTTCCAAAAGTAACTGCAACATGTGTGAGCAAAACAAATTGTTGCTTTCGTTGTTGTATTCAAACATAGCATGATGTATATTTCTCTGTTATTTTCTATCGTTTTATGTACACAAGAGTTTTTTGCTGCGGTTTTGTAAACTTTGGTAGTTCTGCAGCATACAGTGTATGTTGACAAGTTAATCACGATATCAATTCTTTAATTGCGATTGTTTCATGTACACATATTTCTTTTATAAAGCTGTTTCTTTGCACATTTTGACCGTTTAATCTGTCGTTACAACTTAAACATGCTGATATTAAGTGGATTTCGATTGTCTTAAGTGCTCAAGCCAACCTTTTTACACTGAAATCATGTTTCGTTTGCCTTATAACAGCGCAGTATATTATCACATTATCTTTATATCTGGTCGTTAACAAACCTTTATCAAACTTATGAAACAATTGTGACAAGTGGATTAGTATCTCATTAGGAACAATTTCGTTTTTTAACGCAATTGACGTCTTGCAAAATCAAAAGCGCACGTGATTTTTGTATTCGTTATCATCGCCAACATACAAACTACTTTAAGGTAGTGTCCTATATGTACTTTTACCATTATTTGTTGCAATTTACCTTAAATGGCTTGTCCTTTCAAACTTGAAATCATGAAATTAGACACATACGTTATGACCATTCCAAGGATTTTTCGCATATAATGCATACGCTACATGTATGTGTATATTCATGCACAATTTGTATGGATATTCATTTATGTAATGCTTCAGTATGCCCATGTTCACATGTACGCTGCAAGGCGCATTAGGTTATGCAGGATTTGAAAGACAGCAGTGCATATAACGCCATTCATAAAGGATACATGTAAATGGTTTGGATGACCATTGGGATATGAAGTATGTAAATAGATAGATACTGAATTTGCTGTTGGTAGGCTGTCGCTGTACCATAAGTGCCGTTTTCCATTTGAATAAGAAGTTATTTAGTTATACACAGATTTGACCGGATCAAGCCTCATTCATCCACTCTGTTCATTAATGATTATATGGAACAGTCTATACAAGAATTGCTCTATTCTAAGGACGCAGTTGATAAAAACAAAACCACGTCCATCATCTCGAAAATTGTGATAACCTTTGTTAATGGCCATGTACACTCAGGAACAACATCAATAGGTACATAAGCAAACACCAACAGTAGGAAAATACACCCACATTGCTCCAGATAAGGTATTGTGTACACCAGCAAAGTCCAGCATATGTCATAATGTTCCGAATGTCTCGAGAAGCATTCTGATGTATATCAGCAAGCTTTATCAAATGTCTCAATGTTCCAAGAATCTCAAGATGAATCCTTATGTACACCAGCAAGCTAATACACATGTTAAAATCTTTCGAGCATTAACAATTCTGATGTATATTAACAAAATACAAATACATTTTGTTACGATCTTAATAAATGTATATCAGCATGTGTTCCGATGAATATGCGCAAACTCTAACAAATGTCTCAATGATCTGAATATCTCAAGATGTGTTCTGATGTTTATTAGATGACTCCAACACATGTCTTAATGATCCAAATATCTCGAGATGCATTCTAATGATAATCAGCTAACAAAAACACATGTATCAATGCTACGAATAGCTCGAGATGTGTTCTGCTGTTTGTCAGCAAACTCCAACGCATGTCTTAATGAAACGAATATCTAGACCTGTTCTGATGTTTATCAGCAAACTCCACACACATGTCTAAATAATCCGAATATCCCGAAACGTGTTCTGATGTATATCAGCAAGCTCCAACATATGTCTCAATGATCCGAATATCACGAGGTGTGTTCTGATGTTTGTCAACCAACCTCGGCACATGTTGATAATCCGAATATCTCGAGATATGTGCTAATATACACTGGGAAACTCCAATACATGTCTTATTTATCCGAATATCTCGAGGTATGTGCTGATGTTTATCAGCAAAATCCAACACATGTATTAATGATACGAATATCTCAAGATGTGTTCTGATGTTTATAAGCAAACTCCAACACATGGCTAAATGAATCCGAATCTTTCTAGATGGCTTCCTATAATCAAAGTCCGACATCCAGTAATGATCCGAATATTTCATATATGCTCTTATCTCCTTATCAACTTCAACCCATGCCTTAATGTTCCAAAATTCTCATGATGTGTGCTGATGAGCAAAAGCAAACTCAATCACATGTCTTTGTGTTCCGAATATCTCGAGTCGTATTCTTCTGTACACAAGCAAACTCCATCACATGTGTTAATGGTCCAATATCGTGGTGTGTTGTGTTGTATATTAACATACACCAACACATATCAAAAACCTCGACACATGTCTTAATGATCCGAATATTTCGAGATGTGTTCTCCTGTACACAAGTCAACTCAAACACATGTGTTGATGATCTAAATATCTCAAGATGTGTTCTGATGTTTGTTAGCCAACAACAACACATGGCTAAATTATTCCGAATCTTTCCAGATGTTTTCTTATGATTAATGTCCGACATCCATTGAGAACGCGTTGGATATTGTTCGTGTCAACTGCGCATGTGTAGAAATACTCGCAGCTGTGATTCTGGTGCCAGTCTTTCGATTTCTCCTGTAACGTTGGAATTAGCTCAATTTCGCCGTTAACGATTTTCTGAAATAAAGGATAACTGATTAACCCTTATAGTGCTGGAATCAACGTCATGATTATGCAAACAGGTCGGATCTTGTGATGTAACCCGTTTGCTTCTCTGAAAATCTCTTTTCGACAAAATTAAGCAGATACCTAATGATTATAAAAATCATACGACACAAAAATATATCTTTAGAAAATTACCCAGCATTCCAAGGTCAATATTTTTCACAATCACAGTAGGATAACAAGTCGGTTAACCTTACCATGAATAAACGATTGATATACAAAGTCGGTTGACCTTACCATGAATTAACGTTTGATACACACATTTGGTTGATCTTACAATGAATAAACGTTTGATATACACAGTTGGTTGACCTTACAATGAATTGGCGTTTGATATACACAGTCGGTTAACCTTACCATAAATAAACGTTTGATATACACAGTCGGTTAACCTTACCATAAATAAACGGTTGATATACAAAGTCGGTTGACCTTACCATGAATTAACGTTTGATATACACAGTTGGTTGACCTTACAATGAATGGGCGTTTGATATACACAGTCGGTTAACCTTACCATAAATAAACGTTTGATATACACAGTCGGTTAACCTTACCATAAATAAGCGTTCGATATGCACAGTCGATTGACCCTTCCATAAATAAGCGTTTGCTATACATAGTTGGTTGACTCTACCATAAATAAGCGTTTTATATACACAGTCGGTTTACCTTACAATAAATAAGCGTTTGATGTACACAGTCAATTGACCTTACCATAAATAAGCGTTTGATATACACATTCGGTTGACCTTATCATGAATAAATGTGGATATACACAGTCGGTTAACCTTACCATAAATAAACGGTTGATATACACAGTCGGTTGACCTTACCATGAATAAACGTTTGATATACACAGTCGGTTAACCTTACTATAAATAAACGTTTGCTATACACAATCGATTAACCTTACCATGAATTAACGTTTGATATACACAGTCGGTTAACCTTACCATAAATAAACGTTTGATATACACAGTCGGTTAACTTTACCATGAATAAGGGTTTGATATACACAGTCGGTTAACCTTACCATAAATAAGCGTTTGATATACACAGTTGGTTAGCCTTACCATACATTAGCGTTTGATACACACATTTGGTTGACCTTACCATAAATAAGCGTTTGATATACACATTCGGTTGACCTTACCATGAATAAATGTGGATATACACAGTCGGTTAACCTTACCATAAATAAACGGTTGATATACACAGTCGGTTGACTTTACCATAAATAAGCGTTTGATATACACAGTTGGTTAACCTTACCATACATTAGCGTTTGATACACACATTTGGTTGACCTTACCATAAATAAGCGTTTGATATACACATTCGGTTGACCGTAACATGAATAAATGTGGATATACACAGTCGGTTTACCTTACCATAAATAAACGGTTGATATACACAGTCGGTTGACCTTACCATGAATAAACATTTGATATACACAGTCGTTTAACCTAACTATAAATAAACGTTTGCTATACACAATCGATTAACCTTACCATGAATTAACGTTTGATATACACAGTCGGTTAACCTTACCATAAATAAACGTTTGATATACACAGTTGGTTAACTTTACCATGAATAAGCGTTTGATATACACAGTCGGTTAACCTTACCATAAATAAGCGTTTGATATACACAGTTGGTTAACCTTACCATACATAAGCTTTTGATACACACATTTGGTTGACCTTACCATAAATAAGCGTTTGATGTACACAGTCGGTTAACCTTACCATAAATAAACGTTTGATATACAAAGTTGGTTGACCTTACCATAAATAAACGTTTGATATACACAGTTGGTTGACCTTACCATAAATAAACGGTTGATTTACACAGTCGGTTGACCTTACCTTGAATTAAAGTTTGATACACAGTTTGTTGATCCTATCATAAATAAGCGTTTGATATACACAGTTGGTTAACCTTACCATAAATAAGCGTTTGATATAAACAGTCGGTTTACCTTACCATAAATAAGCGTTTGATATACACATTTGGTTGATCTTATCATAAATAAGCGTTTTATGTACATAGTCGGTTAACCTTACCATAAATAAGCGTTTAATATACACAGTCGGTTGACTTTACCATAAATAAGCGTTTGATATACACAGTCGGTTTACCTTACCATAAATAAGCGTTTGATATACACAGTCGGTTAACCTTACCATAAATAAGCGTTTTATATACACATTTGGTTGACCTTACCATAAATAAGCGTTTGATGTACACAGTCGGTTAGACTTACCATAAATAAGCGTTTGATATACACGGCCGTCTTCACGAGTTCCGGATTGACGTCGGCAGATTTCGAACTTGACCTTGAACCCCGCCTCTTTTTGAAATCACCTTCCGCTGGCTTGTTGTAGGAGTCTATGAATTCTATTCGTTCCGAGTCTACAATATAAATGCATAAATGATAAGGTCAGCTTCTTCAAGTTAGTATCCTTTTAATGTTCTCAAATCATTTCGTTAAGCACAGCCGCTCATTGAGTTTGCATTGGAGTCTGAATGCACTTCAGGCACTTCGAAGACTTTCCTACTTTTTCTTATGATTCGTTTTCCTCTATTTTTCAAAACTAACAAATCGAGGGTTCAAAACAATACTATATAGTAGATTGTCCGTGAAATTGCCCTTGACATCCAGACACACGCACGTGTTTGAAGTTCAAAATTATAAAGTGGTAGTTTCAACTTCTTTCGAGATATAAATGTAACCAAAGCCCAAATCGCTGCTTATAGTTAACGTTTTGCTTAATCATATGTCTCATTTACTTACTTGACGGCACAAATTCATCGTAGTTAGGAAATATTTTCGGATGTTTTTCCGTGAGATCTTTTATATATCTTCCCTGGTGCACCTTCTCTGCCAATATGTCCATTTTATTCATAAACAGGAGGATCGACACATTTTTCAAAAACCTGAAGCAATAGAAATAATCAAAGTAGTCTCAAGCATAATGACAATCTGAACACATCGGATTTATCCAATAGAAAACACCTCTGAAATAATAGGGATGACGCCATATTGTTTCCCGCGAGAATGACGTCACTTTCTTTCGTTTCTAAAAATAGATCTTGAATGTAAAATCCAAAAAGTCGTTAAATTTGATTAAGGAAACAAGTATACATGTCACAACAACACGTTCGCCATTTGGTATGAGTTACTGATCAAAAGTGATTAAAAAGGATGTCCAACACATTGAACTACTTAACATGCACGCTTAGAAAAGGTGTTCATCGGCGGATGCCGATTTACCCGAAAAATTGTAACCCTACACTTATATCCGAGGTGTATTTCACAGCTCACGGAAATACCCGAGTAGTTCCGATTGGCATAATGATTGTATTTGTGGTTTAAATCTATTTTAACTGTTAGAATGCCGGGTATGTTTCTAAAAATAGAATTTTGTGTCGTCTGCTTCTATAAGCCTTAGGTTTCTGCTTCATTTTAATGAGGAAAGATACTCAGGGTAGCAAACAGGTTTGGTCAAAGGCCAGCCGCCAGATTACTTCGTCAACTTTTCGAGGCTTCAATGGTCTACGTTATTGTATAGACTGTGCATCTGACTTTTGTTTTATCACAAAAAGTCGTATGTTTTGACAGATTTTTAAAACAAAAAAATCAGTCAGCAATGAAATATATATGTTCTTCTAAATTATTCATTAATTGTTTACTCCCTTTTTTAACTCCGTTAAAGAAAGCGGATTTAACTTTTCTTTTCTTGAGTTCATTTGAAAACTCAGATCTATTTGTAAGCAATACGTAGAACTTTTACTCTGCGTTTGTATCAACAGCTTTAATTATTCGAATGATAGCCAATCTTGATTTCTTTCGACTTACTACTTGATAAAAATATATTGTCCACAATACCAAAGACCTAATCTGTTTATTAGGTCTTTGACAATACTAACCTGTTACGCCAGACTTGTTCGAAAATCTCCAGCGCCTCTAGAAATCTATTTTTAGTTCGGTCCTCTCTGAGAGTGAGATCGTAACTGCTGCAGTCGGCCAAAAACAAAATGGCGACAGCACTGTCGAAAACTTGAATCCATTTCCGGCGTTCACCCCGCTGTCCCCCAACATCAAACACGCTGTAAGGATACATAAACATGTTATATAAACGGTATGCATTTATACTTTAACCGAAAACACTGGCAGTTTTCGGAAGTTTTAGGAAGAAATTCATCAAGCTCCACTCTTTCGTTAAAACTTTATCTAAAAATGAATAAGATGGAAATAAAC
The DNA here is from genome assembly GCA_947846245.1 of Cerastoderma edule. Taxonomy (NCBI): domain Eukaryota; kingdom Metazoa; phylum Mollusca; class Bivalvia; order Cardiida; family Cardiidae; genus Cerastoderma; species Cerastoderma edule. The sequence continues at coordinate 59,190,350 of OX401404.1, forward strand.
AATCCCATCACGATATATATTCAACAGGAAATTCGCATCCGTTCGGTCCATAAAAGTCGGTGACTTGGTCATCTTGGACTTGATCTGAAATAGCTAACGAAGGAAAATTTTTCTCCACTTGATTTATAGATGGCTACTCTGTAACCAAGCACATACATTGATCCTTTCTTTATAAATGGATAACAAACTCAAACAATTAGAGTTTACCATGACCTCCATTAATTCGAATGGATATACAACATTCATGTACAAATTATTCGGGTCTTTCCGGTAGTTTACGTAGAATACCCGGACTAAGCCGAACAATTCCGAATGAATTACAAACCTGAATGAGACTGGGTTCCCGGCGTCTTTGACCTCGAACTCTATGTGTTGAATACTGGTGGTGAGAACCCGACAACGCAAGATGTCTTGGTCGGACGGAATATAAGATGGTTGACGTATATCGTGAATCTTATCGAGAAAGCTGAAACAGAAACCAGAGTGTGTGTTAACGGTGTGTTCTTCCCAAATTTAGGCCATACACGCAATATTAGCAAAATATCGATATGTCATCCCATATTACGATCGGTAATTTTCTAAAAAATATACTTTTGTGTTGTATGCTTTCCAAAACCTTTGCTAAAATGTGTTGAGGAAAGATGGTCATAGATGCAAGCAGATTATATTTCGGTAGAATCGATATGTTCATACATTCTGATACCCGTGTCGTAAAACTAACCAAAAGGTGTTAGGTTACAGCTGATTGGTCCAGATTTAGAAGTACCAAAGTAACATCCTTTGCCGTATGTGAGAGAAATGTTTATAACACACCAGCTATCAAGAGCTTCGTTTATCGTACCAATAAAGAGAGGCAACGCTTTTCCTCAATGAGATATCGCTCTCAAGATAAGTCTCCCATGTTGGAATGAAATGTTCTAAGGTTCCTTTTAACCTATTACAAAACAATAACGCCATTTGACCAGTTTGTTGCAGACTCTTGAAAACATTGTGGGAAAAATAGATATAGCTCTTTACGAGCAATTTCTCCTTTTTCCACTAATTTTTCTGCCCTATCAGAAATTGTTTTTCAATTTCATTTCATTTTGAAATGTCGTCTGCAAACTCTTTCAACTTGGGACAGTCGAAAAATTTGCGTTTGGTAAAGGGTTAAAACTTTAAACCTCATAACAGAATAATTTTGAGGATAAGGTTTAACATTTATCAATCAGTTGTGATAGTCCTATTGTATTCAAGTGGTCCTTGAAAGTGCATTGCTAATTGTTACATTAAGCACCACTTTTACAATTACAAAAACAACACATTTTGTTATTCATTCGATTACTGTTAATACTATTAATTCTCTGCCAGTCTTCCATTATTTTCACATGAGGTACATGCCAAGCCAACTCACCATATACATCACTATTTGGTGTGTATCTCCCAGTGCCAAAAAAGAAACGTATTTCTCTACATTCAACCGCATCACTGCATGAATATGACTTGGTATCCCATAAACCAGTCCCATATGATATAAAAGACCATACAGTGCTTTCATACAACTTTGCAAATACATCATATCAGGGTTCAATGCAAGACTATATATAAGTTCTTCATAAACATGAAGCATGAAGCACTTACTATAGTCATGAACTGAACCATCGAAATGGGATTCCACCAATTGACTTACACTTGGCGATCAATATTTCCAGGGCTTGGCTTGCACTTTAAGCCACATATTTGACAGTTATATTTCAGTCCAGGTGCTCATTTAGAAAAAAAACCTTTATAAGTGTTCTTATCAACAACCTCTACTGAGCTGTCACCACATGTAAACTGCAAACGAGTTCTGTTGACATTTTTAGGTCTTAAGTGAACCACTTTGTTACAGACGGCTGTGGAAAACATTGTGGGAAAAGGAGAAATTGCTTGCCAAGAGCAATTTCTTCTTTTCCCACAATGTTTTCTGCTCTATCCGAAGCATTTTTTTAATTTCATCATATTATGAAATGTTGTCTGCAAATTCTTTCAATTTGGGATAGTTGAACATTTGTCGTTTGGGAAAGGGTTGATGGATTGATAACCATGCTATTTATATCTGTTGTGTAAAAGCAGTAGCTGATCCGAAACATTTCTACGAATTTGCCCTTTGGCCAACTCCCAACTCTGGTACGCTGGTACGCTAAGAGTGTCATATGGTAATATATTACAATGGGTGACTTACTGGCTTTCAAATACATTTATAGTTACTCTCTTCAATAGACGTGTTATATTACACTACTGTAGACATATGATGCTTTATAAGTGACGAAATGTGCTGTTTTTTCCACTAAATGATATCTATTGAACTGTTCAGATTTTTAAAATCCATAATTGCTACTATAAAGTTCAATGCAAGACTAAGACACCTCCTATAAGTTGTTATGGACTTATCATAGGCTTACATCCGTCCACCTAGATATGCTTCAGATTTTGACTTATCATACATCTAAGTTCATCGACTACACACTGAGTGAAGACAATTTGGGACTAGCATTTGGAAGCTTGCATGGGCTTCATAAATCACCAAAAAGTTGAATATCTTACTATTTGGCCGAGTCTATGAGCTGAAATTCGTACGATCGAGAGAAACATTCTTGGACTCCTTTATCCGCCCAGAGTATCTCGGTTTCTCCTAAAAAGGCCTGCAAATAAAACAATTGACATTGTAAAGAGATCATGGTTTAACCCTTATAGTGCTGGAACCGACTTTATGCTTATGCAAACAGGTTGGATCCAGGCCAGGCCTGTGATATAACCTGTTTGCTACTATGTGTATCTTTCCTCATCATAATTAAGCAAATACTTAAGGTTTAGGAAAACAGACAATTACCAAGCATTAGAAGGGTTAAATTGCATAAGTCTACATCAAAGCTCACAATTTCATAGCACCAAAGTTTAGAATCAAAGAAACACATCTATCGGAGCTCAAATGTCAATTATACAATTAACTAATATGAATGCTGCCTAATTTTCTAAAAATTAACATGAATCTCAATTCAAAGGCGTATCATCGCTTTGGAGATCTACCGCTTAAAGAATGTACATACTTAGATTAAATGACGCTTCCTGAAATAATAATTCGTTCAGTAACTACACTTGTTGTTTATGAAACAACAATACAGAAGCTGTATTACTTCAACGACATTTTGACTTTCAAGATTTCTCCTCTGCTAATAAGCATCATTAAAAGTGAATCCTTTATTCATCATATATTCTTAATTGGATATATGTTTTCAAATTACCAGCTGACAATATCTGGTTTGCAACAAGCTTATACCAACTGTATACATGTACACGAACCAAGTAAGTCAGGGAAAGGTCGTTGTTTTTTTTATTATGGGCCGGAAGCCTTATAAACTGTAAGTAAAAAGTAAAAAAAAAAAAACCTTTAATAAATGAATGTTAAAGTTTTTTGTGTTCACAGAAGCTTGTTCTTCATTGTTCTGTTAAATGACATTGACTACCCATTCTCTTTACTTTAAATTGTATTGAGATTGTATCCGTCAACCAACCAGTTGTTAAAGGTAGTGTTGCATGCATATTTATATTTTTACTAGTTTACGATCTTACTTTAATACACTTCTCATGTTCGCTATCCAAGGATTGTGTTAATGTGGTACACCCATGATCCGCCATTTTGAACCCCTTTCTTGCGTACGATTTCTTTGGTCGTTCTCGGTATACATCGGTCGGTGCCGGAACCATTCGCTTTACAGCGAATAGTTCCGGTCACGACCGATGTATAGTTTACCTACGAAATAATTATTTTCAAAAATGGCGCATTATGGGTATTCCACCTTAAAGTTGTGTTTCACTCACATCGGTAATTTCCGCCTCCATCTCGGCAGCGTCCTGTAAAATGGCGTCCATTCGGGATTGGTTCTCCGCGTCTTCTAGAGGGATACTCAACTGCTGCATTGCACATAGGATCACGATAATAGACTCCCGTATGTTCTTCTTGATGTCCGTAATTCTATCCAGCCTCTCTCTGAAACCATAATTAAGCTAATCTGTCTGTCTTTGACTAGCGCCTGTTATCGATTCGTTCCGGAAATTTGATACGGGCATGGAAACACCTAGCTTGGAAAAGACCTTTAAAACACCTGTGTTACAGTCCACAAGACTTTAAGGACAAATTGCTCATGTATATATCAGACTTTTAGAAGTTTCTACGTTTGTCACAATTATTTCTGTCCAGTACAACACGGAGAATCTATCGATAACCAGACCTTTCGCCAGACCTGGCTTCAAATGGAGGGATGCTTTCGTTGTTATAAAACTGAAAGACATAGTGGAGATACAAATAAAATACACACTGTCCTTTACAGCGTTGCCATTGAAAAGATGGAAGAGCGATACAGAACTCATTTATGTAAAAGGAGATATTTTTCATACAAGCGAGTTCTCCTTCTTCTATAATGATAATTCTACATGGGTATCATTTTCTATTTATACGATGATCTTAATCCTTATAGTGCTGGAACCGACTGCAAGCTTATGCAAACAGGTTTGATCCAGGCCAGCCGCCAAGTTAATTGGCGGTTGGTCTTAGATCTGAAATATTTGCTTCTCTGAGTATTCTTAATCATCAAAATTTCTATCAAAAAGTAGATATTAAAGGTTTTGGAAAGCAGACATCATAAAAATCTTTTTAGAAGATTAGCCAGCATTCTAAGGGTTAAGACTGGACATTTGGGTTGAGCTCAATGGGTTAACAGTCGTATGCAAACCATTGCATTTGGAACTAACCCTAAATGAGATTTAAAAAAGAAATCAATGAATCTTTGAATTGGTGAAATGGTATAAGATAAAGCATTAATCTCATTTCATGACCCTTTAATATAACCAACCAATGAATCTTTGAATTGGTGAAATGGTATAAGATAAAACATTTATCTTCTTTCATGTGCCTTCAATATAACCAACCAATGAACCGTTGAATTGGTGAAATGGTATAAGATAAAGCATTAATTTCCTTTCATGTGCCTTTAATATAACCAACCAATGAATCGTTGAATTGGTGAAATGGTATAAGATAAAGCATTAATCTTCTTTCATGTGCCTTTAATATAACCAACCAATGAATCGTTGTATTGATGGAATGGTATGACCTCTTAGCCAACGTAAACATGATATAAAGCTATGGAATCTGTCGTGACATGTCTGAAAACCGAATATAGACTTACTGTTGGTCAAATCCGTTGATATGGATAATCTTCATCTGTTTGGTAATTGTACTCTTGCCAGATTCCCCAGTACCTGTGTAACAAGAGAGTAAAGTCATTAGATCAATTGCGTTGCCTTAGTTATTTTCATTGTGCAATTATAAAAATCCATGAAATGCTAATGTTTTATTGTGCTGCCTAGGATGTTTAAATTCGCGAAAACCACAACCTGTGTTTCTTTTTCTCTTTAAGTTCCAATGTGGTCGAGACGATAATGACAAGTATCAACAAAATGGTACTTTTGTGTTGTCTGCTTTTCGAAACCTTGAATATCTGCTTAGTTTTGTTGAGAAAAGACACACAATGTAGCAAAAAGTTTGAAACACAGGCAAGTCGCCAATTAACTTGGTGGCTGGTCTGGGTCTAATCTGTTTGCATAAGCATGAAGTCGGTTCCAGCACTATAAGGATTAAAAGTCTGATTTCCTTCGGTCATTAGCTGGGAACTACCCTAAATGAACGTTTATGCTTTATATATGACTTCTATTACAACATTCAGTTCATGTAAATATACCAAGCTTCATAGAGTGTTAACATTGACTCGCCCATCCTGTCGTATGTTGTGCGATGTACGTTTATACGAAAGCAACTTTCAAGGCATATTGACGATTAAAGCTACGATTCATACGGATATGTTGTTACACAACAGTCCAATGGTAGCCGAAGATTTCAGAAAAAGGATTCTCAATAGGTCTGATTATATTTGCCTTTTGTATTAACTCGTTCATTACAATATACAAGTTGTGTTAGAACACCTAACTAGCATGTTAACCCTTTCCCAAACGCCAAATGTTCTACTGTCCCAAATTGAAAGAGTTTGCAGACGACCTTTCAAAAGATGATGATGAAATTGAAAAATAATCTTCCGATAGGGCAGAAAACATTGTGGGAAAAGGAGAAATTGCTCGTTACGAGCAATTTCCCCTTTTCCCACAATGTTTTCTAAAGTCGTCTGCAACAAAGTGGTCAAATGCCGTAATTGTTTGGGAAAAGGTTAAAATGCATGGATTTACTATTGTATCGATCATATATCACATCTTCACAAAGCACACAGTACCTAAAGGATGAAAAGCATGCATAGGTATGCAGAGACTTCAAGCTTAAATAGGGACGTAATGGTACTAGTACTAGTATTACAGTTAAATCCTTTACAACACGCACAATTTTCGACTGTCCCAAATTGAAAGAGCTTGCAGACGACATTTCAAAATGTGATAGAATGATAAAAATCTTCTGAGACGGCAGAAAAAATTGTGGGAAAAGGAGAAATTGCTCTTTTCCAGAGTCGTCTGCAACATATTGGTCAATGTCTTTATTGTTTGGTAATGGGTTAAACAGTTTATACATATGCATGTCTAAAACAGTCCATGTGACGTATGTCTTTAGTTTCGAAGAAAGTGAGAGAACAACGGATATCACCGGTTTCTTTACCTAATAAAGAAAAAGGACTTTCACTATTTGTATAATGTTATCTGCAATCGAGTTATTAAAGCAAGATTAAAATAAACCTTTTCACACAGCAGATCAAGGTAAACAAAACCAATGTTTATAAGGAGCACACTCTCATAGTGTGACAATGGTTTTGTCTGATAGGCCTTAATGTATGTTTAAAAGACGGTCATTACATAGGTATCATTTATATTTGAATTGTCGTCTGCAATTCAATTCGCTTTGGATCAGTCACATCAATTTCATACGGCATAAAGGGTTAGCCAAATAATGTTTCATTAGTTAACTCTTTTAGTGCTGGAAACGACTTCATGCTTATGCAAACAGGTTAAATACAGGTCAGCTGTCAAGTAAATTGGCGACTGGTCTGTGATCTAACCTGTTTGCTACTCTGAGTATCTTTCGTCAACAAAACTAAGCAGACAATTACTTTTTGTAAAGCAGACGACACGAAAATCTATTTTCAGAAAATTACCCAGCATCCAAGGGGTTAAAAACACATATAAACAAATGACTTCGGCTTACCTAACAGCAGTATCTTCAAGCGTTTTAACTCCAGTCTGTGATGCTCCTTCAGTAACCTGTTGATCTGTTTATTCGTCATCCGTGCCATCTTTTCTTCTTCCGGGGTATCATAGTGCCGACTTTGGGACGGTAAGCAGTCACCTTCAATACACGCCATAACGTCTACCAACATTTGTGAACGACTACAACACAGGGATCAGTTCGCTTGCAGGGCTTTGTCAGTACGTTAAAACCCCTCAAGTAGTATAGATGAGTTACTATTCTGCGAATTGAAGTCACGATTAATACGCCACATAGACCGGTGTCTTGTTTGAATACCACGTGGAGATTCTAAGGTAGATTCGCCATGTTTCCCTGCTTTGTTGAATCAATTCTGCTGCAATGTCGCCTCCTGAAAATGAAATAAACATAAGTAAGATCTAGGTGGCTATTAATCATGTCACTGATAAAATGACAGTAACGGAAAATGGCAAAACAATGTTACAGACTATAATGCGACTAACGATAACAATCATGGAACTGCTGCTGCTGTAGTTGTTGTTGATGTTGATGATGATGACAACGCATCCAATGGTTATAATTTAACTAATCCTAAAATTGACATTATAAAAACAATACAATAAATTATGGATTACCATTTATAAAAATATATTCTAATCACCAAGACGAAATGAGACAAATCGCAACTCCACAGCGTATCGTATAGTATGTGTGCCTACTCCCCACCACCGACTTGATTATAGATACCCAATAGCCAATTGTCTTCACCAGACGGATCCATTTACCCCATCTGTGCTCTAGTGTGTGCCTACACGACAACCCTTCGCCTCTTCACATAACATAACATACTATAACATTACATACTATAACACAACATATTATAACATAACATACTATAACATGACATACTATGACATAACATTCTATAACATAACACACTGTAACATAACATACTATAACATAACATACTATAACACAACATATTATAACATAACATACTATTACATGACATACTATGACATAACATTCTATAACATAACATACTGTAACATAACATACTATAACATACTATAACACACTATAACATAACATAACGAAATGTAACATAACATAACATAACCCTTTCAGGGAAAAAAGACAAAATGCCTAACATGTCACATGCAATTCAAGTTTACTATTTAATACCAACAACTCCAATGGTGCTCAATGAACAAAGCGTTCGTTCTGTCAGCATGGACTAGTTACAAAGGATCCAAGCGCGTAGGATCTGTAACTCAAGGCCTTTTCCTTCACAAGTACTAGCTTCGTTGT
>OX401404.1:59203879-59546379 GCA_947846245.1 Cerastoderma edule
TGCTTGTGTTGAAAGAGGAGTGTTGCGTCTCCAAAGTTACAAGTTCACTACGCGACATATCAAAGGGCTAGACAACACAATTGGCTGTTTGAGTAGGTTTCTGAAGTAGAAACAGGGCCATCAGGAAACAAACCATCAGGAAACAAACGCTTTTATTTCAAGTACCGAGTACGGCAATCACAACACGCGAAATAGAGAAAGCATCTCGCTTTGATACCGAAATATCGGCAGTCCGCGTATTGCATGGCACACAATCTGTGGCACAAGTTGCCATATAAACAGTACTTACCGAGTGCTTTAGGATTTCTTGTTCTCAAGGGTACACGAATCGTAGTATCAGAAGCTCCGCAAGAGCAAATTCTCGAGATTGCTCACGAGTCTCACCCATGTATAGTGAGTATGAAGCAAAAGCTAAGGCAACATGACTTTTGGCCGAATATAGGCAAGACTTTGAAAAACATCGTAAAACATGCTGTGGTTAACAATTGGTGCCGAGGCCGAACAAACCATAGGAAAAGACAATACAGTAACCACGACTACTATTCTGTTCCTGGCCTTGTCAGATCAGAAGTGCAAAATGGATTAACTTTGTTTACCGTTGAACAAAACATATATGTGTAACCGATGTTGTTAACTCGTTGACCCTTAGGTAAAGCTAATTTAGTTCATAATCATGGTCAAGTGTTGTTTTAGCCCTTTCCCAAACAACACATTTTGGACTGTCCCAAATTGAAAGAGTTTGCAGACGACATTTCAAAATGTGATGAAATAGAAAATAAGATGGAGCAGAAAACCTTGTGGGAAAAGGAGAGATTGCTCGTAACGAGCAAGCTCTCCTTTTTCCACAATGTTTTCTAAAGTCGTCTGCAACAAAGTAGTCAAATATTGTTATTGTTTGGGAAAGGGTTAAATAATTCAATACGGACTTTTTTTTCTAATTCTATATTTCTAGTTTGTTTTTGTTCTTTCCAGTGACTGTGCGTGCAGACAAACATGACGTAAAACAGTTCAACTCTTCATGTTTCCTCAGAAGAACCACACAAGTGTATGTCCAACAATATGGCTCCCTATCCGAATAGGCTGATTTTGTGTAAAACGCAATCTGCTCGGCATGCTGTCATGATACAAGCTAGAAAATAAAGCGTTTGTTTAGTGTAAATAAAATGAATATGAAAGTTCGCTTAGTATCTTCATTTGTGAAAAAGAAATATACCCAATTGTTCTGACCTTTAGAAGTCAATTCCCGACTTGTAACATGTAACATTCATGGACAGAAATAACCTTCGAGTAAATTCTGATTTATGTTAGCGTAGGAGTTCAGAAGCCTATTAAGATACACTCCATAAGCAAGAAAAATATTAGAGAAAGAGGCGATGGTAATTTAAAGGAACCCTTTGAAATCATATGGAACAACAATATGAAGATAGAAATCGTTCGTCATTGCAAGAAGAAGAAGAAGAAGAAGAAGAAGAAGAAGAAGAAGAAGAAGAAGAAGAAGAAGAAGAAGAAGAAGAAGAAGAAGAAGAAGAAGAAGAAGAAGAAGAAGAAGAAGAAGAAGAAGAAGAAGAAGAAGAAGAAGAAGAAGAAGAAGAAGAAGAAGAAGAAGAAGAAGAAGAAGAAGAAGAAGAAGAAGAAGAAGAAGAAGAAGAAGAAGAAGAAGAAGAAGAAGAAGAAGAAGAAGAAGAAGAAGAAGAAGAAGAAGAAGAAGAAGAAGAAGAAGAAGAAGAAGAAGAAGAAGAAGAAGAAGAAGAAGAAGAAGAAGAAGAAGAAGAAGAAGAAGAAGAAGAAGAAGAAGAAGAAGAAGAAGAAGAAGAAGAAGAAGAAGAAGAAGAAGAAGAAGAAGAAGAAGAAGAAGAAGAAGAAGAAGAAGAAGAAGAAGAAGAAGAAGAAGAAGAAGAAGAAGAAGAAGAAGAAGAAGAAGAAGAAGAAGAAGAAGAAGAAGAAGAAGAAGAAGAAGAAGAAGAAGAAGAAGAAGAAAAGAAGAAGAAGAAGAAGAAGAAGAAGAAGAAGAAGAAGAAGAAGAAGAAGAAGAAGAAGAAGAAGAAGAAGAAGAAGAAGGAAGAAGAAGAAGAAGAAGAAGAAGAAGAAGAAGAAGAAGAAGAAGAAGAAGAAGAAGAAGAAGAAGAAGAAGAAGAAGAAGAAGAAGAAGAAGAAGAAGAAGAAGAAGAAGAAGAAGAAGAAGAAGAAGAAGAAGAAGAAGAAGAAGAAGAAGAAGAAGAAGAAGAAGAAGAAGAAGAAGAAGAAGAAGAAGAAGAAGAAGAAGAAGAAGAAGAAGAAGAAGAAGAAGAAGAAGAAGAAGAAGAAGAAGAAGAAGAAGAAGAAGAAGAAGAAGAAGAAGAAGAAGAAGAAGAAGAAGAAGAAGAAGAAGAAGAAGAAGAAGAAGAAGAAGAAGAAGAAGAAGAAGAAGAAGAAGAAGAAGAAGAAGAAGAAGAAGAAGAAGAAGAAGAAGAAGAAGAAGAAGAAGAAGAAGAAGAAGAAGAAGAAGAAGAAGAAGAACTATATTTCATATAAGAGATATGAAATATGAAATACATTATAACATTCATGAATAATGCATGAACGCCGAGTAGAGAACTGAGAGTTTTCGATACTTTTATGAGATTAAATGTGATGAGATTTGTAGTTAATACTATTTCCATTTTTTCTTAATGAAAAAAGATAAATATAAAGGGAACAAACTAATATCAATGTATATCCCATTAGGATATACGTGTATTCATGTACAAAAAAAGAACACATTTTGTGAAAAGGAGAAACTACCCAATTTGAGCAATTTCTCCCTCTCACACAATGAACTCTAATCTATCAGATCAATTGTACGACACAATTTGATGGCATTTTATGGTTTATAATGTTTCCCTTATTCATAATGCAATCAGTAAAAAGAGAACAAACTTATATCAATGTAAATAGCCATAGAAATCAAGAATACATTTTGTGAAATGGAGAACTACCCAAAATGAGGAGTTTCTCCCTTTCGCACAATGGACTATAATCTAGCAGATCAAATGTGAGATATAATTTGATTGGATTATATGGTTTATACTATTTACCTTATTCATAATGCGATGAATATAAAAAGAACAAACTTTTATCAATCTAAATATACATACAAATCAAGAATACATTTTGTGAAACCACCCAATATGAGCAATATCTCCACTTCACACAATGGACCCTACTCTACATGTTTATCAGGAATAAAGTCTGCGAAAAGGAAAAACCTCTCCGCACAATGAATTCCACTCTAATAGATCAATATATTCCAACTTAATGAAACTTTAACTTGTCGTCTGCAATATTTTCTTAATTATGATTGACAACATTCTGCCGTATGGTAAATGGATTAAGAATATACACATACATAAAAGTGCCTTATACCAACACGTTTGCAATATGTTCTACCACTAAGCACTTTAACAGTAACCTGATTCAGTAATGCATCAGCTTTGTCATACAGTAAAAACACACATTTCCTAAATAAGCATATTCACGTGAGCAATTTTACCCTTACCAATCGACAACTTTTCTCCATTTCAACATGAATAATTGAAAGTCAAAACATTTATAACATTTGCAGATGCTTTGACTTTAAAAAATCATTTGATGTAAATTGTTTTGAGACAAGGAAAAGTCCCCCATGCCTAGCCAAACAAAGAAACACTTCCATGCTAATCAAAACAAGGAAATACCTCCCACGTTCAGCCAAACAAGGAAAAATCCCCCATGTATTGCTATTTCCCAAAATCACAAATAAAAATTTCGGGAATTAATATGGTAAGAATTACGGACGCTCTTTTCATCAGAAGACACTCTCCTGTGTTGTGAGATTAGTGCGCAGACGTCAAATAAATCAACTTCATTGAGCATTTGTTGTTACTGGAAAGGAGAGATCCCTCGTGACGAGCAATATTTCCTTTCCCTCACAACTAGTTGCGTCTTCTAAAATATTAGGCCAAATAGGTCGAAAAAGACTTTGTGTCTTGGACAAATAAAAGGGGAACCTGTCATTTTGGAAACTCTAACCATACTATTAATGTCTGAACCAAAACTGCAATGATATCGAGACTTTAAAATACACTTTAAGACTTCTCCAGAAAGATGATTTAAAGAAATTGAGACAATGCTCAATGTGAGCAATTACTCACTAACCACAACTACATATCACATTTTAACTCCTTACTCCATAGATACTCACTTTAACGCATCTATAGCAAATAGCTTAAGAAACCATTGAGACGAAAGGAGAAATCGCTCAAAACGAGCAATTTTTACTTTTGTCACAATGTTTTCTGCTCAATTTAGAAAGGAAAATTCTGTTTTTCACAATTTGAAATTGCTGTCTGCTTGCTCTTTCAATTTGGCACCAGTCGAAAAGTTCAAAGTGGACTAATGGGTTAATAACAATTTCTATCGTAGTACCTTCTACATATTTCCGCAATCTAACCTCAATATTTTCGTAAGCAATCAACTTATGAAGCTTGATCAAACTCACCATTTCTTGAATTATTGAAATAATGACAATGTATATACATGTAAGACCCAATGTAACGTTATTATTAACTATAGTCTATTTAAAGCTACATTTTAGCAAACAGTTCGACCACAAAAATCATCCATGTTCAATCAATCGAGACCGTCTCACGTGGAAATACACGCGAAACACCCCCGCTCTTGAAAATCCACGGCTCGTGCCTCAGACAATTTATTTATAGACCTAGATGACCATGTTTAGATAAAGGGGAACAACTCAAAGATTTCTCGAAAACCCCTCTGTTGTTGGCACCCATAAAATAAGTCTAAATGAGACAAATCATCATAGCCAAAAGAGAATTTAATTTCCCCTCACAGAAAACTCGTGTTCTCTCAAACGACACTGGTTGTAAATTAGTAAACCCTCTATCGAATCATGATCTAATTAGGCCGTCCAAAATGACTCTTTCCAGAAAGACACGATTACAAAGTAGAGACCATTTTGGAAGATGGAAAAAAAGCTCGTTTTGAGCAACCATTTCCTCATCCCAAATTGTCTGCTTCTTCAAATGTAATAACCAACATCATGTGAACCTTATTTGAAGAAATAGCTAATCAACCTGATTGAAAGAGTTTGTAGATTATCTGTACTAGGTATGTATAATTGTGGGAACAGTTAAATATATTAAATGAATTTAGTAAGAATAATAAAATGATTGTAAATATTGAGAAAACCAAAGTTATGGTGTTCAAAAAGGGGGGTCGGTTATCAAAAAAAGAAAAATGGACTTTTGATAACACTCAGCTTCTAACAGTTAATGGATTCTCATATGTGGGTGTCTATTTTACAAAAACATTATCCCTGCATAGCATGGCAGAGGATATGTCTCTAAAAGCAAAAAAAGCCCTTATGTGTATTTTGAATTCTTTAAGTCATATGACATACATACCATCAACAACTTTTTTTAAAATATTTGACATGAAAATTTGCCCGATTTTGTTATATGGCGCAGAAATATGGGGACTAAAACAGATTGATTCAATTGAGAAAATTCACCATTATGCTTGTAAATGGCTTTTGCATGTTCCTATAACCTCATGTAATGATGCTGTAATGGGAGACCTAGGAAGATATCCAGTTCATATTTATTCTTGTAAAAAGGTAATTAAATATTGGTTAAGAATTTTAAAATTACCTAATACTAGATATGTACGAAAATGTTATGATATGCTAAAACACTTTGACAGACTAGGACATACGAATTGGACAACAGACGTTAGAACTAACTTGTATGCTAATGGGTTTGGATATATTTGGGAAATGCAATCAGTAAGAAATGAAAAACTATTTTTATCTAGATATATGGAACGTTTAAAGGACCAATACTTACAATCTTGGAAAACTAATTGCGAAGACAATAGTAAATTATCTTATTATGTTCAATTCAAGACTACTTTTTGCCTAGAAGAATACATATCTAAAATAGATATACTTAAATTTAGAAGATGTTTCGCAAAGTTTCGTATTTCTGCTCATAATTTAATGGTTGAAAAGGGAAGACATTTTGATATTCCAAGAGAATTTAGACATTGTATTTATTGTGAATGTATATTGGAGGACGAGTTTCATTTTCTTCTTGTCTGTCCACTGTATAGTGATTTACGTTTAAGGTATATAGACACGAGGTATCTACGGAATGTCTCTGTTCAGTCTTTTATTAATATCATGTCTTGTAAAAATGAAACTGTTATTAGATGTCTTGCTATGTTTATTTATAAAGCTTTGGAAAAGAGAGATGCTTTTCTGATGGGAATAATTTAGCTATCATAAGCTATATATGTCTACATAATGTCTGTATAAGTTTTACACCTTTAAGAAAATGTCATAGTTTTGCTTTACCATTGAAAGCAGTGTAATGAAACAACAATGGTTTTAACTAAGATATATGGTGCCTCGTTGCAGAGTGATTCTAACAATTAATAGAAATTTAATTATCATTTTATTTATTTAAGGTATGTATATCATCGCTCTACAGGAAGCCTCCTTTATGTTGATCTTAAAATGCCATCGACACTTCACGAGTATTGTTAACATGCTTTTGTATTTGTATGTAACCTGTGTAATGGGCCGTAGGCCTTTATATGCAATAAACATTGAATTGAATTGAATTGAACATAATTGTGGGAAAATGAGAATTTCCTCATTCTGAGCAATTGATCATTTCTCGACAGTCATTCAATGAGGTCAAACACACAATGAGTCGATTTTACTTGTCAAAAAGATTACGTTCATCTCACTTATAGACTGTATAACATAATATAGCCTGTCAAAAGTTCTTAGATAAGTTAACAAACATTGAAATCTTTTTATCAGACAAGGCCAATGGAATGTTGATGTAGTAGGTAGATCACAGAGGTTAGCCGCATGTGTTTACTAGAATATAGTTATGTTTTACCACTTTCACAAAAGGATCAACCAATTGTAACACTATTCCAGGATTGTTTCGGAGTTTCTAAGTACCGATTCGATACCCACAGCACTATAAAGTCGGACTGGACTGCTGAGTTGGGTTCTTTTGGCAAACACTTTCCCGTTCAGTGACCAGTAACTGATGATTTTTCCATAGAACTTCAATGATCTAAGAGCTTGTACTATGGCGTAGTTACAAATTTCACTACGTAGTATCTTTCCCGGGATTTGTATTAGGTCCGAGTCGCTTGAGAAAAAGGCGTATCTTGTGAGATCGAAGGTGGTGCTAGGTGCAATTGTTTCCAATGCAACGAGAAGTAAATACAAATCCCGGGAAATATACTATGAAGTAATATTTCTATGGAAAGCTGTTTACACAATCATTCCCTTGACCCATGGGTTTAACTGTTTAACATAAGGTTTAACTCGTAAAGCCATAGTTTAACATTCTTTAAACCACAGCCTAAAATCTTTAAACTATGGTTCAACTTTCCGAAAATCAAATTAAGGTTTACAATTTTAATCCATAGCTTAAAGATGAAACTATAGGTTTAACTGGTAAACCATTGTTGGAGAGAAATTATTATACGAATCGCGTATGAGTACCTCAAAACTATGGTTTAAAGTCTCAAACTACAGTTTTATCCATAACCCTATTTTTAACAGAATGAATGTGTATTCCGCGTAAAGCACAAATTGAAAGCTTAAACAATGGTTTAAAGTCACCTAAACTATAGGTTAAACAGGTAGCCAATAGTAACTATAGTATTGATAAGAAAAATAAAAACCGCCCGTTAGGAATTAGCCAATGGGAACACCATATCAAAAACTCGGCCAATCAAAACATCGCCACACAAAACGCGGCCATATTGATTTTCCTATACGGTCAGAGTACACTGAAGAATTACTTCCGGAGGTAGTTGTACAGTAAAAAGTAGTTCCTGAAAATTCAGAATGTTACTTTGAGTGTTAATGTAATGCATTTAGGACCTAAGAGGGGGTGTTTTTTACTATTTTTGATATTTTGTGGGTGTTGGCCATGCTTTAAACCCTTGGTTTGTTGTTTTTTCCAGAACTACTTCTCGCGGAAGGCGAAGCGCTGAGGGAGACGTCCTTCGCTGACCAACCCATTTTTGTATGCGATTTAAGAGGTAGGTAAAAAGTAATGGTCGGTAGTAAAAAAAGTAGCTGATCTTCGATATGTTTGCTCGTAAAATTCTGATTGGCAACAGAGTGTGGAATAGTGAAACAAAAAGGATCTTGAATCTTTTCATGGAAGGTACTGTGAACATGCCAAAACAAGGAATACTCTGACCATACGTAGGGGTCAGGCCCCAGGCTATGTATGAGTCTGATGTCTGACCTTGATATACGTTAGAGGTACATGTACTGGATATGATTAGAGGCAAGTAAGTCGGTGCAATGGCTAGTTTCCGGGACCGAACCCGGGTAAAATAGACCTTTGATTAAGTATCGTTTGTGAATGTTTGATGCAATTTATACATAAGCATAGAGGTAATCCTTCTCCATTGTGTCTATAATATTTCAGTTAAAGCTTATATTAACGAAAACATATAAGAATCGAAGTCGTACAAGTGTCCGTCTGTCCTTACACTTGTCCGTACGGGGTGTTAAATGGTTAATTTCTTGATATTGACCGAGTTAGACTAAATATCGCCTGTAAAGTAGATAATGCATTCAATAAAACATTTCTGTGTATCGTTAGTATATTATATCGGCTGAACGGGAATGAAAAGAATTGAAGATGCGTTTGTTCGTCTGGGTATACGGACCATTATAACAGGCCCCCGATTTCGGTACATAGTGTCGTGAAAAATGTGAGTTTCTAAGTAGATTTGAGACGCTCCCCATTCCTTTATATATAGGGCTTGTTTCTTAACAATTTTCATATTAATTTAGTTTAGTCCTTACTTGACAAGTCTATGCAAGAATGTCAGTTTCAATTTGTTCGTCCGTGTTCAGTAGTGATATCGTATGAGTTCCCGCGGTTTACGCACGATACACGCTAGAAATACGAACGATTTACGATGTGCGATGTGCTGTGTTTGATTTACGATATTCGATAGGGTTTATGCACGATAGTGGGCGACATTGGTGCAGGAGTAGAGCGTCGGGCTCTTGTACCAAAGGTCCCGGGGTGTACATTTCCGGGACTAACCCACAAACCGGCGCGATTACTGGTTAAGTATCCAGGAAGCAGTCGTCGATAGTAGCTTTGAACAAGCTTTCAGCTTCCTTCACAATCGATGTAAAACAAAACACGGTGATATGGTGATACTCGATCAAGATCAAATCATTTACGAACTGCGATGTGCGATATACGATGTTCGATAGGGCGACTGTCTTACCTGTCTAATTTGATGTAATACGATACGATACGGTCTTATTCCGATTTGCGTCATACGTTTTGCCATTCACGATTCACGTTAGGAAGAATAGACGAATTTCATATATCATTTACATTCTTTTATTCTTCAAACCAAAGACCTAGACATTACGCTTTGAGTGTCTATATCAAAATTAATCTTTCGTCTAAGTAAGCATTAGATAATTATTTCAATTTGTTTCTGAATTCTTAGTTTTCTTAGTGATTTTAGAAATGACCGATTGATAAATGAAAGGTAAACATGAATATAGGTCTTTTAGTTTCCCCCCTTAACAACTACCTTTTGATCAATAGAATGATGGGCAAAATAGTTTCTCACTATGCACAAAACCATAGTATCGGCAAGGTGAAACTAGGTCTTTTAGTTTCCCCCCTTAACAACTACCTTTTGATCAATCGAATGATGGGCAAAATAGTTTCTCACTATGCACAAAACCAGTGTATCGGCAAGGTGAAACTAACTTTCAATATTATCATACTTTACAAATGTATCCTTTTTGAATTTTCACAATCTACTATGCTTAAAAAGCATTGGATGAAATGGGGGTAAATGCTATTCGGTATTCATGGACCAAGCGCGTCTCTTATCTTAATCAAGCATGCCAGGTTGTTTACATATAACATAAAACCTAATTTAAATACGCCCAATGCATGTGAAGTAGCTTACCCTTATACTTCATGCAGTTTGATTTATAAAAAGTGCATCGAGGCGATTTTTCACATTCACCATGTGCCGCAGCATTATTCTTTGACTTACTTATCCCAAGATATCGTTTACAAGCTTCGACGTGTACTGTTTCTGTTGCATCAGTGTAAACATTACCGTAAAAATGTAGAAAATAGCATGGATGGGTTTTATTAATGAGTCGGATAAATTAAGGTAATTGTGCGTAAGGAAAGTATCCAACATTGACTTGGTATTGCTTTAATGAGAAGATAGACTGTCGTGCTTCGTCAGCTAGCTTATTGTTGGTAGACGATCGAGATAAAGACGGAGTAAAATATACCCCCACCGATGTTATTATACATTGATTCGACTTTAATTGGTGAGTAACGTTAACCCGGCCTTGTGTAGATATCATCAAAATTCACCAGCTTGGAGTCGATAACGTCATTGAATGCGACATGCATGTAGTGATTTTTCTACTAGCTTTTGCACTGCCATTAGATCTATACACAAACAGTATCAATGTAATCAATTGTAACATAAAGAAAACTGAAATAAAAAAAGAGATGCATATCGCCTATCTTCATGATCAGCTCTTGAAAAGAACTCATTTCATATTCCAAAGGCATTAAACGTCTGTATTTCCTTTAGTCACAGCTTTGTTAAACCAAGTTTATGATACACAACTATAAACATTTTAATAGGTTTTATCCGTTTCCAAAAAAGTATAGGCAAGTCATTTGATCATAAATTCTATGATCAAATTACTGAATCTGAATGGCATTTGATCCGTTGGGTGAAGTATCAAGTTGCCATTGAGTATAGAAGCTCCAGAACAGTAAAGAACCTGTAAAGACAGTTGGAAGGTTAACTGTTATAATTTCCATTAGTTTGTATTAGTGACATTGAATGTTACCTGCTAGTCACAGGACGGAAGGTTTGAAGGTGCAATGCTTCCGTCAGCATATAATGATTAATGGACTTTAACTTTTCCAATGAAGAATATGTCCACAGAAGTATCTTCAATAACTGACAGTTACATATATTACTATGTTTGTTCAAAATGGCATGCCTCTATGCAACAAAGGTTTATTCCCATTTCGTTAACACCCATTTCGTCTACTATATAAATTTTGGTCTGTAGACGAAAAAATCCGATTTCGTCTACTACCTATTTAACCAATTTTCACACCTTTTCAGACAGAGGTCCCATATCGTCTACGGGTGTAAACTGATGTGGTTTTTTTTACACTAATTGAGTAGTAACAAATAAATTCAACCTTTTATCATTTTCTTTAGTATGAAGGGTTGGTGGTAAAGGATATGTATATTGTGTAGATCTAGATAAGAATAGAACAATCAAATGCAAAAAAACGAAGATTCCTTTGGAACTTAGCTGAGATTTTTCTGATTTTGGACTACACTACTTCTCTCACTATGCTGCTTGCAAATTATGCAGATCTAGGTTAGATGAATGCATTTTAAAGTTCATCCGTGATTTGGATTTAAACTAAACTCTTGATTTAAATAATATAAGAAGAAAAAGAACGGCTTTATAAGAAGTCACACAACTCTCAAGATTATCACAGAACTGCTTGGATATGGTTTAGATCTAAATCAAATGTGGCTATATTAAGGTCCAGATCTGACTTGGACCTAAATTATTATTGAAACCAAGTGTCATATGATATACTGTAGACCTTTTTTTAACATCTTCAAACCGTTTTGTAATTGTTCTTATTTTTTTATATTTTGTAGTTTTAGCTAACATCTTTTTAAAGCAGTTCAATTGTATTAAGATATGTGTCTTCATATAGATAAATAAACAAATAAATCAAATTGTAGGTTCACTAACACCATTTATTAGCCTCAAATTTTGCAAAAAATGAGAATTAGTGTTAACAAACAGATATGACGTTTTTTGTTGAAATGAATGCTTAAATGACTTGAAAAGTATATCTTTTTATCATATTAACAAAAGAATCACTTTTCGTAACCCTCCAAAGGTATCATGGTTTCGTACTTTCCACCGTGTTTGCAAGATTTTGGACATGTTTTCCCAAATTCTTGATATGAGCGCAAGCGAGTACCACGACAAAATATATATTTTTGGAAATGTTGTAAAATTATGAACAGATAATGTAAAAATCGTCGTGGTACTCGAATGCACTCATATTCTATTTTTAATAATTGCTTCAAAAAATTGAGGTAAAATCTCCTATATCAACGTTACAAGGGAAAAGTAACAATGTGGAATCTTGTAAAAAACCCATATAAAGAGAGAAAAATAGAGAGAAATTATGCCGAAAATATATAATTTATCCTTTTAAACACCTTTTTAACCCAAACCTTCCCATATTTTGTCGGTCTTGTAAAAATAACATATAAAACTTTCCGTCGGAACGATGTAAACAATACACTCCATTTCGAAGCGTTCGCGGCTTTTGCAATCATAAATCCCATTTTTCAAACTGGTAAGCTGCTCAAATCTAAGCTTAGCATTTGATTTACATTGGCGTATATGTTTAGTGATAATTAATCCTGGGCTAACTTCATAAAACACGAAATATATCGGCGTTTTTCGAGGCACCCGAAAGGGGTCTTATCCGAATATAGTACTAGTTTTTAGCGTAACTGTCAAACTATGAGATCTAGTTATAAGCTTTATCAGGTCTATGTCTCTATCTTAATGGTTCTACTTTTGAAAGAAGTGGAAATTGATAAGTTGATTGATATGATAAGTTGGATATATTTTGAAATAAAGGCTTTATTGTTTTGGTCCAAATCTATTTTCAGAAAATGTTGACTAAATTCATACCATTCAAATAGTTGCAGGAATAGCTCAGTGGTTTATTTGACGGCATATGTTCTATTTGATTTCAATATATTTGGCTTGTATCCTTCACGTCAATCTTTATTTCCTTTATGAGTAGGCTGTCCCGCTCTACGTTACATGACGTTGCCTCGCTCAACGTTACATGACGTTGTCCCGCTCAAAGTTACATGACGTTGTCCCGCTCCAAGTTACTCGACATTGCCACAGTGACTATGGATTGTGCATCAGAGCAATTTGTATCATTTTTCTCTTTGGGTTTTTGAGCATAGAACATCAAACTATAACTTTTGAAAAATTTCAAATATTCGCATTAATAAATAGGTTATGAACGTTTTCCGGATGTTTTTTCGAACACCCATCATACATTAAACTTGTAAGTCTGTGGTTAAGAACATGTACAATTTTATAGAATGTTTACACAAATACTGAATGGAATATTGTTACAATGGTTATCATTTGAAAAGAAAAAAAAGTTCTACAAGGCAAGGTATGATAAAAGCATATTAAAGATACTATAGATGCAAATTCAAAAGCAAATTATCTTTGAAATACATATTTACGTTGTTTAAGAACGTTCCTTAGTTTGCATTTAACAGTTGTTAGTTACCATAGTTACAATAAGTTGATGTTTAAATGAACATATATTAATCATTATGACATCATCGACAGTTACTTAAAAAACAACTAAGTTTGTGAGAATTTGGTTTAAGTTAAATACATAAACGAAGTATTTGATAAATGTGCAACATGTTACCATGGTAACAGAAATATGAATACTAAAAATAAAATGCTGATGTTTGATGATATATTCTTGTTGTTAAACTTTTCATTACTCAATTTTATTATTTTGTCATGTTTTTTTCATTGTAATAACAAAAACCAAAATTTGATTTAACCAAATTCCTTGTAATTAGCATTCCGTTGCCATGGCAACCGCTATGCAAGAATCTAAAAAACAAACTTATTTTCAGTCAACCCATGCCTCAGACACAAGTTTGTGATGAATTCATCCATTTTTGACATTGGGCAATTTTTGATAGTTAGTGAACCTACCTCATTGTTCTGTAGACGAAATGGGAATTGATACGTCCGTACATACAAAAATGGACCGTTTCAAATGCCGAATTTTCGACCAATCAGAATAAAGCTTTACATTCACTGCATCCTTGTCTGTTGCTATGCTTCACAAGCGGTTCTTTAGCAACGGATTGAAAAGGTAGTTGGTAGGGAAGAAATTTCGATTATGGCACATATATTTGCACGCAATTGGTGTTTTGAAGATTTCCAAAATAGATGCAGTTGATACGCATCTATCCTTTTCCAAGCCTAAAAACTATAACGAAGTAGTTTTTGTCGTACTTACCACGAGCAGCTCAAATTTAACAACGTCAAGTCAACAAAGTGTTATGCTCGAAGGGAAAGTTCAAGTGATTATATTTAATGCTCCCCGCTCATTAAAGATGGTAGAATATCTCAATTCTAACTGCCTGAACGGTACAACAAGTTGGGTAAATTCCATATGCAAGAAGGGCTCGACAAGAACCATTGTTTTTCCCAAGTCAACCGGCAGACTGTTCCATTAAAATCCGTATCTAACCCTTAGTGAGATTTGAACCAGCATTGAGAGAAGTCCTTTGATTTCAAATATCTTCACTTAGCACAATCCACTTTACTGTTAATTAATAAGATTGTGTATAAAATAAGTATATCTTTCATATACGAGTTGTTATGTCGTATTTATACAAAAACTGTATGTGAAATAAAAGCATTAAATTATGTCTATCCGTTTAGTTCTGTCCTGCACATGGTAAAAAAAGAGATATCTTAATGCAACGGATAATATACGTTCACGACATCGGCTAATTAACGATGTAAACAGAAAATGTTTTATAACCCGTTTCTAATCATAGGTTAAGTTGTTAAACATGTTTTTTTTTTCATCAGAATAGTTTCGACATGATTTATTCAAATTAAAATCTTGATAAATTAAGCCGATTTTTTTCACTTTGTGTGTGAAATATGCATCAAGATTTGGCTTTTTCTATATCAAGTTATTTCACTTGAAATAAGCTAATTCGTTTAACTCATGAAAGTAGGTTTGTTTTTTATAAGACTCTGTGATTTGCATTTGCATTATCACTACAAATAGTTTCATTAAGAAATATAAGACACATAGTCGAGGCTATTGTATTTTATGTTTTTATTCCTTGGAAGAGAATCAAGCCCATAGCGACGAGGGACCATTATTAAAAGTCTGCGACATTAATACCTTGTTCACAGAGGCCACTCAGAGTTATCTTGTCTGTAAATATATGTGCTGCCTTTTCTTGTGTGAAATGACAAAGTACACTAACAGCATGTATGCTTTTGAAACACAATGCATACGACATTAGATAATTTTCCGTGTTAATAGTTCGTTCAGAATTTAGCACTTAACATTTCGTGTCAACAGATTTAAATCATTTATTGGTATGATCAACATAAATTTGGACGAGACAAAAGTCGTCATGACAAACTCGAAAAAAACGATGTTGGACAAGACAATGACAGGAAGAACAAACTCGGGCGAGACATCGTTGGAAATGACATTAACAATAGAAAGTAGAAACAAACTTGGGCGAGACAATATTGAACACTTCAGTGGAAGGACTGCTTTAATAGTCGAGGCGAAATTTTCGGAACCTAGAAATTGTGAGTAACATGAGGTTTTATTGCTGATTCATAGTCTACATGTGTCCTGCATTGAATTGAGCGAGGTTGCCACTCTGGCAACTTTGGACAATTTGCATAATTTGCATTAATTAAAAATGGCCGCCAATTAGCATCGTGTTTTTTTTACACGACGCCTTTAAGAAAAAATATGACATGTAGGGTGACCTTTCTATGGTTTTGGGGTATGGAAAGTTCATTTTTGATGTTTAAATTAAATATTGACCACTCTGTGTTGAAAAATGATCAAGATGGCGGCCAGATGCCATTTTGAAAATACAAAAGTTATTGTGACTGGCTATTTGATCAATAATGATTTCATGGATTTTTGCATTCTGTACAATGCATACTATTTTCAGGATATACCGATTAAATTTGATAAGACAACCATTTATTGAGACAAGATCTAATAGCAATATACAACATACAGCAAGCCTTTCATTCAGAGAAACATACATACCGTACAATGTCATTTGTATGATACTCAACACAAATATGTAATACCGTTATCACTCTTGTATTGACATTAAAAAGGAGTAACTCTATCAAGTTTAAAATTTGACTATGAAAGAAGGTATATTATTTTGACAAAGCGATGTATTCCATGAAGTACAAGGTAAAAATCTTCTCTCTTTTTTCAAACCAAATACATATATTGCTGCAACAAAGCAAGGGATCTGGTTTTAGTCGGTGCGTTTAAAAGATGTCACTGTAGCTAAAATTCACATTGGTAAATTCTCTCTTAGCTGTGTTGCCAAACTGATGAAAGGCTTAGATTCAAAATTCTATATCGCAGCAGCATCTTTGTCTGACTTGTATGTTGAATATAACAGTATTGGATGAAAGATCTGCGAATATTTGATGGTGTTGCCATTGACTTCATGTATGTTGGACCGGAGGCATTTAAGCAAGCTGAACAGATTCGAAACTGTTGATCTAAATCCAACTTGATGATGCTAAGTGGACAGTTTCTTGCTTCCGACACTTTTTGTTCATTAGTTTGAACATGATGATAGAGAGGGCGTTATATCCATGTGAAAAATATGACCTTAAATTATATATAATGAAGCCCCATCCAAGCTATATTACATCATCTGCTGTAAATGCATTGCTTAGAGGAGGAACACACTTAACAGAGAGTCATGTCGCAAGGTTATCATAAAGAGCGTGGTCTATGCACCTCATTTACAACCTGTTCTGATGGGAAGGATTGCTACAACATCCCATAAAATAAACAAACAAAACTATTGATAAAGAAGAAAAGAACCCTTTCAAAGAGTAGTTTTAGGGTGGTAAGGAGGACAACGATGCTGGTGATGATGAAGCAAAGGGAATGGTTATTGGTTATGGTGTTGGACATTTTTTTGGAAACAATGGTTAGGGGAAGCCATTGAATTTTGTATTCCTAAGAACGTTTCTTATCACATGATTAAGAAGTATTCTGTGAATAGAATCTTTTTTTTTGGAAGCATAAAATGTAATCACTTTTCAGCCTTTATTATGCTTTTGTGATAATATTCACATTCAATACTGCAATAGAATGAAAAAAAGAACAAACAACTAGATTCAGTTAATATTAAATTTTATGATAGCCAGATATGGTTGAAACTGGTAAGACGCAAAATATTGCGCACTCCATGATGTTTAATGAGGATCTTTGGCATGTATCTCACAATACGAAACCAATATTCCCCCCCACAAAAAATATACCCTAACCCTGCCCATTTTTCACTGTATAAAGTTATAAAAGGTAGCGATGCATTGTTTCTATTCATTTTTCACTTCTGTCAGCTTAGACCCGACTTAGACCACGCAGTCCGTTGACAACAAGTTTCTATTCTCTGGATCATGAGTTTAAGATCGGCTTCAAACATTCCCTTTGTTTAACAATCATAGGAAAAAAATGCTAATACATTGGACCTAATATGAGATGCTGCTAAAGTAGTTGTTTTATCTTAACTAAACCACTTGAGACTGTGCATTGCATAATTCAATGTAGGTATCTGTTTTGTTTCCTTTTTGCTTTTTTTTAGGGATTTGTTTTTCTAAATTTCCTAGAACTGGTCTTAACATTACTAGAACTGATCTAGACCCAAATTAGTTTTGGGTAATAATAAGATGACAATTGACTTATGGTGCAAAGCATTTTCAAATATGACAGTTTTAGGTTATTTTAGTATCAAACAGTGAAATAGATGCACAAAATACAACAAAATTGGCTAAATCTCAATTTGTTCCTTTCTGAGAAAAAGAAAAAACAAACGTCAGAAATCGAATTCCCATACCTTAAAATCCCAGAAAACATATATTACATGTCATAGGTTATGGAATATCTCTCGCACAAAATTTTCAGAATTACTTCCGGCGGCCATTTTTAATTTATGCAACTGTGCAAATTGCCCAAAGTTGCCAGAGTGGCAACCTCGCTCAATATAATATGGAACCCATATACACTAAGAATCAACAATAAAACTTCATGTTACTCACAATTTCTAGGCTGCCAATTGAACAAAGAAGGGCTACGCATCGACTATAAAAGACTTGAATGGGCAGTAATTATCGTGGGGGTGAACATGGGCGGGT
Organism: Cerastoderma edule; assembly: GCA_947846245.1. Classification (NCBI taxonomy): domain Eukaryota; kingdom Metazoa; phylum Mollusca; class Bivalvia; order Cardiida; family Cardiidae; genus Cerastoderma; species Cerastoderma edule. The sequence goes on from OX401404.1 coordinate 59,222,025, forward strand.
AGCATCTACTCGTCTCTCCTTTAGTTGATATAACCAAAGAAAGACCGTCTTATCTTCGTCGTTTTATCGTATAAAACAAAAGAATGAGGGTTCATTTAGAAGCTAGTGAGCACTATCTGTTCGTACATTAGCCGGTGCCAAAGATTAATGCATGATAGACTATTCATACATTATCCTTAGCAAACTCCGTTGAGGATTTTATATATAATTTCTTTATTTTTCTGATGAACCAAAGAATGAACCACCTTCGTTTTTGTTTCAACCTGTAAAGCAGAATGGAATGAGAATAAGGGTTTATACAGAAACTGGTGCCATCTGTTCGTACATTAGCCGGTGCAACAAATTACGGCTTTATAGGCTATTCGTATATATTATCCGTAGCCACCCCGTAGAGGATTTTTATATATTTCTTTTATTTACAGACATTAAACATGAACATAAAACGTGGCATACATGGATCTTTATTTTTCTGATGAGTTACATTTCGGAAAAGAACATAATCTCTTATAAATCAGACAAAAGACAGTATTTTCATCGAAGTGTTTTTAATGAGGACTCGCATGCGGCCAACTTGTTTTCTTTAGTGTGGATTAAATAAAATGTATTGAGAAAAAACACAATACATTCGTTATATAAAATAGTTCATATTGCTCCGTGATACTCGTCATTTTAGTAAATAATTCCCTTTTTCTTTATATTCTTTTTCCCGGTTCATCTTCATGTTTTTCTTTGTTTACAAACGTATAGAAACCGGTGCTTGTACGTAGAGAAGCAAGCAGCGCAAGATTATACCACCGTGCTTTTGTTAAAACTTTGTGTCAATGCCATGATTGTTAAAGATATTACTTAATCAGGGTGATTTAAGTGATTAATGCAAATAAAACTTAAATTTTGTTTTTATCAAGTTCAGGCATTAAATTAACTGTTTTCGTTGAACATGTTAAAAATAAAACAGATGCTTTAATATTAAATATGTTTTTCTTTTTATGTCCCTAGTCACATGGAAGAACTAATATATTTAATAACAATATGTTACCTAGAGGTCCTGATAAGAGTGTTATTTGTGGAATTATTTTCTTTTCTTCTTCCCCAAACCCTATATTGTGGGCAAGTATTAGAAATGTTCCTCTAAGACAAGTCTGTTCCAACAGTATATACAGGGTTTTCCCTTGACCCTTTGATTTATGCCAAATTTTAGGGTCTTTGGTCCTTAATATATTGAATTGTGAATGGAAAATAATGATCTTTATGTGTCGTATTCAGGAGTTTGGGGTCATTTTCTATATAAGTCGGGGGTCATGGAAAATCTTGATGTGATTTGTCTTATATTTCATGAGATACTGCATAAAAAAGAACCTGCTTATTTCGTACTCAAGCCAAGTCGTACCCATTCAAATTTGGTCAACTATTACCCACCCTTTGGTCTATACATTACACAAGACCCCAAGTATTTCCCAATGTTACCTAGACTACTGAACTTTTTATGGTATTCATATGATATGAATCGTCACATATCAGTAAGACAAAATACACGGAACGGTCCATAATACAATTGATCAAATCGATAAGAAGAAAAAACGGACCGTTCCGCGAATTTTCAAATACTCGACGGCGCCTAGCTACTATTGCTATGCTTCACAAGCGGCGTCAGTCTGTGCTACGATTATCGAATCGCTTGAATTATTTCTCACGACCTTCGTGTTAAATATTAATCTGTCATGACAGCATTGGCGATCGCATCCTAAAGTTGACTTTAAACTACTTGTCCCAAACTTACTTTTTCAAAGTTAAGAAAAAAGGATTCTTAGATGCATAAAATCAGAGTCAGTGCGAGATATTATAAAATTACTGCGATAGAGCGACAGCTCATAATAAATGTTTACACTGGGCAACGGCGTATTAGAGTGTCCTAGTGTTCATTAGAGAAAAGGTTACCTATCATTTACTACTTGAACATTTCCTCTATAAAAGTAAGATGCTTTATTTGACCATGTTGTTCTAGATAGCTAATGTGATAGGGTTAGTGTGGATGACAGAAGAAGCTAACTGCATATGTAATGTTGATTATATCTTTCCAGCAACTTTTTTGTCTATACTGATATGTGACGATTCATATCATATGAATACTATAATATTCTCGTTAGTCTAGGTAGCGTTGAGAAGTAATGGGGGTCTTTATTTATGTATTGACAAAAAGGAAGGAAGAGTTTACCAAAATTAGGGTGGGTACGACTTGAATTGCGTACGAAAAGGGCAATTTTGTAATGCAGTTTCTCCTGAAATATGAGACAAATCACATCAGGTTTTTCCTGGCCCCAAAATTATATAGAAAATGACCCCCAATTCCTGGATATAAAGATCAATATTTTCCATTCACAATTACATATTGTATGGGTCAAAAGTCCCTCCCTCCAAATTTGGCATAAAATAAAGTATCAAGGGAAAACCCTGTGTATACTGTTGGTACTACTTAACAGACTGGTCGTAAAGGGACATTTCTAATGACTGCCCACAATTTAGGGTTCAGGGAAGAAGAAAAGAAAATAATTCCACAAATACCACTCTTATCAGGACCTATAGGTAACACCAGGTTATTAAATGTGTTATAGTTCTTCCATATGACTAGGGACACAAAAAGAAAAACATGTCTTATGTTTAAACATCTGTTTTATTTTTAACATGTTCTACAAAAGCAGTTAGTTATTTAGTACCTGAACTTGATATAAAGTTGTATTTGCATTAATCACTTAAATCACCCTGATTAATCTATATATTTAACAATCATGGCATTTGCACCAAACTTTAACAAAAGTGCAATTAAGCAATATATATGAATTTTAACCCTTACTACTTATGAGGGAGAATACATATTTTTTTCTATATGGTAATATATAGGTATTTTCTTAATTTGTTACAGGTACATGAATTATAAAAAAGAATGAATGCAAGATACCTACCTACTACCACTGACAGAACTATACCAATCGACATAATTTAATGCTTGTATTTCACATACAGTTTCTGTACAAATATGTGTAAGATATACGTATTTAACATAATCTTAATAATTAACTATTAAGTGGACGTGTAGATATTTGAAATCACATAACCTCTCTCAATGTTGGTTCAAATCTTACTATGGGTTAGATACGGATTTTAAAGGAACAGTCTCCCGGTTGATTTGTAAAAAAACAATGGTTCTTGCCGAGCCCCTCTGGCAAGTGGAATTTATCCAACCTGGTGAACCGTTCAGGCAGTTAGAATTATGATCTTCTTCCAACTTTAATGAGCAGGGAAGCCTAAAATGTATATCATTGTACTTTCCCTTCGAGCATATCACTTTGTTAACTTAATGTTATCAAGATTGAGCTGCTTGTACGACGAAAACTACTTTGTTATAGTTCTTGGGCTTGGCAAAGGACAGAATCGTTTCAACTACATCTATTTAACCCTTTGAATATCTAGTATCTACTGAACACTCATTGCGCGCAAATGTACGTGCTATTATTGAAATTTCTTCCCTACCAACTACTTTTCAATCTGTCGCTTAAGAACCGCTTGCGAAGCTTATCAAAATACTATGATGCAGTGAATGTAAAGCTTTATTCTGATTGGTCGAAAATTCGAGATTTGGAACGGTCCATCCCTACCGAAGTGAAGTACCCACTAGGCTCCAACATTTATAAAGTAAAAAAAAAGAACGATAACTCTACAGGGGATTGAAAAACAAAATACGTCATCAATGACGTATCAAGACAACGAGTTGTGGTCTTTATGCCATCCTTTTTCAGTAACAAGGACAATGCGTTCTATCTTAAGCAATGGGACCCTCAATCAGTAAAATAATATGGATCGATAAAACTTACTAAAAGATTGCAATGTGGAGTTTATTAATCCTTTCTCTTCACGTTTAAAGAACATAAACATTGTGTTGACAGTTTTAAATATAATCATGCAGAACTATATCGTACCAACAGCAACTTGTCTATGTCCATGAGTTCGAATTGTAAAACACTTCCCCTTCAGGAGAGAACATCGTCCACACATCAAAAGGTCAAATTCTCCATTTTGCCGATCCGTTTTAGTCTCAGTCGCAGGTCCTTTCCCTTCGACAGCTATCTGTCTGTATCGCTGGCAAACCATGGCATTTTATCATGATTGTATCTTATTTTAACGTACACTGGACAAATTTTGCAAAATGTGAGATAAATAAACTGTCCATTCAACAAGTTGTTAACAACACTGCTTTACCCTATTGTAGATCTAGTGCTTCATCGAAACAGAAGAGACGCATAACAATCCTCCAAGTTATTAAATCTTCCAGAGATTACTTTCATGTGAAATGTCCTGTTACAAAATTCCATTTTGTGCATTTGTCACTCTTAAAACACGTCTCATTTTTTTTATTTTTTTTTTATTTCAACAGCTATGCAGCCCTTTTATTGGTCCCCGTCATAGGTGTATTAAGGTCAGGGGTCCATCCACTAGTACACTTTACAAAAAAGTCATGATTAAACAAGCAAATGAAAAGAAAAAAAAGAAAAAACATATATCTATACATATGTAACAAATTATTACTTGTCTCTTTATTAATAGATTTCGACCTCTTGGGGTTTTTAGGGAGATTTTAAGAAGGAAAAAAAGGAAAGAAAAAATGAAAAAAAGGGAATGGGACAGAATTCTAATAACAAAAGGTGGTTAATCCAATAAGTAGGCTTAATTAAAAAGTCTAGTACCTTTGGTCTATGATACTTCATTTCCTCCAACCAATGCATTTTCCCAACAAATTTAAAAGAAAAGTCACAAGCAGAAGCAAATGAAATATCTGATATTTCTTTATATTTTGCATCCCAGAATTCCATATACATGTAATCAGACAATGTAGCTAATGTGTTCTCACATATATAACTTATCATGGGAATTCACAAGCTTTCATAATCAATTGGATACAAAATTGTCATGTGTTTAAATTGTTAACACTGTGTTGATACCATCACTTGTAATAATATCTTAAGCAGATCACAACCTACAAAAGGGTATTCTAGTAGATATTCACCAGCCATTCATAAATCAAAACATTTGAACAAGTTTATGAGAAATTCCATTGTTTTTATTGTTTTAAACGATAGATGTAGTTACTGATTGTGTAGTTGATAAAGAAGATGTATATAATAAAAGGAATATTACTTCGTAGTATCTTTCCAGGGATTTGTATTTTCTTCTTGTTGCGTGAGAAAAATTCGCATCTAGCTCGACATTCGGTCTCGCTAGATACGCCTTTTGTCACGCGACTCGAAGTAAATACAAACACTGGGAAACATACTACGATGTAATATTCCGTATTTATCAAACTTACAAAACTGTTCGAAGGAAGGATTTCGAGCTGCTGAACTGTTTCATTGTCGGAACAAAACGGAACTTAACCCCTTACTCCACAATGGTATGACATATGACATTGTGAACAAAAAACAGTCTATACTTTTTGACAGACGAAAACTGAATGCATTTGACACTTTAGTCGTTATAATTGTTTAGCAGCAGTATACGCCATAATTTTATGGTATGTAACTTTATTTTACATATCTTGTCCTATCAATTGGATTTGAATTGCAATTTTGACGGCTGGTGGTCGCTCTACCGCACCACCGTGGGGCTGACGATGAAATCGGTTGCACAATGTCCGGCTCAGCGCTTTTAATGTAGACTTGTTCTATTTAAGCCAGTAGCAGGGCGAAGATTATATATAGGGTTTAGTGTTTAAATTAAAAGACACAATTAATTTTTTCAACAAGTTCGTCCTTTGTCCAATCTTTCGGGTTTGTGGTGTCACAACCCCCAAAACTATTGTGAGAATTAAAGTTTCCCATTAAAACAAATGTATTTGAAGATGAATAATAAGATCATCAAGTCTCCGTGTTAAGTATATCACTTGTTTGAAGGCAAACAAAACATACTATTACGTTTTTGTAATGAGAGACAGACTTACTGCGGGTGTCTCCATTGTTGTTTTCAACGGTACCTAATGAGGCGTAACAGAATTATTTACAGATATTTATACCCTTCCTATCTCAAATGGTTAGATACTCTGTGGTATATGTAGCAGTATTGACGCTTTAAGAATGTTTCTTGTAGATATATTCCTTCTAGCTTGTACTCCTTTTTTAGCAAATTTGATTCTTCAAATTAACATTAAAACCTTGGCATGATCGTTGTATTCATAAGTGTGTTGTCAATAAAAAGAGAAAGGCTTAAGTCAACAGTACAATGTTTTGGAAGTACGGTTTTACCAATCATCTTTTTAATCTGATTTTAAGATATTTTTCTTCCATGCCTAATTATGTTTGTTGAGTCATCCAACACACAAACATTTCTACATCGAGACTATGGAAGTTGTTAGATGATGTTTTTATTGGATCACCAGGTACTCTCGGAGCGTTATCCGGTTCAGACGACTTAGTTTTAACATTTTGTGGTTTTGGCTTCAGTGTCTGTTGCGTTGATTTCGGTTTAGATGGTTCAAAGGAAGTTTGATTTGTGGATATTTTGGTGTCTATGAATGGTGATCTCGTGGTCGCAATGTGCTCACCATCGCACTTTTAACGCTTAAGTTGCTTCTTGCAATTCAGCGCCTATGTGCGAACTCACGTTATCACTACATATACGTCAAAGCTTATGAGCAGAGTGGCTTCTATCATCTTGGAGTCCATATTTGATGAGAATACAACACTAGTATTTATTTATGTTCGTATGGTAGATTACACATAAAGGCTTTCTTCCACATTCAGTCGGGACAATATAGCTATCAGTGCCTAAAAATGTGCGACAGAATTGTATTTGAACACTTTCAATGACCTCAGAGTAATCGAAGCCCCAGATCTCTGCACGAAACGCAATGATTAGAGAAACCAAAAACAGTTTAACATATCAATAATGTGTTTAATAGCCAAACTCACTTTGTGATACATTAATTGCAAAAATAGCATTTTTTTGCTTTAGAAACTAATTTATTCTTACTTGTTGACCATTCCAACTTGGGAATTGAAAGGAAGCCAGTGTATTTTTACATCGAATAAGTGTCAATTTTGTTTCCATCTAACTGCCGATTTTTATTCAAACTTAATGAACCAGCATTTCTGAAAACAATGATCGTCGGGGATCTTTTTTCAAGTTTATTGCCGATTTAGTATCATGACAAAAGTCTGATAGTTTATGTCACTGCTGTTGAAAGTTGTTGGCCAACATTGCATAACAAGCAACACCATAGGGTAAACATGGTATTGGAGCAATATCTAATTAGTAATACCCCTACAGCTATCGTTGACCAAAAAGAATACTTCTTGTATGCAAATGTAAAAAGTTGCCTATGCTGGGGGATTGTTATCTACACGGGTATGACAGGAGGGTATGTTTAGATGGTATTTTCAGAACTCTATTCATGGATTAAAGGATCTCATCTTCTTTTCTTATCATTAATTATTCGTATGCATACAGCTGTGTCTCTTGGTTGGTTTTCGACAGTTATAGTGCAGTTTGTTGATAGCGACAAGTGACGGTCGTGTTATTAACTCATTTTATCTGGCTCAAACATCGACCTAAATACTATTTTTGTTATGGTTAGCCTGCTTTAGTTATTAATTTGTATGTGCTTTATCTATTGAATAAAGGCAACTACGCTTTTGTACATAAATGTAGTTGACAATTGATAAAACTTGATTCGAAGGTAGGGATGTACGTACATCTATATAATCCCAAAAGTATGCAGTCAGACAAAGTTTGTAAATTTCTCATTTTGTACCATTTAAAACTTCTATTTACATAATACATATTTAATTTGCTGGGAAGCAAGTTTTGGTTTGCCTAACATATGTAGATGATGGGGCTATGAAGACGGTGTTATCTTGAAAAGAATATGACGAAACTGTTATTATATTGTATTACTCTATTTCTCTTACAGACGAGTGGCAAATTCGTTTGATGAAATCCAGTTGATATGGTATGATCAACAGTGTAGTAGCAACAGTAAATCAATCATGTAAAGATTTTTTTTCTATTTGATAACAAATCCCCTTACCTCTAATGATTAAAAAAATGCTGAAAGAAAACATCTTCGTCAGTATTGCTCATTTGACCAGACTATCATGTATTTATCATACAAGAACACTTACATTGCTTAAACCTATTTACAATAAAAGCAATGAAAACTTTTCTTTCATACACATATGTTTCATGTTCCAACATGATTCTGTTCATACTATGTTGATTATTTTGTAGTATCTACTGGGTAGGCTAAATAAATAATTTTGACAAAGAAACATTGGCATATGCTCTGTGTGTTCAATTCTACTACCATGCCGAACTTGGTACTATTTCAAAAGTCTAAAGAAGAATAAAGAAGAAAAATGTTCTTAAGAACTTGACTATACTTGAAGGAATGCTTTCTTTTTAATTAATTCGACCATTAAAATTTAAAAGATGATTTCCTTGAGTCTAGCTTTTAGTAGCAAATACAAGTACTTCATTAAATCATTGTGTCCTAAGGATGGCTTGCAAATAATTAGCACAGTGTCCTTTTATAAAAAGTATTTCCTTTATGCTTTATTGATGCTGGACTTTTTGAGAAATATTCATTGTCTCATAAAGAAAGTCCTCAATCCTGTTTACTGTATATCGTAGTCAAATGGCTGTAGTACAAAATTGATGTCATGCTAATGCTCAAAAGGCTTTCAATGTGTTATATTGTAGATGTTCTCATAAAATGGATGGAGGACTATTATCAGAGGACAGAGAATGTTTTACAGCAAAAGAACGATACAGTATGAAGGCAGACAGCATATTCTATTTCTTATGTTTTTACGTTGACAGTTTGACTTCATTTAAAGAAATTCACTTCAATCATACAAGCAAATCATTGTTCTTTGATATATGCAAAGAATAAAAACTTTCAGTTGTAAATAACAAAACGATGAAACTGATTTAGTGTTTCAAATATTATACATTTTGTAAAAGGGAATTGGTTAATCCATTTCCCATTGGAAGTTTTGTTATTGGTTCAAATTGTAATTTTGCTTTTTGTCACATAGATCTATTCAGCACCTTTAATACCAATGCAAGTTGTTCAGTATTTAATACCTTTACAATGATTATATGCACCAGTTTACTAACACATTCCACCTTTTGATTAGATGGTTTCCCTCAATTTCAACATGAATTGTCAAATATTTTCATATATCACACGTTTCTGCCTGATGATGCTTTGATTTGATGTACAAGGTATAAAAAGAGAATTAGGCTCATTGTTTTGGCTCAGTCATTTCTAAATATCTTTATTCGTGTCACTTGTATTATAGTGCAGATATGTAGTAGATCGTGTCTCCATTTGTCCCTTTTCGCTATGTGAATCTAGCAATTAATACATTTCTTCAGTCACTACAAAAATACCGTTTTAGAATATTGATCTATGAGCACATACCTCTTTTTCATTGTTATCATTACTGCCGCAATTCTGTTTCATTTTCCATCGATTGTAAAAAATGTACATGTCAAATACAGAGTCGTTAATCAAAATCAAAGTAAGAAAGCATGCTGTATATGCAACGTTAAGGAAATATAAGCAAAACATATTGTCTTTTTTATGCTTTAGTCATCTCTGTCATTTATTTCTCAAAGTTCTTTGTAAAGAGCCGCAGATAGTAACTCTGTTTTATAATCAATGCTAGAAATAATGGTCCTTTGAGAGCATATAAGCGTTGACATTTTAACGGTAAAACTATCAGCACAACTATATGTGTCAACTTTAATTACGCAAATTGTTTGCCCATTTGACCTTCTTCCAGAGAGGAGCATTTCGGCGGGAAGTAGTTTTCGTCCCTGTGTGCAATCATCTATTTAAGACATCGCAACTATTTTGATAATCTTGTAAAATGAAATGCAATGATTTCTACTACACAATTGATTTCTCTAAAATACGATAAAGAATGTAATAGTTAACCAAATATTGTTTTTAAAAGTTTATAATATATGTCAGCAAAGCAGCGAATTATCAATTAGTTAGTGTTCGTACATATTGCCAATGCCCGCTAACCCATAATGTCAAGTAAACATACACACCAGAATAGTTTGGTCTAAAAATAGATTAACCAAGGTTCGCAGATCAAGATTCTTTTCTGTGCATACTACCTATATAGTCTTTCCAGGAGTGAAATGATTGTGCACGTTTGTATAGTGTGGGTCATTACATTTCATTCAAGGCCAGGAGACACGCATGGGAGGCCCTGTCTCCCAAAATATTGAGGCCCCAAATGGGGGCAAGGGCCTCGTTAAGTAATGATTTACTTGTTCCTATCTGTATTTGATAAAAGTGGTTAAACATACTTTAATTCCAATGTTTTTTTGTAGAATGTTGTTGTTCAATCAAAATAAATTCGTTTTCATTAAAAAAAATGTATACATACTCGTCAAAATAATTCGACGTAAAGATTGCCTCTCGTTTTCTGATGGGGTAGCTGAGATACTGCCCAACGCAAAAATGTCTCAATATTTTTCGATCGCGTCAAATAAGTTTGACAATTAAGTCTTCTTACTTCCGCTCAGTAATGGACTCGTCCTACTTAGGTGACACTCGGTCTTTATCCTTCACTCGCTTGTAAATCAAATTCAACATCAATCAATAATCTGCTCAAAATCGATCTAAATAATGCCTTCTTCGTGTTGCTGTGTTCCATACTTCCAAAACCAAGACAACCAAATCAAACTTCTTTTATCCCTACTGTTTAGAGGGAGTGTTGCAAAACAAAAAGAAGTTTAATGCAGTAGAACCATAAGCGTAACTGTAATTGTCTGGATCATGTCGTGTAGTTTGGGGATCATGTAGTCAAAATAATTCGACATTAAGATTGCTTTTTTTCTGATGGGGCAATCTAACGTCGAAATTTCGAACGATCAAAATAATGTTGGACTTGTTTATTCTAATTTTCGGATTTAAAGCACAAATGGCCATTCAAAGTCAATTGATATGACAAGATATGTTGAATAAACTTATATTCAAGCAATCAATGGCATCAATTACCGTTAAGCAATTCAAAAAACGCTAAATAGGTTTTTCCCATTCCAGTGCGCATGCACAGAATACAATTATCGGGAGCAAAAAATCGTCAACGTCAATGAACCCGTTCTTACAAAGTTAATATGCGGAATACAGACATGTGAAGTGCATGGATTGATTGAAAAAAGATTAATTCACTACTGTGAGTAAAATAATTGGATAATTGTCAATATCAATGTAGATATCGGTCTTCAAACGCTGCAACAAAAGTTGCAAACCATTAAATTGTAACTTTCGTTGAACGTTTCTGCAAATTAGGAACCTAATGCATTGTCTGAGAGAACGAACACGCTGGTATACATATAGACAACACAACCGCTCAATGTTTTTCACTGATCGGACGTGTTTGTCTCTTTGAGAGGTTCATTTGCTCGGTTCGCTACATTGGTGGCAGCGGTGGGATTAAGAAATTTCCTTCTATCGGAGTTGCCTTCCCCACTTGTTTCCCAATGGGCAAAGACTCGGGGCGAGTATATTACCAATATATTACCAATACCCAATCCAGAGCTGGCTGGTTATTCACTTCTAGCTAAATTTTCGTTTGTTAAACATCATACATTGTAAATAATTCGTTAGCTGGCTGGGGATTAGATATATGATGTTTAACAAACGAATATCTAGCTAGAAGCGAATAACTAATCAGCTCTGGATTGGGTATTGGGTAATATGGACATCTCGAATGTACAGTTCGCCTCAAATTGCAAGCTGGCTGGGATTTGGATATATGGTGTTATACAAACGAATATCTAGCTAGAAACGAATAACTTATCAGCTATGGGTTGGGTATCGGTAAATATGGACGAATCAAATGCACAGTTTGGCTCAAATTACAGGCTGGCTGGGAATTGGATATATGGTGTTATAGAAAAGTTATAGAAAAGAATACCTAGCTAGAAGTGAATAATTGATCAGCTCTTGATTGGGTATTGGTGAACATGGAAGAATCAAATTTACAGTTTGGCTCAAATTGCAAGCTGGCTGGGTATTGGATATATGGTGTTTAACAAACGAATATCTAGCTAGAAACGAATAACATGCCAGCTCTGGATTGGGTATTGGTAAATATGGACAAATCACATATACAGTTTGCATCGCATTTAAGGCTGGCTGGGAATTCGATATATGATGTTAATACACGAATATCTAACTAGAAGCGAATAACTAGCCAGCTCTGTATTTGGTATATGTTATTATGGACAAATGGAATGTACAGTTTTTCTTGATTTCTGAGCTGTCTGAGAATTATATATAATATGTTCAACAAACGAGTATCTAACCGGTAAATAACCAGCCAGCTCTGTATTGGGTATTGAGGGTTAATGCGAACTAACAGATGACAGCTAATTCTGGGGATTCGATAAATGATTCTAACGAATGGAAATCTAGCTACTTGGGAACGAACACCCAACCTTAGATTGTTCATTGGTGAATATGGTAGAATCGAGCAGACAATTGAAAGTAGGCCTTATTTGGGTAAAATCAAGTGGCCAGTATGGTACACCATAGTAGAACTTTATGACGTAAAATCGAGAAATTTTATCACTGTGACGTCATCTTGGCTAACATAATTGTTTCCACGAGGTTACCACGCCTTACATGATCAAATATTGCAAATTTGCGTTCATCTTTTATTGAAAAGACACCTATGTTGCAAAAAATATGAACATTATAACAAAACATATAAGGAAATAAGTGATGAAATCAATAACTTAATGAAACAATGCATATATCGCCAAATTTCATGAAAGTACGGAAGGACATTTGTGTCATAATTTTACTGAATCTTTAATTACTTTCGTGGATACCTCTCGTTGATTTTAAATCATTATTAGACCTTGTATTCAGCTTACAGTAACTATTTCAACCCATATTTTTAATGGGTTCGCTATGTGACTTCTAGTATGAAAATTATTTGCATAGATTTATAGAATTTGCAGATATAACTTTAATATGGTTTTTCTCATTTTACAGAAAGCATGATACTTAAAAAAGGTTAAAAGAATCTTTAGACAGTGGTTTGTTTTAAATAATTTCAAGCCATGGTCTTACCTCTGCCCGTTAAGCAAAGGAGCTTGGACACTTAAAATAAAGTTCTTATGGCACGCTAATTTATAGTACCATATAAATTATCATCTTTGATTAAGCTGAGGGCTACTTAAAGCTATGTTTAAGCTATATTAGTGCGTCAGCGGTTCTCTGTGATCTAATAGTACCCGCTTATCCTGATAGGTTCCAGAAAAAAGCAGCAGATATTGAGACGGGCTCCCTTCTTCACTAATATAAATCATGTCAATGAGCATTGGTCACTATCGATGAATAACGAACTAACTCAGCAGAACACATTCTCTTGATAACTATACAAATATTAGAATCAGCATTTTCAAGTGTGTCAATATTCAATTAACATTCGGTATAGGTCTACAGGAAACTTTCATGATTGAATATCAAAATCGATTTTCTCATGCTTCACTTAGATTTAATTGTTATCTTATAAGTGGAATTCTTTTAATCAACTGGAAAAGTAAGAACAAATACTTTGAAATGAAAAGCGGAAATGGGACTACGCAAACATTAAAGGCACATAAGTAGAAATAAATTACTAAAAAAATATATGGCGTTCTTTTATTATTTTTATAAAAGTCATGACAATTAATTTACGAATGCATTGAGACCCTATTAAATAGACTCCTTTAACATAAGTTATTTTGTGCTTGAAATATAGTAGTCTCCAAAACCAATCATGTTTATCAACAACCTGTTTGTTTACATATTCAAAATAACGAATTCCGATTGGTCGGTTCAAACATTTGTGTATCAACTGTCAAGGTCAGCGGTGAAGAATCACACAATTAGACTGGTTAATCTTGGTTAATTCTTGTTGGCTTTCATGTTTAAATTGTAAAGATTTGTTTTTGTTTTGTGGAATTTATTTGAATCTGACCAAATGTTTACCAATTAATATAGTTTTATATAGCATAAATCTACTGTTATGTGCCTTTAATGTAAATCTTATTAAAGTTACTATTCATAAGATAAACCAAATTGTCAGTCTCTATTCTAAGTGAATTTAAGCGTATATTTATGAACGTAAAGGTGTACAGGGCTTGCTTAATTTCAGCAATCATAAAAAGTTACCCGTTGGTTGAATTTTGACAGGCTTTAAAGAAGCGTCATCAAGCTTGGCTATACATTGTTAATTACATCTTAAGATATCAATTTTCGATTAAGCATTCATTTATTGGACAGTCACCTGAAAGCACTCCTTATCTGCAAGAAATAAAACCATGCCAGCAGTATTCCAAACTAAATATTCTTGACGTTTAGTCACAGAACTTATTGCAAATAAAACCGGCCCCCTGTACGATTGTTATGTTTTGGTATTTAAACAGTTCAACAAGTTTGTGTTTAAAAACGAGTGCTTTGATATTTAGCTCTGTCGTTATATTCACCAATTTAAATGAAAACCAAGTCCCATAAGAAGTTGATGTTCTGAAATGGGGATATCTGTTAAACATGTGACTTAAAAAAGTATTGTCACGATCCATACAGTTATATTAAAGACATTGCTGTTAAGGACGTTCTCGGTAGTTTTATCTGCACACTTCATCTGCGCATCAAAGGGGGATAATAATCTGTTACCAATGAGGTACTTGCATAGTAGTCGGATAAACTTTTTCATTCGGATGAAATTTACTGTATGCAATATTTTTCAAAGAATAACCATATTAGCCATAGAACTTTAAATGGTTATTGACATTTCTATATATTTCTCATGCATATTAAGCCCACAGCTTGGTTTTTTCAAGTTTAAAGTTATTTTGATCGTTTTTATGAATGTTTTTCAAATACGGTTACTATGGAAACTGTCAATTTACAGAAAAAGTAACTCGTCAACATATACTTTTTTTGCATTTTGTATTTTAAGATTAAATTTTCCTTCACATACTGAAAAATAAGAAAATTCTATTGAAGGTATTTTATGATATCTTCATTTACTTGTAATATATATAATAATTTTCATTGTTTTTTGTCGAATTCAAACAATTGAAAAACTGAATTGGATAACAAAAAATGTTCATATTGAAAAAAAAACATTGAATAATAAAGTATTGAATATATGAATTCATGTTTTTTGTTTAAATAAACCTTCCAGAAATTATTTTATTAGCTTTGAAGATGGTCATTTTGACAGTTTTGCCCCAAACGGTTACCATGGAAACTGTCATTTTACAAAAAAAAACTAACTCGTCGACCTGCGTTTTCCTTTTCATAATTGAATTCACAATAGAATTTTAGATAACATATAAAAAATTTAGAAAATTCTATGACAGAATTATTTTCTTATAAAACTATAGAACATGTCCTTAAGAGAGAATTCACCTTATCACATTCCAACTGCCAAAATACATGTAACATCGTCACATTGTTATGAATGCAAAAAGGGAGAGCGTAATTCAACAATGAATGCAATTCTTCTATAAGACAAAAATGCATATAACATAGAGAAAACGCCAATAAAAACAAAACACTAAACAATAATTTGATCGTGATGGTTCTAGATATTGAAGACAGTTAGACTTCGACAGTTGTATAAATAAATTCAAAAACATCAAAATCATCGATTTTTGATATCATTTATCTTTTGCTTCACTGTGATTTGTATGTTATTTGTCAAATGCAACTCTTCCTTTTATTGTGAAAGGAAAGTTGTACGAAAAAAGACGTTGTAATGAAAAGCTGAAGTGGGGCTAAACAAAAGTAAATGTAAATCTGATTGTATTTGCAATTCATAAAATAAAGCAAATCTTGAGGTTTATTTTATAAGTGATTGTCAGCGTATAATGATCATAAAGGTGTTCAGAAACTTGTTTAACTTCAGCAATTTTAAGAAGTTTCCCTCTGACCAATACCGAATTTTGATTGAATATTGACAAATTTAATTTCGATCGAAAATGCCGACTCTTATAGTTATCAGGATTGTGCTCATCTGAGTTAAATCATTATTTATATCCCCCATAGTTTGTGATCATGTTACAGGGAACCCTTTCATAAATCTGGCTCTTTTTCCGGGAATCTATCAAGAAATTTGGGAGACAATAAGTTCACAGAGAACCATTGACATTCAGCTTCACCTTTACCATTTCTTAAGATAGTTCACAGCTTAGGTCAAAGTTGGTGGCTTGGATGACATTTGGATATACAGTTAAGGGGCTAGATGTTTTATGTTAAGAACCACAGCTCCTCTGCTTAAAGAGCCTGACATGGAAAGATTTAAAATGAACCACATCCAAAAGATTTTTCTTTAAAAGTATTATGCTGTCTGTCCAATGAGAAAACTATTTCAAAGTTATTTCTAAATATTCTGTAAATATATGCAAATTATTAAAATAAAATAAATCACATAGCGAATATAAGCGGATGGGTTGATGAGTCATATAGTTACTGTAAGCTGAATAAAAGGCCTGATCAGGATTTGAAATCAACAACATTATATTATTCTTAGAAAAAAGTTGAAACGGTGTTTAACGTTACATAAAAAGACAAAAAAAAAATGGAATCCACAAAAATCATTGAATATCCAGTGAATTTATGACAGTTATGTCCTTCCGTAGTTTCATGAAATCGACCAAGGCAACGCATTATTTCATTAAACTTTTACTTTCGTCACTCATTAGTTTATAAATCCTGTTCCAAAGTTAATATTTTTAGTATTGTCATGCAAAATAACCTTCTAGTTGATAAAAAATTAACAATACTTCGCAATATTTGTTCGTGTATGGTACCACGTGCTAGCCATTTTGTTAGCCAAAATGACGTCATAGTGATGACTTTTCTGAATTTTACGTAATGAAATACTCCTATGGTGTACAATATTGGCCAACTAATTTTGCTTCAAAATGCGGGGTTTAAAATCGTTTTTATATAACTTTCCCCACCAACTTCAATGTGTAACTTTTTGCATAGATCTCCTATTTATGTCTAGTTTCGCACATAACATTTAAAAATTCTTTTGCAATTTTTTCTAGGTCAAATCTTATATTGAATGGCCTAGTGAATTCCAAGCTGGCTGGAAATCGGATATATGGCGTTTATGATAAAAATATCTAGCTTGCGGCGAATAACGAGCCAGCTCTAGATTGGGTATCGGTGAATATTGATAAAACCAACATACGGCGAATTCCAAGCTGGCTGAGAATTCGTTTTTATATGATCTTTAAGAAACAAATACTTCAGCAAATAACCAGCCATCTCTAGATTGAATATTTGTAAATATGGACCGATCTTTTAGCCAGTTGGCTGCGAGTTCCCAAATGGCTTTTCGAATTAACTTCTAGCAAGGCAATTCATAGCTGGGACTTGGACATTAGAAAAAAATACATGAAATATTTGTTTTCAAGTTTTGAGGAATAATGACTGATATGCATTTTTGGCTTTCATCTATTATTTAAAATCTATTTTGTCTTTAACAATTCAAATAGTTACTTCGTAGATGGCTACGAAGACCAAGACCTTACATATGTCGTTAAATGCTAAGATCATTTAAACCCACAGCAATGAACATACGGATACAAGTAATAAATGAATAACCTTTATATAGAATTGCGAAAGTTCATATATGTTCAGCAAGGGTTGTGATAATTGAACCAATTTGAATATGTCTCCATTGTTTGCTTTTGTTTTAAGAACAAAAAATGATTTTTTGGAAATCAGCAGGTAAATGTATACATTATGTGAATATGTCGTATTTATTTTAAAAAGGGGAGTAATTAATCATTCATTTTTGTTGACAGTTGTGACACAAAAGCTATCTATCGTTCTTGGAATTGATTACACCCCTTTATTAAAATAGATTAAGAAGAACGCAATATACTCATTGAAAATACAGCATTGAACTTTCAAACCTACTTTTATTTATTACTTTGAAATTCAAAATAAATTTCTATATGAAAATGTTTTATGTTTCATTATCTATTACTTGGTTGTTAATGATGTACCTTATTTAACCTTTAAAATGCTTATGTATATGTTTTTATTCATGCATATACCTACGTCTTGTTGGATATAAAACCATATTTACTTCACTCTCTGATACCTTGCGCTAATTACTTTTAAGGTAATTAAACGGCAAGCTCATTAAGGTGAATTATTAATACCGAACCTCAAATGAAGGATTAAAATTTAACCTAATTGCTTATCAGTTAATGAGATTATCAACCCAAAAAAATTAAAAAAAGAATACCCAATGCCCTGCCAAAAGGATCTATGGTGCCAGCTGTATATTCGAATTTGGGAATTCGTCGAATACTTGTTTTTTCTAAATTATGAACGCCGAAACAAGATTAAGATTGGATCTGGCAAGTTATTCCCTTTTAACAGATTAACAGACTGTTCTCACCGTCATACAATCCCAACTCAATTTAGAGTCAGCTGGTTATTCGCTACATTTACCAACTATTCATTTGATTTGTCAATATCCACCAATATCCAAATAAGAGCTAGCTGGTTTTTCATTGTCAACTATGTATATGACTTGTCAAAGACCGAACAACCAGATCGTAGACAGAAATGGTGTTACCAGATGTCTGTTCAATTTGTCTGTATTGACCAATATCCAAAGCTGAAAGGGCTTGTTATTCGCTGCCATTTAGATACTCGTTTGATTTAAATCATGCATCTAATTTCGAGCCGGCTTTGAATACAATGCCAACTTTCTTTTCTGTCGATTAACCCATATGTATCAATAGCCAAATCCGAGCTGGCTGGATATTCGCTGCTAGAAAGGTATTCGGTTTGTCTCATGTCAAATATCCAATCCCGAGCTAGATTGGAATCCACTGTAAAATGTGTTTGTCGACAAGATCATATTCGCCAATAACCAAATCGGAGCTGGCTGGTTATGCATTGCCAGATGATCATTCGCATTGTCCTACATCCAATCCCCAGCCAGATGGGAATACGCTGTCAATTGTATTCGGCGATTTGTCAATATTCACCAATATCCAAATCCGAGCTGGCTGGTTATTCATTGCCAGATGGGCATTCGGATAGTCCAACATCCAATCCCAAGCCAGATGTTAATTCGCTGTCAGTTGTTTTTGTCGATATTCACCAATATCCAAATCCGAGCTGGTTGGTTATTCATTGCCCAATGTGCATTCGGTTTGTCCTTCTTCCAATACCCAATTCTGAGCAAGATGGGAATCCGGCGTTGAATGCTTAGGTAGATTTGATCATATTCACCAACATTAGTAGACTGGATATCTGTACAGCCTTTAATAAACAAATGGTAGATGAGCTACAGACATTGATCATTGAGGAAGTGCATAATCAGTGCTCAGAATGTCAGATAGATCACCCTAGTCAGCTACAACATCCTATGTGCTTGTTCATGGATCGTTACAAACAAACAAACATGCTCATACATGAAGCTATGATGAACTTAAACACTTACAAAGTTATGGAGAAGTGGTATCCAGACTTACAAGAACTACAATTAAACGATCGTGAAATTGTAGAAGCCTACACTTTATGGCAGAGTATAAAAACAAATGTACTTAGCGGATTTACCGATATGTGGTTGGATAATTGGCGTGAAAAGGTACACCATTCGTGGATAAACTAGGAACAACGTATTCAAACATGTATGGCTATGAAATACAACATATATTGGACCATGGTGTATGGATTAAAAATCAAATGCTGAAGTGGTTTCAAAACATAAACTACCAGAACGAAAACCGTACCATATCATAGCTTATATCGTTAACACAGATCCTTCTACTGAAGAAGGCGAACATTGGGTTGCCGTGATATTCAACGCAAACAACGATATATTTTACTTTGGTTCGTACGGATTCCCAACAATGGAGAAGGAAATACTTAACTCTATTCAGGACCATACAACAAGATGGACTTTCAATAAACAAACTCTACAGAGTTTACTTGGTCAAACATGTGGGGTGTACTGTATATTCGCTCTAGCCGCTGCCTCACATGAATCAAACCTACCAAGATATCTGCAGAAAACGTTTTATACAATCAACCATCATAGAAACGATCAGTTTATAAAGACATGGCTTTATCAGAATTATGGAACTTTGTGCACAAAATCCATAATACTGTAATTCGATTTACTTTTATTTGTATATAGTTCATATGTTACTGTTCTTTCAAAGTTAATTAAAAGTTCACTGTTCAATATAATACATGATTTTTGTCTTTCATTGTTATACCCTCATACAAGATGTGTCATGTCTAGTCCCCCTCTTTAATCTTATACCTATATTACTAAGTATGAGAATTCCTGTACCAGGATTCTCAATAACCCCTTTTCCGTTATCCCGCCAATAAGTATCCCAATTCCCCAAACCAACGTACACCACAATTGGACGTTACTTACACCAAATCTCATTGGACGTTACTTCATTGTTCCACTAATTTCATTGGACGTTATCCCTCTAATTTCATTGAGCATTATTGGGGTCGGCCGGGTCTAATTTCCAACCATCTCCACCATGTTAAATAGCAACCGTTTGAGCAGTCACAGAGACAAACTGCTCCCATACCGTACTTTCTCGTGACCATGTCACCTTTAAACTATCTTAACACAATCCATTTGGGGGGTTAAATGTGCATCATGACCGATCCGTTTTTTTGCTATCGGCTGATTTCCAGAGAGGGGTGTGTCAATTCAAATGATAGAGGTCACGCCCAGATCTTTGGTTCTCACCGCATGGAGAAGAAGTCCTGTAAAATACCAACAAAACACATTTAAAACATGCAGGAGAAGACAAAGGAATCACACAGTACCAATATATATACTCTAAATGTAACACTTTCCTGTGAAAACACCTTGAAAGTGGGACTTTCAATATTTCAAAGAACTACTTTCTAGGCTACAACGACCCGGAAGTGATTCAACACCGGGCCAACACCTATTTCAATCCTCTTTGGCAGTATAAAATCGACATCAATTGAGGTTAACGCTATTATTTTACTCCTACTGCTACCATGGACCACTTATGCAGTACAATAGTGAAACTCTCTGAAGACCTCAACACCTTAGAGAGAGGGTTGATCGAAATGTGGTCGACCATGCACCAAAGGCCACAGGAGGACGATGTTCGGATTGTCAAAGTGGAATATCGGCGAACTGTGGAGTGGAGTGGCCACAGAAAAATAGTGAGAATCTACAGCCGCCAACAGAAATGTCCGGTGTCATAGGCGTAGGAGCCGGGGGGGGGTCCAGGGGGGCCCGGCCCCCCCAATATCCAGACCGGGGGCCAGACTATACTTTGGCCCCCCCAATATTCACAATGGCAAATGAAGATATTTGAAAAGAAAAAGAAAAGAAACGAAATTTAACAGTAGAATAAAAATAAATGTGTATTTTTGTGCTTTATCTAATTCCAATTCGCCTTTTGTTACGAACAATAACCAAAATCTTTTTGACATCATCATCGCAAATGGCAATCTGAACACATTGGATTAGTTAAATTTTAAACAATTATTGCACTTGGTCAGTTGAATCCGTGGCTGTGACAGCCTGGTCGCTGCTACCTTTTGTTTTGATCAATACATTTGATTTCCGCGTGAGATCGAGACCTGGCATATCCTTTTTTTTTTTTTATTATTAAAGATACACATTTTCATACGCTTTCCTTTAATTCTCATAATGTTATTGAATTTGTAAATGCATGAAGAGTCATTAAAAAGATTAGGAACATTTATTCTTAGACCGGTCTTCATCTGAAGTTGGCCCCCCCCTCCAATGTTGAAAACGCTCCTACGCCCATGGGTGTGTGAGGCCAATTTTGGGTGCTCACACCTTTGAAGCCATTCCGTTCCATGGGGAACACACCAAACGACCCTTTTCAGGGCCAACCAGTTTACTAGAAAGAACTTCTCATATTTGTCAAGTCTCCGTTTTTTTATTTTGAGGGTTAGAGAGTACCATGGTCATATACCACAGTTCTCTGATGTTTACTTCCGTCAATCAATCTCAGTAGTTGGACTTAGTCATTTTTACTCAGATTTCAAACTTAGAAAATTTAACGTCAAAATTCGAACTTAGAAAATTTTCGACCCGATTTTGGATTTAGTCATTTTATCTCAAAATTCGAATTTAGAAAATTTTCGACCCGATTTCAGTCTGGCCTACCACCCCGTCCCAGGCCTACCACCCCGTCCCAGGAGGGTAGCCTGGAACACTGGTGTGTTCCAGGCTACCCTCCTTTAGTACTCATATGTTGTGATCGATATGCAATCAATTTTAGAGGAATGCTCGGCAAATTTATATGTAATAAGTGTTACATGTTTCTTTGCTTCCATTGTTATCCTGCTTCCCACCACTTTTGTTAAAAATCTAAATACAGGCCACAGCGATAGTTTCTATACAGTGAGGGAGTTAGGTTTCTATCTGGGCAAACCGTGTTGTTACTCTTTCCCTCGTTTGGGAACGTATGACTGGTAAACATGTAAAGGAAGAAGTAGACGACATAAAATAGTGCGTTAAAATCAGCACTTATCTGTTTATGATTATATGTTGAGATCATTGTTACAAAAGGATCAAAATATCGTTGAAAAACAGGCTTTCGTTTCCAAAGACTTTCACAACAGAAGCAAACAAGATCGGTTTTATAGAGTTAGGGGTAAAATCTAATTTTCAAGGTTGTAGTAACTTTCTGTAAACAACCTCTAGGCGCGTTATCTCTGTTTCTGGGAATGTAAAACATATTTGTTCGTGGGAAATAATTTAAACCGGACGGTATGTTTTTTGTTTGTCGACAGGAAGCTAAAAAGAAAACAAAGAAATAAAGCAACAGATTAAACTTTACACAGAGTATGTATATCTCTTGAGTGATTTGCACTACTTTTAGGAAAATAGTAGAAATTAATCATACCGCACCTTTTACACAAAACTTTCAAAAGTCGTTTCGCTGCAGCACATTCTTTAGAATCTCGGGATCGAATGATAAAGGCTCACGGAGTTGACCTTGATTTCGTCTGTAAAGGGAAATTGAAACGGGTGAGTTTATCTCATAATTCGGAGGCAGATAACCCATTGCATAAACAAACAGTGTTACTGTTACTGCATATATTGTTAAAAAAGATTCATGAATGCTTAGACCAAATTGACAGCAACAGTAGAATACGATAATTAAGTGTCATAAATAAATGATGCGTTTGTGTTCCATTTGACAGAAACCATCGTGACAAAATGCTTCGTCTAGATTGAAAGCAATATCAGAACGAAGTATAAGTAATTATTGCAGTTTGGTGCGATATGATAGAAATCATTGTGACAAAATGCTTCGTCTGGATTGAAAACAATATCAGAACGAAGTATAAGTAAGGATGCAGTTTTGTGCCATATGATAGAAATCATTTTGACAAAATGACAATGATAGACAAGTAATGGAACTATTATCAACGGCCTGTTTCTGAGGAGCAATGTTATTTCAAGAAAAATGGTCTAAATTTTGAGATGGTCGTAAAATTGAGCTTGGGTGTAGCTCAATTGAGATATGTCACTTAGATGTGGTGAACCAGTAAGTACCAATGGGAACACATCAGCGATGACCGAGGATTAAAGTTTTGTTCTATCTTAATGCACATAATGCGGAAGAATAACAGATTACCTGAAACAAAGACTTCTGGTTCTAATTTTCCTGAAATAAAATTGTGCAAAGGTCCATTTGATTTACAGCTCTTAAAGGTATATTGCAAGAAAGAAAACATCAATCCTTCGTTTTCAACTGACGTCACACCATGAACGTCTGCAATGGTAGCCATTAAAATCACCCGGGTACTAGAAGTCGGATAGATAGAGTAGTCGGGTAGAGATAAGAGGAGGCCTAAGTATAATAGACGCCCCCATGCCTATCCGAGTCCTTTTTTCCCCATTTAAACCCATTTGAATGGTTTGGATATTTTTCAAAACATTTGCCTTTTTTCACAATTTTCTTTTAACTTAATAATTTTGATTTATTTGGATGGTTAATTCAGTGGTCAAGTTGTCTATTTGTTAAATAAAAATTAGTCATAGAGTTTTCCAATCGCTTCCCCCACTTCCTTTTCTCCAGGCCGGTCTAATGATTAATCTTTCATCTATGCTTAATCAACTCCTAGTTTCAAAAGATAACTCCATGTGTTGACAGGATTATCAAGCTGTGATATACCAACCACGTTCTATTACAAAAATTAGAAAGTTATTGGAACAAATGGAAATTAATAGTCAATATTGAAAAAAAGTCATGGTTTTTTGGAAAAGGGGGTCACATAAAAAAAGATTGTCAATGGGTATATGCAGATAAAACTCTAGAAATAGTTAGTAGCTTCAGTTATTGAATCTCTTTAATTAACACTATGTATAAAATATTTTCAAACATTGTCTTTAAAAGAATTTGCAACTGGGCAGAACAATTTCAAAAAATAGATGAGTCACAGGCCGGATTTAGAGCTGCCTATTCAACAACAGATAACATGTTTATACTTCAATGTATGGTTCAAAAGTACATCTGCAAGCCAGAAGGTAGATTCTATGTTCTTTATGTTGATTTTCAAAAAGCGTTTGATGGATTACAACACGATAAACTTTTTTCTACATTACATGATATCGGTCTGAGAGGAAAATTATATAATGTACTAGCATCACTATATTCTGATATTTATTGTCGTATACGTGTATCGAATGGAAAATTGACTAAACCAATGAAGTGCAACATTGGTGCAAAACAAGGGGATGTGACAAGCACGATAATTTTTAATCTTTACATCAATGAGCTATCACGCGTATTACGAGAAAAGGGTCATAGAGGCATTTTCATTACTGAACAAATTCCTAACGTTTTATGTATTCTTTTTGCAGACGACATTGCCAACTGCGCTGATTCTGTTATTGAACTACAAAGACAATTAAATACAATATCAGAATTTTGTAATACTTATGGCATGACACTAAACGAAAAAAAAGACAGAAATCATTGTTTTTCGACGAGGCGGTCCTTTGCGTCATACTGAAAATTGGTTTTACAATGGAAAAGCAGTAAATGTAACTTCTGTTTATAAATACATGGGGCTTCTTTTCACCCCTAAATTGTCATGGTCTAAAGGAAAAGCAAAGCTTGTAGCCCAAGCAAAGAAATCAATAAACGCAATAAAGGCTTATCACAGAACTTTTGGAAATTTTAATCTTAGAGAACATTTTAAACTATTCGATTCTATGGTGAAACCTATTCTTTTATACGGGGGAGAAATTTGGGGAAATGAATTTTCAAGTAGCATAGAACAAGTACAAATACAATACTGTAAAGAATTTCTTGGGACAAACCAATCAATAAATGATTGTATGGCTCTTGGTGAATGTGGCAGACTTCCATTATGCTGTGATTATTACTTTAAAGTTATTAAGTATTGGTGTAAACTCTTAAGAATGCCCGAATATAGATATCCAAGAAATTGTTATTTAATGTTAAAGAAACATGATAATATTGGAAGAATTAATTGGGTGACAAGTGTAAAAAATCTTCTTTATCAATATGGTTTTGGGTATGTGTGGATAAGCCAGGACATAGGTGACCTTGACATGTTTTTAAAATATTTCAAAATGAGACTAAATGACTGCAAAACACAGGACTGGTCTGCTAGTGTGAATGAGTCATCTCGATGTGATACCTACAAACATTTTAAATCATTATTAGAACCTGAAAAATATTTATCTATTGGACTCTCTTATCAATTTAAAAAGGCATTGTCAAGATTTAGATGTTCGAACCATAAATTTACGATAGAAACTGGGAGACACCAAAACATTCCAAGAGAAGAGAGAATCTGTACTTTTTGTTTCAATGAATCTAACACTAGAATAATAGATAACGAATACCATGCCTTCTTTCATTGCGAAAAATATGCTCAAGAACGAAATTCATATCTTTACAATTGGTATCACGGAAATGATGGTGAAGAAAATTTTTATAGCCTCCTCAGAACAGGAAATGAAGTCCAAATACGAAAAATAGCTTTATATGTTTTTATGATAATGAAACAATCTTAAATGCGCAAACTGGTTAAGAATCCAGGAACAATTGTTTAATCTCAAAAACTTAGAAAGTATGAAACACAAAGATGTTTAGTCTTTTGTATTATAAACAACTCTTACACATTTGTATATTTTAACATGTAAATTGTATTATGGGCCAGAGGCCTTTGACTGAATAAACTTATTGTATTGTATTGTATTGTATTGTTATTTAGGAATAGTGTTAACCTGCTAAAGATGGTTTCAACAAGCAACACAAACACTTGTAGGCAAAGCCTTAAGTGCAATGGGTTCATTATTTAGCATCACTAAAGGTTATGATGTTCCTTTCAAAATACTTTTAAATCTTTTTGATTGTTATGTGAATTCTATCCTTAGTTATAATTGTGAGGTCTGGGGTTTTCAACAAGCACAAAAATATAGAAAGAGTATATAGGAAATTTTGCAAACGCATATTAAACGTAAAACGATCAACTAACTCGCGAGCATTGCTGTCAGAGCGGGGCAGATTCCCCTTGATCATTAATAGATATATTATACCCTTTATCAAGTACTGGCTTTAACTCTTTCACAGCGCACCATTTTAAGCAAAATACGTTTATCTTCACATGAACTAAATATGAAAAAGGGACGCCAAACAAATATAGAAAGAAACGAAAGATGCAACGTATGTACTCTGCATGACAGAGCAGAAAATTTATATTCCAAAACATTTTACTAATCACCCAATTATGTTTAAATTCACACAGTTACTGAATAGCGATAAAATACCAATTCTTATTCGGCTATCCAGTTACTACCGACACGCATTCAAATTAAGAAGAAACAGCTTTCCATAGAACAATAGGCCATTCCAAAAGCAACTATCAAAATCAAACCACTCTCACCATTTTTTTTTTTTCAATTATATTTTTTCCCATTTTTCCTTTCTTTGTTTTTTATTTTTGATGCAATTATTGTGAAAATGTATATTACTTATATTTTGACTACCACATCAATCGCATGAGCTTGTATGCTTAATGGCTTTATAAGATTATGTTATGTTAATGTTATGTACCTCTATTTAATCAAGTTTACTGTTTGCCCAGCGGGTGTCTTATTCCTCTGTGTACAAATTGCACCAAGTCTCTGGTGTAATCTCTTAATTAGCTGCCCAACTGGTTATATATATATTTATTTATATATACTTACATGTCTGTGTTGTACTGTTCAATTAAAAACTAAATGTTATACACGACCATTGACAAAAAAGCATATATGTTTTTTCAACAGATATTCATAAAATAGCTGTTTTCACGAATATCGTCCCAATTTCAAACCGATCCTTTCACATGAAGAGATTGACAAATTCACGCGCTATGTCACTTATTTATCTTTTAAAATGATATTCTTATAATAAGAAACATAATCAATAAAGAAAATGCACCGTCAATACAAACAATGACTAAAGGATCGTTTATTTCAAGAAAAATCGTCACAATTTCAAGCCGATCTTATATGAACACATTTACAAATCCTTGCAGATTCATGCATTTAGTCACTAATTTATTTTTTCAAATGGGTATTCTTATAATATGAAACATATTCAATAAAGAAAATGCACTGTCAATCCAAACAATGACTTAAGGACCGTTTATTTCAAGAAAAAATGACCCATTCTTACCAGCAATCCCTTTTTACGCCCTTTTCATTCATCGTCTTCCATGGCATTAGAATGGTGGATAAGGGATATCGCGTGATAAATTGTGGGTAATTATGAAGTATGTGAAAACGAAGGATAGCTGGAAAAAACTTTAACAGCCACTTCTTGTTCGGGGAATTCCCTTTTCAAAACTAATGATTCGCTAGCCAATAGAACGCCCCGGCCTAGATAAACAGAATTGGGGCTACTGATAGCACAAGGGAAATAGTACATGCAGGGAATTATTTCATCCAAGCGTTGTTTTGAAACCCTTTATTGTAGGTTTTTAGACAAAACACGCTTGTAGTTACAGCCAACACCACGAACTTAAGTCGATGGGTCACACATTTACAGATATTTTGCTTTATCGTGACTGTATCCGAAGCACTGATCTTTCTGTTTGGGGTCGAATTTCATACTTGCTGGGGTTTTTCGTGGAATCAACTTGCAACTCTGCTACGTGTTAATAATTCCAAGTAACGCGTTTTATCAGGCATTTACTGCCGTCACTATGAACAGGATGTTTGTAATTTTGTTGCTCTGGATTTGTGGAATCAACTACGTCGGTGCAAGGTTAGAGTCTTTAATTATCGTACATAAATCATTTCATTTTTGAGACAATTTCTTTGCTTATTCAGTTTACTAGTGATCATTGTAAAAACTGATAAAAACATTCTTTTTGTTATTACAATTTGTTTTTGATGTCTTGGTTATCTTTGGTATGAAATATGCTTTGTTCGAATGAACATGTAAATCATTTGCTTTAATGGAAATGCGACGAGCTTATTTATCGAATCTTTCCATTTCTGTTGTCCATCCATTGGGAGTAGAAACACAAAGGGGATAGATTTTTCAATGTATTAGCCAGTATTATCTGTAGATTATCGCAGAATAATTACACTGCTTCAAACAGTGGGCTTATTAATTTTTACCGTGGTCCTTTCATTTTGCGAGAAAAGAAACGTCATTAAAGATAAAGATTGTTTGTAAAAAATATCAAGTGGATTGCAAATGAGTCTCTACTTCTCATGTGTCTATGCTTTACATTGAACATGAAATGCAATTGAAACCATTTTAAAGAGAGAAATTTACAATAAATTATCCTCTCTTACTGCTTTTCTTTCAGGCAATGCTTAAAACTTTGCGATGACTCAATATGACTAAATATGCTATCATTGTTCAAATTCGGCTTTAGTAAATAATATTCCCGCACTGGTTGCTAAATATCATTCAGTTGTGTTTCATGCTTAATTATAACAAAATTTCATACGACATTTACCAAGAATAAATTCTCTGTTTTTATTGTTTATAAGAATGCAAATAATATTAAGAAAAAGTTCTGACACTGTTTTACAATGTCAGATTTATGGATAGTTCAAATCCAAAGTATCATATATATTACTGCAAATATAATAAGTTATGATAATAAGTTATGATAAAATGGTGGATATAGGATTAATCCACCTATCCTTGTTATAAA
Source organism: Cerastoderma edule (assembly GCA_947846245.1). Classification (NCBI taxonomy): domain Eukaryota; kingdom Metazoa; phylum Mollusca; class Bivalvia; order Cardiida; family Cardiidae; genus Cerastoderma; species Cerastoderma edule. The sequence goes on from OX401404.1 coordinate 59,251,327, forward strand.
TGAATTTTCTCCCATAATTATGTTTCTTTTGCGACAATGGCCTACTGTACCAATATGTATTAGAGGGTTCCCGCTCATATCTCATTGGTTAGGCAGGTTTCATGAAAAGTGTACTTAAATGCCTTTTTACAAAACGTTATATGTCATTTTTCTAAGATTTCTGCTTTCAAGTGACCCCATATTTCACATCCATTGTTGTACATATAATTATCACTCGGTAATCAATTAATATTCACTTGGTATATGTTTCGCACTGGTGAATTTCTTTAATGTAAACCTTTTGATTTAATTGAGGATGCCGGGTCGGGATTTGCAGCTACCTGGCAGTCCTATCACTAAGCTGCCTGTGTCTTTGATATATATAATTGGAAAGTCCAGATCTAATATTGTCCCTTCAGCATGGTATGTAAGTGTGCTTGTCTGTGTTGAGTAATATGGTGGCATCAAGGGTTGTAACTTCACATTTATTGTATGATGACTTCAGGAGTTATTTTCTTTTTTTTTGGAATGCAGAATTCCAGGAGGTAATGCCCTGTAGTTATCAGGACTATACGTGCACATAGTGTGGGAGATTGATGCAAACCCTATGGCGTTGTGCGTTTAAGACTGAAAATCCTGTCTGTAGTTGAGGAATTCGCAATATGTTGTTTTGTTTGAGGGGTCAAATTGTCGTTTTTGTTTGACAGATGGAAATAACTCATAGAAAGTCCCTCCGGTGGATGAGTTCTCCCAATGTTGTTACCACTTGATCATACATGACTTATGGCTTGCTCCTTCAACTTCTTGAAGAGTGGTGGTCCTGGAGACCTACATGTCCGGGCGTCCATAGGAGTAGCACTGTTATTGTTGGCGCAAGGGTCCTTAGTGATTTTTTTTATTTCTTCGATAACGCTCGAATGGTCATTATTTTTCCAGCCCATGGTGACGATGCCGACCACAATTTGACTGTCGCTAAATAGCTGTATTGTATTGCTTGGTGTAATTTGTGAGTGTATTATTTCTGCAATGACCATCGGGACTGCATCTAGCTCCGAAAACAGACTTGTGCCATATCGTGTGACTGCTTTTTTCAGCATGATCGTTTCATCGCCTGGGGGGTACAGGTCTGTTCCTGCACCAGCCCGACCTGGGTAGGTCAGGTAGGATCCATTTGTAAATGCGAACTTGCGGGACCTGCATCATGTTGTCCAAGATGGTCTCTTATCCAGGGCTTTCTTGTTTCTGTGTTCTGCTTTTAGATGATCCTGTGCGACTACAATGACGTGACGTAAAGAAATGACGTTTTAATCTACATCACTGGATAGTGCAGTTTCTTCTTCCAATTAGTGTTTAACCTAAATTTTCATCCAATGAGAATGCGTCAATTTGAAATATTTTGTTGGTTTATTTTCCATAAACTACTATTCGATCGTTCTATCTGGGCTCTATGAGACTATTACTCTGGTATCACGCATGCGAATAAATGTGTAGTTTTAGGCTCCACCTCCAAATCAATGACACGTGTAAGCCTACCCTACGGTAGCGATGGAAACATCGATGTGACGTCGCGGGGAGAAATAAACACAGAAATAAATAAAAAGGAATTACAATTAACATTTACATTATACATTATGAAAAATCACAGTTTCTCTTTGAAATTGAAAAGAAAATATTGTGACAAAAGGAGAAATTGCTAAATTTCTTCTTTTGTCACAAGGGCTTTTCAAGTTTTCTACTGTAGGTGAGAAACAAATTATGGAGTAACGGGTTAAACTCAATAACTGATAAACAAAACTTAAACATAAACTGAATGCTATCAAGTTGATAATATGTGACGTAAAAAAATTACATTGCAATCTACATCACTGGGAAGTGCAGTTTTCTTCTTCCAAATATGGTATGGCAAATTCTTGTCATGAAATTGACAGCCGCGGAAGGCGTAGTTTATGTCTAATTTCAAAATACTGAACAGCAGTTTTATGCTATTCGCCGATCATACTCGTAGAGGCGTGGTTTGCCAGCGTCAAATAGAGCGCTCTATGGAAATGTAGGTAAAACACTAAATAATTTAGAGGCTAGATAGTGAAAATTGAACGACATAGAAAGCCCGTCAGTCGATATCGCTCCTTCCTTGGGGTTTCAATATCGTTTTAGTGTTTAACCTACATTTTCATCCAATGAGAATGCGTTAATTTGAATTTTTTTGTTGGTTTATTTTACATAAACTACTATTCGAGCGTTCTATCTGGGCTCTATGAGACTATTACTCTGGCATCACGCATCCGCATAAATGTGAAGTTTTAGGCTCCACCTCCAAATCAATGACACGTGTAAGCCTACCCTACGGTAGCGATGGAAAGATCGCTGTGACGTCGCGGGGAGAAATAAACACAGAAATAAACAAAAAGGAATTACAATTAACTGGGTTATAGGGTTTAATCATTTATCCAAACATCGTTGTGAAAAAAAGAAACTGAACTATATTAACCTTTTACCCCATTAGGAATAATGTGACGGGTACAAATTGAAAGCATCAACAGACAACACATATATACATTATGAAAAATCACAGTTTCTCTTTGAAATTGAAAAGAAAATATTGTGACAAAAGGAGAAATTGCTCAATTTCTTCTTTTGTCACAAGGGCTTCTCAAGTTTTCTACTGTAGGTGAAAAACAAATTATGGAGTAACGGGTTAAACTCAATCACTGATAAACAAAACTTAAACATAAACTGAATGCTATCAAGTTGATAATATGTGACGTAAAAAGATTACATTGCAATCTACATCACTGGGAAGTGCAGTTTTCTTCTTCCACATATGGTATGGCAGATTCTTGGCATGAAATTGACAGCCGCGGAAGGCGTGGTTTATGTCGAATTTCAAAATACTGAGCAGAAGTTTTATGCCATTCGCCGATCATACTTTCTTACCAAATTTACTATATAACATAACATAACATAAATTTTATTGGCATTAAACATTACATATTTATAGCCGTACAATTTTACATATGATTTTACATACAAATGGTGAAACATAAGAAAAGGAAAATAATTTACCAAGACAAACAGTCTAAGTATAGATAAGGATCTGTATGAATAAATAGATTTAGTAAATAGCTTAACATCTAATCTATATTGGAAATATTTCTAAATTTAAATGCACTAATAATATATTTAGCGACACTAAGGATGGTGCGTTGTGATATCGAGTTCATGATATTTTCAAACTTTTGTAAAGTTGGCCATCTACAAAAATATGGTTTAAGGTGGCGACATCTTATTTCGCGATAATGCGGACAAACTAATAAAAAATGATATGAATCTTCAATTGCTCCCATATTACACTGTGTACATAGGCGATTAGTGCGATCTTGGTTCTGATATCTTCCAGTTTCGATTCCAAGGTTATAAGAGTACAGTCGAAATTTCGAAAGTGCTACTATAAATTTAGAATCGATGTCGCATGTAAGATACCTATCCATCTTAAATTCGTGCTTGAATAAACAATATGAAGAGAGTCGTCCTGAGTTATTAATATTAGTATACCATGTTTGTTTAAATATATCCAGTATTCGCTCCTTTATCAAAGAGAAATTAATGTTTATTAGACTTTATGTTGTCCATACATTTGAAAAACTTATACTTTCTAAGAGTGTTTTAATGTGATGTGCCCAATTTAATCCGTTATATGAAAGTCCGGAATTTGCATCATCTGCTAGTGTTCTATATATACTTACAAGGAGTGGATTGCTGGATTTAAGGATATGTAATCAGTATTTTAACATAATTAATTTTCTTGATAGTTTCATCGAGTATCGACCAAGTTCTCCGTATAACCCCTGTATATTTGTTGACTTTTTAACATTTAAAGCTTTTCTAAGAAATTTATTGTGTATTAATTCGACGTTTTGGGCATCATGGTAGCCCCAAACAGCTGCATTGTAATTTAGTATTGAACCCACTAAACTATCAAATAAACGACATTTTTCAGGGACTGAAAGTTCAAGTTGGTTAAAAACCATGAAAAGATTATGAAGTGCGTGTGTTGATTGCTGTGCGATGCGTATTTGTGATCTATGCCAGGATCCATTTTTGAATAAATGCGTACCTAAATATTTGAACGAGTTGACTTGTTCTAGGAGTGTATCATTCAATTTAAGATCACAAGTCGTATGCCGCCCTCGTTCAAATACCATGACTTTAGTCTTATTAGAATTAATTGTTAATCCCCATAATGAGCAATAAGACTGTAAATCATTTAGCATGCTTTGTAATGTAGCTGCTGATTGAGCAAATAATACAGCATCATCAGCAAAAAGTAACAAGAAGATCTTTAGCTCATTTACTCCATTTCCATCTAATTCCGTGTTGATGCAATTCAAGATATCATTTGTAAAGAAGAGATAGAGCAAACTAGAGCTCGGGTCTCCCTGTTTGAGACCGATATGTCAAGAAAATGATTGAGATAACTTGCCATTGTAACGAACACTCTGTTTTACCACACTATACATTGACTTAACAGCTGTTACAAATTTTGAGCTAAGTCCATAGTTAATTAATTTTTGCCACAAAAACTGTCTATTTATACGATCAAAACATTTTTCAAAATCTATAAATACACAGTATAGTTTTTGTTTAGAATTGAGTGTTTTAGCAATAATCGAATGTTATAAAAATATGCAATCTGTTGTGGATTTTCCTTTTTGGAAACCAAACTGATTATCGATGTAAAACTCATTTTCATCGGCCCATTTTGTTAATCTGTTCATTAATACTTGTGAATATACTTTAGCTAAAACATTTATAAGCGTTACTCCTCTATAGTTTTTAGGTTCGTCACAGTTGCCACCCTTAAATATGGGGGCAATAATACCTTCACCCCATGATAACGGGTACCCTCCATTTTTAAATATACGATTAAAAAAACTAAGTATAAAGTTAGAAGTATATTCAAATGAGTATTTGAATATTTCGGCAGTAAGCTCATCAAGTCCGCTGCTTTTGTTATTGTTTTGTGTAAAAATAGCCTTTTTGAGTTCATCGATTGTTATTTCTTGGTCAAGCATTTCGTCATGTATATATTCTGTATTTTGATTTTCATCAGCTGTTTCATTTTGGATGCTACCATATAAATGTTGGAAATGTGTACATAAATCATCAATAGTTAAAGTTTCTGACGTATGGGTATGCTTTTTGTATTGTTTTTTAACTGTTGACCAAAACTGTTTAGAATTGTTCATCGCCATGTCTGTAAGTAACACTTTTTGTTTCGTTTTATATTTTTGCTTTTCGTTCTTTTTCACTCTGCAATAATTTGTTTTTGCAGCCAAAAATGCATCTTTATTTTCAGCGCTTTTATTTTTCAAGTACTTATTTCTAGTTCTATTGAATTCTTTGCGAGCAGAATAACATGCAGAGTTAAACCATTCATTTGAAGTTTTATTACCACGATATCTGCAATTACTATGTGGCCGTTCGAAAGTCTGAACTGCTGCGTTATGTAATATTTGTACAAAATCGTTTAAAATAGTATCTACATTGTGTGTCGTAGAAATGATATCTGTTATTAACTGCGATAAAGCATTTTCATTATCTTGTACCATTGACTGATAACTAGCTACTTTTGATGTATCCAATTTCATATATAACTTACTATTAAAACTATATGCATGTGATGTGTTGTTCTTAAATGTATTAACCTTAAGAGAAAACGATAAACTACAATGATCAGAAAATTCTGTAAGATTGTTTATGTTGAAATGAGCAATATTACAGAATTCTTCATTGTTCAGTAAAAAATATTCATACTCGTAGAGGCGTGGTTTGCCAGCGTCAAATAGAGCGCTCTATGGAAATGTAGGTTAAACACTAAATTATTTAGGGGCTAGATAGTGAAATTTGAACGACATAGAAAGCCCGTCAGTCGCTATTGCTCCTTCCTTGGGGTTTCTATATCGTTTAAATTTCACTATCTAGCCTCTAACCTATATTAAATTTCACTATCTATCCTCTAACTTATATATATGGTATGGCAGATTGTTGGCATGCAATTGACAGCCGCGGAGGCGTGGTTTATTTCGAATTTCAAAATACTGAGCAGCAGTTTTATGCCATTCGCCGATCATACCCGGAGAGGCGTGGTTAACCAGTGCAAGATAGACCGCTCTATGGAAATGTAGGTTAAACGCTAAGTTATTTAGAGTCTAGATAGTGAAATTTAAACGATATAGAAACCCCGTCAGTCGCTCCTTCCTTGGGGTTTCTATAATGTTTAAATTTCACTATCTAGCCTCTAACTAATACTTATTATTGCATCCTATCTATAGCAGTGGAAGTGTCAAACGTGTCAAGATGTCATCAACCATTTCTATTTTAAGACGACCAATGTCGCGTCATTATAAATGCCACCTCTCCAGACGTTCTAAATTTTGACCTCTCGTCATGTTACTGAATTAAGGCCAAGAACAATAATATTGTGTGTCCGATAACATGGATGTAAAAAGTTGGGTCGGTAGATCTGAACCTTTTCTTTAAGTTGATAATTGTACATTAGATGGAAGTACTATTTGGGCTTTCAATATGAGGTTCTGCAATATGGCCGAAGGCAATCCTTTAAGAAATATGTGGCTAAAAGGTACAACTGCCAGAAGAGGGCCAGAATTGGCCCTTTTAAAAAGTACAACTGTCAGAAAAGGGCCAACTCTAGCCCACTCTGTACAGTTAAGGCACAATCACCATTAGCCCATAAAGTTGATTAATGACAATTCTTGCCAGCATATTCGTCTGGCCAGATGCTGCGTCTTCCAACATGTTTGTGAACACATGTACGTTCCCTACAACTTCAACTACACATAGGGTAAACTTGTCAGGTTATTGGTTGATTTGTGGGTATCACGACTTTCAACAGTATTTCAGTTTCATGTTTTAGCAGCTAACATGCTGGTTGATAGAAACACATTGTGATTAAAGAAGACTTTTCACCATTAATTAATAGATAAGATAAATCGATATATTAGAAGAGACATTTGCTTAAATTTTATTTCTTAAGGAGAAAAAGTATGACTTAAGAGGTTTCTTTAATGAGTTTTCAGTTTTCTGGTTTTGCATCATTCATTATAAAGAAAGACAATACTTGTCATAATTATAGGCTTTGTTATATTAATTACTTTTGAAATTACATTTGAGAATATTTTGAGGATGTACAAGTATGTAAATATTCACATACTAAACAATAAATAGGTGGCATTGGCAATTAATCCATTAGTTCAAACCAAACTAATTACATGCATGTGCATACACATATCCTTTTGTGAGAAATGTTCACAAATTAAAGTACATGTATTCAAGTCACATTTGGAATTTTCAGCTGTGACTTAATAGAAAAAAGTTGGGTTTAATAATATATACCTGGGTAGCATTGTTCCAAGTGAAAAGCAACTATTTGCGTAAGTCTTATCATATATGCATGTATACATCTTAAGCAAAAGAATGATATTGTCTTGTGATATTGTCTTGTGACATATCAATGGGAGATGAGTTCAATATTGAAATAAGAACGAACACTGTTTTATTGAACTTGCATATGTTTTAGCCAAGCATAATATGTTTAGTATACGACTTCTCTGGTGTGTTAAAGGAAAATCATTATGTTTTAAATAGCCCATTGTGTATGACTAAACAATCTATTGTCTTAAATCAAACAATATCAAATGCTGAATTTCTTATTCTAATACCTTAAGGATTCAGACGAAAACAACATCTTAAAGGGTGCACAACAAGTCATCCCTATTTTCTCAAGAAATGGAGAAATACTTGACCAATTAATTAACCCTTTAGTTAGTGTTAAATTGTGTAATCGATTCTTGATAATATATTTTGGAAAATACAAAGTATTTCGACATATTAAATCATGCTAGGGTCTTTAAGTGCAGCTATTTCTAAGAACCATGCAGAAGGTGATTTATCCATGGTGACAGAATTGCAAAATCTTTAGCCAGATGTATAGCACTTATGACCAAAATAAGCTTGGCTGAATATTTCTTTATTCCTGTTTCAGTTGCCATGGAAACGGGACGTTTTCTTTTTTGCCATTTATAAGCCCAAAATGGCAAAAAAAGAGTGATTTTTGGTCATTTTCACAATGAAAAAACATACATACACAATAAAAAAAAGAGTTAATTTGTTAAATAACTTCTTCAGAGTATCATATGGTGAAAAGAAATTTCAATAAAAGTTGCTCCTCAACTTAATACTTTTTGACATATGTCAATTCAGGCTTCAACAGGTTTTGCACATTTGGGATTTTTTAAGGATTTTTGGAAAATGGACACATTTCATCTCCAATTTTCTCTCAAGACCAACCTAGTACAGGGGGCTCATACTATTAAAAAAGTAAAAGAATATTGCCTCTTAAATAAACATGAATGAAAACCGCGTGTTTTTTCTTCTTTTTTGAGAAATCTTGAAAAAGAATAGGTACCATAGCAACAAGAATGAAATTTGTCTTTCTATCTTAAAGCACTCAGATTAAAATAAAAAAGGCAGAACAAAGCAATATAAAATGTGCATTTATAAGTCTAAATATGAATAAGATGAAATATTAAGACAAACATTGGTTGTCAACCAAAAAACAGTCTTTTAAAAGGTTGCCAAGGAAACAAAAATATAAAAGAATCGCAAAAAACATCATATTTCGTCTCCAATTTCATGTTAAGACCAACCTAGCACAATGGGCTCATTATATTAAAACACTAAATGGATATGTCCTTATACTTTAACAAGAAAGAAAAGTGTGTGTTTTCTCTTCTTTTTTGATAAATCTCAATAAGGAATTGGTTTCATAACAGCAAGAATAGAAATTGTCATTCCATCATTAATCATACTGATTTTACTCAAAAAAGCAAAACAAGGCAATACAAAGTGTGCATTTAAAAGTTCAAATACCAAAAAGATAATTTATGGAAATAAAAATTGGTTGTAGACTTAAAAAGACTGTTTAAAGGGTTGCTATGGAAACAAAAAATTGAACCCCTGCCCCACCCCACCCCCCCAAAAGGGCATATTTCATCGCTAGTTATCTGCGTTGATACAACTTCTTCAAGAATGCAATACTGATAAAGAAACATAAACTTATATAAGTATTCAAACTGTTAGAAACATGTGTTACGCTTCTATTGTGAGCATAAAAGTAAGAATCATCTCCCTTACCTGTGAAAAAGCCTTATAATTCACACGCCTTATAATTCACGGCAAAAACCAAATATTCTCTATGTATTGAATCTTTTTGCCATAAACAGCCCAAAATGGTAAAAAAAGAGTGATTTTTGGTCATTTTCACATTGAAAATACATACATAAAATGTAGGAAATAGATAAATTTGCTATAACATTTTCCAAGAATATCATTTTGTGGAAAGAAATTTCAATAAATGTTGCTGCTCTACTTCATACTTTTTACAGAGGTCATTTCAAGATTAAACTGGCTTTGCATTTTTTTTATTTTTTTTTTTGGAAAATTGACATATTTCATTTTAGATTATCTCTCAAGACCAACCTAATACAGAAAGCTCATATGATCAAAACAGTAAAAGGACTCCTCCTCTATCAAAATCATGTAAAAAATCCGCGTGTTTTTTCCTCTTTGTCAAAAAGGAATAAGTACCCTAGCAACAAGAATAGAAATAGTCATTCCACCTTAAATCATTCTATTTTAACTATAAAAGGCAACAAAATGCAATTTTAATTTGGTAAACAAACTTTTAATACCAAAAAGATGATACATAAATATATAAAATGGTTTACAACATGAGAAAATCATTTAAAATGTGTTGCTATGGAAACAAAAAAAATGAAATAATTTAAAAATGGCATTTTCTTGTCTTGATTTCTTTCTTGATGTACCTTACTTAGAAATGAAACACATATAAAGACATGAAAACATGTTTAAACTAAAAAATTAAGCAAATAGAGATGTGTGTTTCATATCTGACCACAACTCATAAGGAACAAGTACTGTAGAAAGCATCAAATGAAAAATTTGAACGACTGTGATTCAATATTTTTCACTCCAGTAAAGCTATCTGGACTTTTCACAAAATGCATTTGAACTCTTTTAGATTGATTACTGAGCTCATGTTAGAAAACATAGTGCAATACAATTCTGTTGCTATGGAAACATGAAGAAAACAACACCTTCCTGGTTGGACCTTGTCCAATATGTAGTAAAAGGGGCGATAGACTTGCTTTAATTTATCAAAATAAAAATGTCTTTTATATTCATTTTGGAAATTACAGCAACATGTATGAAGAAATCTTTTGACTCCAAACTGCTTCTATAGGATAAAATGTCAATGTTTTATCATTCAAGGGGCATAACACTTATATTTTGAGTTAATACTGATTGATTTAAAAAATAATAATTTCATAACATTTGATGAAGATTAGATAGTTTTTTTTCATCATCATATTGTGGACAAGCCGAAAATGTCTCATTTTTATCATTCAAGGGCTTGAACTTAAATAGTTCAGGGAGATGGGGGTGTACCTTGCTGGACATTGGTGTGAACTTCAGGAATTGGAAATATTATAAAAAAAAATAACCATCCCAAATAAGCATAATGAATGATTACAAAATTTGGTAGAACTAACTTATCACTTAACAATAGAAGATAAGCTTTGTTTAAGAAGACATTGGTCATTTGAGCATTTCTTCCTTTTCTCATTATACCTCTTATTCTACCATACCAGAGGAGGTGTTTTTGATTTAATTTTTCTAGCACAACAGGTTATATTTATTTCAATGTTCTAAAAGCAGAAGACCCAAGACACTATTGAAACAAATTATCTCATTAAATCACAAAGTCTTCAAAATATGACACAAAAACTGCATGTTTAGTCCTTTAAAATTGATGTAACTTCAAATTTGGACCAGTCAACCAATCTTCATGAAAGAACATTGAACTGTAAGAATTAAATATCAGCTATCAGTGTATATAAGATAGACCATAACTACAGGGAACTTCTCATCAGTGCTGATTTCTGTAATGGATGTCTTCTTATGAGCATCATGGTTGGTCTGTCTTGTCTTTCACACAAGTTATTTCTGAATAAGATAACAAAAAGGATGGGTAAATAAGTAAGTCAATATAAGAATAATAACATATTTCAGACTCAGTTAAAGTGAAGACATGTGCTGAATAATTTCAGAATGGAATGTAAAGTACATTGTGTAAATCAAAATAATCTATCATAGAAAATCAACCTTATGTAAATGGACTGCATGATTGTCTTCAAAACCAACTGAGAAACTCAAATATGGCTTTATTTGGCATGACTTTAGATATGAATTCAGAAATTCTTACACATTATTTCATACAACCATCATTGTTAAGTGGTTTGTTTGTTTGTTTGTTTATATATATAGAGAAAGATATTGTGTCAACAATTTTTCAGTCATGTTACAGCTCACCTGGATTCATTAGTATTAGGCTAGGGATCTAGCTAATGCTGGGCCTTAAACAAGGGATCCCCAAGTACTAACACCAGCACCTTAACCACTAAACCAATCAGGACCCTTATTATCAGGTGGTTACAAGAATTCATCAGGTTTTTGATGTTATGGATAATTCAATTTTTCAATATACTTCTTAATTTAAGAACTTGAAATAAATACTCACCCATTGCACAAATAGTCATTTCTACTTAGTCTAGTTGACTTTAATATAAGGAACGCCTTTCTGTCATCAAAGGAGGGTCTTACCATTGCTTGTAGATGATATGTTCATGGAGCCACTCGGGCACAACCCTAAAGAAATAAAAAAACAAAAAACAAAGTAAGTTACAATAAAACTCTATTTCATCTTATAAAGCAGATAAGTTCTTTTTTATACATAAACAAACAACTAGTGTTTAGGTGTTTCCTTTAAAGATAGAATAAATGTGAAAAGAAATATTTGCTATAAGCCTCTTAAATTACCAAACCCTCTCGATATCTGTTAAAATCGTGGTAACGATATATTTGAATTCTCATGAGTGCTTGACTCTCGCCGAGTAATGGAATTGGGGATGGCTTTATTTATCTTGAACGGCCCTGATGGCTAAAGGTAAAATAAGGGGTCTCCCTCCATCAAATTGCATCAATGATGAGTTGGGTATCCCAATATGACTGAAAAACTGTTGACATAATGTTAAATCCAAATAAAATAAGGCAAACTTGAATAAGAAAATCCTTAGTTAGACAATTTGGCTTAAGAATTAAGATATGAACATTATGGGAAATGATCTATAATATATGGCATATTTAGTAGTATAAGACAGGTGAATAATTCTGAGTATAACAACACAATATGAGCAAAATACTTTACATATTACTTAAAAAGGAAGCTTATTTTCATCTCAAACTAAGTTTCTTCTAATCCATTGACCATGTGTGTTTTTGAAACTGATAGGAACTATGGGCATGCAAAATTGATTTTGTGAAATGTCTTTCATAAAGATTTTTTTAAGAAATGATCGTTAGAAATGGAAAAAAAAAACCACTCTTTACAAAATTAAGCATGGTCAGTGAGTAGCACAAACTCATTATCCAAACACTTTTTTTTGACATATAGTATGCAGAATTATTACCCCACCCATCACAAAGAAATTTAGATATTTCAATTACATAAGATAAAGAAATCAAGCCATTTAATAGAAAATCATTTAAAGCATTATCTTACCTTTCTCCATTGCAGCTGTCTTTTGGGATAATTAAATCATTCACTTTTTGTGACAAGGAAAACAATCTGTCATATTGAGACTCCTTCCTTCAACTTTTCTATCAGTCTAAAGCACTATGACATTGCACTATAAAATATTTCCTACACTTTGTAAACATGAACAAAGCTGAAGCCCTTGTGTCATCTTTTTCATTCTCATCAATATCAAAGGGAGATTATTTTTTAAACAATACAGTCATTCAACAATGGGTCAACAATGTTTACACTGACAACAAACTTCGAAACCCGCCATTTTTGCTGTTGTTGTTGTTGTTGCTAAGGGAGTCATTTGTAAATAAATTGACAAGTGAACAACTATTAATAAAAAGAGCAAAAACAAGTGGTCTTGATTTTGATTTGTATGATTATTAAATAGAAGCAATTTTTGAATGACAATAACATTTAGTTTGAAGTACTAGAAGATGTTTTTGGAAAGGATTTGATATTGATTACTACCTCCCTTTTGGGGAAGTAATCCATGAAACCCCAGGTATACAGAGTTGCTTCCCTTGGAAATCAAATAAAATTGTTTTGTGTTAATTTACATCAAAATACAAAAAACACGCGGGTTTTAGATTTGAAATCAACAGATGATTACCGTATGTACCCAATGAAAGCATATTATTTGATGAACGAGGTTGGTCTTGGGAGAAAAATCGAACTGAATTTTGCTATATATACCCTTTTGAATTCACCAAAAAGCCATTTTTTGAAACGCTTCAAGAATCCACCAAAATCAAATTTTTGAAGAAAAAATACTTATTTGCTTATTTTTAGGCTGTTATCTATCCGAAAAACATAACTTTGTTAGATTTTGTGACATGCGATAAATCACTTTCTGCAGGTTTTGCATGGCTTTTAGGCGGAGTTGGACTTAAAACCATACAAACACTTATTTGTCTCAAAAGGTCCATACCTACTTTATTTGAAAAATAATTGAATTATTCTAATATAAATACTTATTGAGAAATATTGTTTTCTTTGATGTCAGAGTATAGCAACTCTCAAATTTAAAGCAGAACTTGCGCTCATTTACACTAAATAAATGCAAGTTCTAGAATAATTGAAAATATCTTGAAAGCATTTTAAATTCCCCTTTATAGAGGAATTGAGACTGCCAAACGTTCACATGATGCTTCCTAAAGAGTGAATACTATAAGGTTTGTTTACAATTAGCGATAAAACAAGGGCAGCCGAGAAAAGTGAGGAACTAATTAAACTCAAGAAATTCTCCATTTGAATGGTCACGTTGTTAATATTGGATAAATGTCAGTATCTTATGTGTTCCACGTGATTTCCTTTCTAACCAGGTGATCGTCATTCATAAATCCGAGCGCTCCTTGCTATTTTAGATGTTACTCGAATGTAAACAATGAAGTTTAATTGATGGGCACCAATTTTATGAAAATAGCACTTTGAAAAATAGATAATTAGTAGTGCATGCGTTATGTTGTCAAGGTCGTATCGTTTTTTGTTATGTTTCAACATATTATATCATAATTTATAACCCATATTACCCAGTTTTGCAGTTTTTCTGAGCGCTAGTATGCTTTAAGCTATATATTGAAGATATACATGCACATGCACATGCATTGACAAAATATGATAATCACACCAGTTTGAATACGACTGTATTAAACAAGACCTCGCCGTGTGGGTGCTAACTATTCATCTGGTATCCTTATCTGAATATAAACTTGAGAAAGACTCTAATTAACGTAAAAGAGAAATATGGAAAACGATGGAATAAATGGTGAAAATTAAGATTATATATAAATAGTTGGTAAATCACATTGAAAATGAAAAAGACTTTACAAGCAATATTGAGATGTTTCATTATCTGGCTTTGAACTAAAGTTTACTGACATTTAATTACACAACAATGACTTCCTTTTTATCGGAACCAGCTGATTTCTATAAGGACTGTGTATGAGGAATTCCTTAACAGAGTAAGCATACTCTTATACTGTTTCATGAAATGATAAAAAAAGACTTATATCAGATCATTGCAGGTCTCACCACTGTTGGTGGTGGTGATTCGTTAATTTATTATATCAACACACCAAACCAATTTCATGGATGTGACTTCCCAAGTGATACTATATGGGGATGAAAACTTAGGGTGTGTCGGGAACGAATCTGTTTTGCGCAAAGGCTTATTTTTTCAAAATTGATTTTATCGGATATGCTCGTCATTTTAGCTCAAGTACAGTATTCCATAATGCTAAGATGCCATGTTTCCTTTTCGTCTTTATGGCTAAAATATTAATGGTGTGCACTTAAGTATTGGTGTGTTTTAGAAACCAACCTCCCACACTTACATTTTATCGCCCCATACTCTCTTAAACCTTGCTTCAATAAGTGATCATTGTGTACGACACTCAATCAACGCATACACTTGCGTGTTAATACTAAATGAAGTTACTTTCTGTCAACAATAAAATAGAAAAAAAGAACAACACTTCATCAACCGATGACTTTGAATACATTTTCCTTGTTTAAAGGAAGCCATAATTCTGCCAATCTGCAGTAAAGAGTTGTGAAGCTTGGTATTCAGTGTCACTCTTATTGAGGTAAGTGTACGAAATACATAAGTTTGATACTTAAACAGGAAAAAAAGCAAAATGTAACCGTATAAATTTGAAGGGTGCCATATTATTTTCTTAACGTAATCTTGAGCTATGTTATGTATCTTGGCTAAAACATTTCCTTTAAGATTGGTAACAATTGTATGAAGTTAAAATGCAATATCGTGAATACTTTGCAAGATATTTTTTGTACATCTGTACACCAACAATTTTTACCTATACTAAAAAGTTCAGAGGTGCCAATAATAATATCGTATTGTGTTTGACTGGGTCTACTACAAAGACTGACAGACAACCAAACAGAAAGACAGAAAGACTGACCGACATACTTCATCAATGACAATCAAACAGACAGTCATCGTCACAGACAGATAAAAAAACAAATATAATTGTATCTATATTGAGTATATTTGTAAAAACCTTTATATACCAAATAATAACTTTTCAAATTCGCTATTAAGGCAATCTCTCAAATGGGATTGTTTCTAAGAAATAAGCATGTATGTTATCAGAGTTATAGGAATGGTATCCAAAAAGCGTTTTGAAGTAGAAACCACATTAAAATACTGAAGGTGAAACGGTAATTAATCCAAATGTTCAGAACAAACTATAAATACCTTTACCTTTTTGTGATACCTGTATTTTTGTATTCACCAATTAAAGTATTCAAGCTGTATTTGGAAATTTAAGCTGTAATAAAACAGTAACATGTTGATTTAGTTAAAAGCATACTAGCGCTCAGAAAAATTGCAAAACTTGGTAATATAAGTTATAAATTGAGATAGAATATGTTGAAACATAACGAAAAACCACAGGATCATGACAATATATTGCCGGTACTATTTCTTATCTATTTTTAAAAGTGCTAGTTTCATAAATTTAGTGCCCACCAATTTAACATCATTGTTTACATTCAATTTACATCTAAAATAACAAGGAGTGCTCGGAATAATGAGTGACGATCACCTGGAGAAAAAAAGCATGTGAAACACATAGAAACATAGTCATTTAGCCAAAATTACTAACTTGAACATTCAAAATGGAGATTTTTTCGGGTTTTATTGGTTCCAAGTGTTCCTCGGCTGACCTTGTTTTATCGCTTATTGTAAGCAAACCTTATAGTATTCACTCTTTTAGAAGAAGCATGTGAACGTGTTATAGTCTCCTCTCTAAAAGGGAATTTAAAGTACTTTTAAGTTAATTTTCAATTAATATGGAACTTTCACAAGTTAAGTGCAAAAGAGCGCAAGTATGGCTCTTAATGTATCTAAGTAGCATTGTACCAAGTGACTCTAGGCAACTTTGTGCAATGGTCTAAACACATAATATGTATGTAAAGATCTTAAGCAAAAGAATATATAAAGTTACATAATTGAGAAAGTTTGATTATCACACCAGTTAGAATATGACCATATTGAATAAGACCAAAACCATATGAGTGCTGACTATAACCACAAATCTATCTAATCGGAATATGAAGTGCCAAAATCTATACAAAAATGTAAAAGAAAAGTAATATAAGAAACACAAATAAACAATGAAAAATGAGCTTATACAACAACATTTTGTGAACCATCACATTGAAAGTGAAAAAGACTGATATAATCAAAGGTTAATTTCAATTACATGACTTTACTTATATCAAAGCCAGTTGATCTTTATAAGGAATGTGTATGAGAAAGGCTTGAACAGAGTAAGAATAAGCTTATACTGTTTCATGAAATAAAAATGGACTTCAGTCAGACTATCTCAGTTATCGTGTCCATCCAATGATGGTTTTGGTGATCAGTTGATTTATAATATTAGCACACCAAACAGTATTCAAACTATTACCTGTAAGACAATCATCTACAAAACATTAGTCTTGCCTTTCTCCATCAGATAATGGAAACTTTTAGAGAATGCTGGAGCTTCCAACATACATGTATGAGTACTATAGTGTTGAATCAACATTCACAGAAAAAGCATAATGTGCCATCAATATTTGGTTGAATTAAAACTAAGCAACATTATCTTTTCTAAATTCCTTTACAGAGGAGCATTACTTGTTATGTTAAATTATTTCGCTTAAATCGTGATTGTGAATCCCCAAGTCGTATTGTAGGGGGGTGAAAACTTGATCTGCGAACAAGCAAAAAGTTAAGTTTGTTTAGTTTTATTTGAAATTGGTATGTTTCGTCTTTTTTAGCTTAAGTACGGGTTTCCATTATTCTAAGGTGCCATGATGTTATTCTTCTTTCTTTTTGTCTGAAATATGAATTATCAATAGTCTGCACTATCATATTGATGGTGTTTGAGAAACATATCTTACAACTCCCCAGACCGATATTTTCCCGCCAAATACTCCTTTTGTTTCCAAAGGGTTTTATGAATATTCATTATTCTCACCTTTTTTATTTGTGTACATAATATTATCTCGCATCCAATCCATTTTAGTTAAACTTAATGAAGTTACTTAAAAGGAACCATTTGTCTGCCAATCTGCGGAAAATGGTTGGAAACCGTTCACATTTGAAGATTGCTGTTTGGTTTTCTATACACCAAGTATCGTGAGGGGACTTTGTAGTAGACCCTGTTGACAGACAGACAGACAGACAGACAGACAGACAGACAGACAGACAGACAGACAGACAGACAGACAGACAGACAGACAGACAGACAGACAGACAGACAGACAGACAGACAGACAGACAGACAGACAGACAGACAGACAGACAAATGTAAAGACAGACAAATGTAAAGACAGACAGACAGACAGACAGACAGACAGACAGACAGACAGACAGACAGACAGACAGACAGACAGACAGACAGACAGACAGACAGACAGACAGACAGACAGACAGACAGACAGACAGACAGACAGACAGACAGACAGACAGACAGACAGACAGACAGACAGACAGACAGACAGACAGACAGACAGACAGACAGACAGACAGACAGACAGACAGACAGACAGACAGACAGACAGACAGACAGACAGACAGACAGACAGACAGACAGACAGACAGACAGACAGACAGACAGACAGACAGACAGACAGACAGACAGACAGACAGACAGACAGACAGACAGACAGACAGACAGACAGACAGACAGACAGACAGACAGACAGACAGACAGACAGACAGACAGACAGACAGACAGACAGACAGACAGACAGACAGACAGACAGACAGACAGACAGACAGACAGACAGACAGACAGACAGACAGACAGACAGACAGACAGACAGACAGACAAGACAGACAGACAGACAGACAGACAGACAGACAGACAGACAGACAGACAGACAGACAGACAGACAGACAGACAGACAGACAGACAGACAGACAGACAGACAGACAGACAAATGTAAAGACAGACAGACAGACAGACAGACAGACAGACAGACAAATGTAAAGACAGATGTAACGACAGATTGACGGACAGATGTAATGACAGATGGACGGACATATGTAAGGACAATCAGACGGATGTAAGGTTAGACAGCCAGTCAGATGTAAGGACAGGCAAACAGATGTAAGGACAGGCAGCCAGATGAAAGGTCAGACAGACAGCCAGATGTAAGGACAGACAGCCAGATATAAGGACAGACAGCCAGATAAAAGGACAGACAGCCAGATTTTAGGACAGACATTCAGATGTAAGGACAGACAGCCATATGTAAGGACAGACGGCCAGATATAAGGACAAACAGCCAGATTTTAGGACAAATAGCCAGATGTAAGCACTGCTAGACAGATGTAAGGACAGACAGCAAGATGTAAGGACAGACAGTTTGATGTATGGACAGACAGGAAGATATACGGACAGACAGATGTAAGGACAGATAGACAAATGTAAGGACAGACAGCGAGATGTAAGGTCAGACAGCCAGATGCTAGGCCAGAAAGTCAGATGTTAGGCCGGGCAGTCAGATGTAAGGACAGACAAATGTAAGGACAGACATATGTAAGGACAGGTAGCAAGATATAAGGACAAATATACAGAAAACGAAAGAATATATTCCAATCTTTTTTTATAACTAAATATTTATTTTTATGTTTTCCCATGTTCTGGTACCATTTATACAAACATAGGCCACTTTTTCACTTTTTAAAATGAAACCATGATTTTCGTTTCTTCGATTTTCTTAATAAGCCAGGATAGATCAATAGCTAAAACCCTGAATATGTTGTAAATTTTGAAGACCAGACATGTGTAAATGGTTCTCTAGTTCGATATAACCCCAGAACTAATCCCTATCTGACCAGGGGACTAAGAAAACAATGACCAGTGTAATGGGCTTGGATAATGGCCCATTGGAATAATTTTGGACAGTTACCTGTCTCATTGAATTGACAATGGCTTAAACCCAGAAGTCAGGATTTTCCCAAAACCGCGGGCTGGAGCCGTAGTGTTTGCAGATTTAACAGTAAACATTGTAGCCTCTATTTTGTTGAGGCTCACTTACATCCGCCAGGTATGGCAACACTTCAGAACTTTCTGGACTTTTAGGCAGACCTCTATGATTGCAGGTTCTTCTTTCTGTGCTGAAGCCCAAGTGGGTCCATCGTCAGCAAATTTACCATGTTTCTTTCCTTTTCCTGTGGATAGGTCGACGATGAAGATATTAAAAAGCGTCGGCGCGACACTGCTTCCTTTAGGCAATCATGCCTTTGTATTGAATGTTGGTCCTTTATGGTTGTACGTTCTGTGAGGAAGTCTCTAACCCAGTGTCACATTCTGTCTGTACCACCAAGCTTTGACAATTTCTAAAAGAGGCCTTCCCTCCACACTGAGTCATAGGCAATGGCAATATCAATTTAGATAACTGCTGTGTGTTCGTCTTTGTTGAATCCCTCGAATACTTCCTGTACCAGTCTTTCATCTGCATACACTGTTGATCTGTTTTTTAGAAACACTTCTTGTTCTTGATCCAGTTTTTTACTCTCTTACTAGCCGTTCAGTCTTGCTTGAATCACAGTCCCTAACAGTTCTTTGTGTCAGACTTATCGGTCTATATGATGTTGTATAACAGGCTGATTATCCCGGCTTACGAAGGCATTTCTTCCTTCCATTCTCTCGGACACTTTCCATGATCCTAACTCATGTTGAACAGGATTGTCAGTGCTTCCCATAGGCTATCACCTGATTGTATAAACAATCGGATTTGATGTGATGTGGTCTGGCCCTGGGACTTTCCCTTTCCGTAACATTGAAATTGCACCTTCAACCTCTCCTAGGCAAATGTTGGCGTTCATTGCTTCTTTCTCCACTTCTTTTTCTTCGTCTGGTTCTTTATTTTTAGATATTGTTATTACTGTCTACTCCATTTTGTCTTCCATTCTTCATCAAATGCACACCTTGCAAGATGGTTTCCCGAAAAAAAGCGTTCATGTAGAACTTTATATTTCTCTTCTGAGTTTAAAACTGGCTGTGATCCTTCCATTATCAGGGGTAAGACTGAGTTTCTTTGTGAATTTCTTGTAAGATTCCCATATTTCTCTTGGGTTGCTTGATCTGTCAAGCTGCTTGACCAGGTTTTCAGACCATTCCTCTCGCGCTGTCTCTTTTTGTCGTAAAATTGTGTTCTGTGATTAGTAGGTTGTTTTTATTCCTTGCTGAATGTCTTCTTTTTTAAGTCTTTTTTTGGCAGTAATTGAGATGTTTTGTTGCTAGTGATATGTCTTCATTCCATCAACAGGGTCTTATTTTTTTTCTAGAGATTGTGTTTTTGGGAATAATTTTGCTTCTTGATGTTTTCAATTTACAACGCTGTATGACTAACACCAATGCACTCTTTCAACTTTTTTTTCTGTTTCTTCACTCCGTGCTTTCCAGTCTAACTTTTTTATCGGTCTAAATGTTCTGGTAGTGTTTTGTGTATTTCAAGGGTCTACATTTCTGTTACATAATAAGGCAATATGGTCAGATCTGTCAGCTTCATGGGTTAGTGTGTTACATGTCTTGACATTTGTAGTCGTTATGACTCAGGTTATGGTAAGATCAATGTTGCTGTTACTGTGGCGTCTTGTTGGTTGCCCGTCGTTATGAGTCACAAGACTACATTCCGATAAAAGATCTTCAATGATGTGTCCATGTTCATCTATTTTGAAATTATACCACTCTTGGCTTGTCCAAGTCCCCCATGAGAACGATGCTTTCTAAACCAGAATGTTAGATAGATTCTTTAAAAATTCCATTTGAAATTTTTGATTTGGTGGGACATATGCAACTACTAAATACACAGTCATCTTTTTGTCTGTTGTTATCTTAGTTGGCACTACCTCCAATCCAGGTCTGTCAAATGTCTGACATTTTTCTGCAAAAGATGAAGTTTTTGTATCCTTAAAGAAAATTGCTACTCCTCCATGATTGTCTGTTTCTCTGGGTCTTAGACATTATCTAAAGGTTTTTAATCTGATGGTACTGTTTGCTTGTTGCCATGTTTCATTCAATCTTAGTACATCTGCTTCGTATTCTTCAACAAGATGTCTAAGTGGTGTCTTGCAGTACTTAATAATTGGTAAAAACATAAATTTCATGTTGACATCAAAGGATTGACTGTAGTATGTTTTTTTTAATTTTCTTGGAACACAGGGCACTTGGATGATGGATGGTGTTCAACGCGGTTTGCGCAAGCAGCTTGTTTGTTGCATTCCTGTAGATAACATTCCTCTACCCCGTAGTTTCCACACCTCTTGGTGTGTACACAGCAGCCAAAGCGTTGGCAGCTGAGGCAGTGCACCACTTTGTAGGTCGTTTTAGAGGTGAAGGTGGCCTTTTTGTCAGTCCCTGGTAGTGTAATCTTTTTTAAGTTTAGCGCTTTATCACAATGTTTTTTATGATCAAAAGTAACTTTAATTGTTGGAAGGGATATTCTTGTTTTGTGATATCGTAATCTGAGTACACTTTAAGGCTTGAATTTTGCTCTAATGGGCACTAACTGCAATACATTTCTATCTTACACCGAAAATTACAAGTATATTCTGTATAACTTCTGTCTCCTACATTCGGGGATACATGTCTTGGATAATATATCTTTTCTGAGACGAATATTGACAAGACTTTATAATCGTCCGAGGTGTGTAAAGCTGCATCAGAAAAAGATACAAACATTTCCCCACTAATCAGAGCAGTAGACTGATTCTGTGGGCGTCGCTCTCGGTTCATCTAGTACGCACATATGCCTACGAAATGTACAAACGTAAGAAACAAGGTAAATGTCCGTGTTTTGCGATTAAAGACAATAAGACAACATTTTTATTGTTAGGTTACTTTTTTATCATGTTACTTTCAACTAGCAAATATTTTTGGTTCGAACTTTCCTTTTTTAGATGTTGATTTGTCTGACGTGCTTAATAACATGGTGATTTTTTATTTGGGGGTAAACTATACATTCCTTTCTTCTTTTATTAGCGCATCTGTATTTGCTCGTGTTGCTTTACTCCGAGAGGAACCCGATACACGTTACAAAATTGGTGGCAGAGGTTTGGTTTGATATCATCATCGTTCCCGGACACTAAGTTATTCGTCGCATATTCTCGATCCTTGTTTCTGCTTTGAGCACTGTTTATAGTGGCAGTAGTACTTTCTTAAATTGTAAAAGGTCGGTAACTGCCTATGTATTTTTGACTTTGGGACGAAGTCAAGAGAAAGGTGGGAGAGATGTGACGATAATAGGGTTTATGTATAAATACTTCTTCGGTCTCGCTGTGGAAGCCGGCTTTCATGAGTGATTCGGTAGAGTGGTTGGCTTTCTGTCGAACGAAGTTAAGCAACGTACTAAGTGGTTAGTACCTGGATGGGTGACCCACGATGGCTTTACTCCGAGAGGGACCCGATACACGTTACACTCGATATCATGTTTACGCTATTAACAATCTAAGCAGAATGAGATCGAGTTTGGAGAGTGCATCAAATTCTTAGATGAGTTGCATTTTATAACAATCGTGATCCACTTGGTAGGTACTCATTTGGGCCGCTATAGCAATACGATGCGAAAGAGCTCATCCAATAAAGGGTTTTGCCAAGAAGAGAAGAAGTAATAAAAGGATTTATGTCATTCATACAATGTTTTGACCTGATGTATTTAAGCGGTATCTGGTATGTTTTCCGCGATAAAGCTTTTCAGTAGCTCACAAGGTCTGCTTCTGTTATCCTCACATAATGCACCCCTTGATAAATCCTTAGCTTGACATTAACCCGTTTCAAAGAAAGGGACTATCTCACAGATTAAAGATATAATCTTTTTTAAATAAAAATGTCATCAACGGATAAAATGACATCATATATCTAGAACTGGTAAACCTATTACCCCTTGATAACGGTGTAGTGGAGATAAATGCATGTTGGAGTTATAGCAAATCGTTTCCTGAACAATGACCAGAATTTGAACAACCAATACGTAAGCGCCAGTAATCTAGATACCATCAACATTTGGGTCTCACAAATGTTTGAGTATTCATTAACACACTTTGAAATTTAAAATTCCAATTCAAATATGATAGATTTACCACCATGATCATCATCTTGATCATCATCCTTCTGCATCTCTTCCAAAAGATCATCCTCTAAGGAAGCATCATATTTACATTTGTGTATAAGTTGTAGACGGGACTGGATAATCGGGTCATTTACCACGTTCTTTTCATGATTGTCGACTAGCACTGTTGTATAACTGTATTATTCGATATCTATAAGTTCAGATGTATACAATGTATCAATATGCCTTACATATATCTAGTTTTATCTCTCCTTATATTGCATTGTTTCACTTTCTGCTACCTCGAGTCAACATTTTTCAATATGTTCGCAATGTTACAATACAAAAATATTTACACTTTAATATATTCGTAGGTCTAACAATTTCACCAATATCAAAATGTTCATGTACATGCTCACCGTTCATTTTTAAGTAGATCATATAAACAATTATGCTGTCAAGATAAATAAACACACACAAACTTGATAGTAACCTCACCTTTATGAATGTATGTATGTTATTCTAATCACATAAAGTAGCTTATTGGCTCATGGGACCGGGAGTAACGAACTGTGATGCTGATGATGTGATTAAAATGTGTACCCATATCACTGTTATAAACAATTGGTTTAATTTACTGACTTTTGCATATCTCATTTCTTTATTTCATAACAAGTCATTTTGTCTTGACGGCACCAAACGTATTACGCTTTAACAACGAAGAGACTGTTATCGTTACTGCAATTGATGAGACGAATCTTGATGTTCAGGTAAGTCATTATCACGCAGAGACGGTTCTTGTTACTGTAATTCATAATGATACCCTGACTGTTTAAGTAAATCGTTACCACAAATGGACGGTTTTGTCACTGATATTGAAAACGCGGATCTTACAGTTCAGTTTAGCCGGTTCTTGTTACTGCAATTGATGAGGCAGATCTTTCATTTCACGTTAGTAGTTACAACGAAAGGGGCGGTTCTTGTTTCTAACATTGATGGGGGGGGGGGTTCTTACAGTTCAGATAAGATGTTACCAAGAAGCGACGGTTCTTCTTACTGCAATTGATCACAAACGGGTTTTGTAAATGAAATTAAGGATGTAGGCTTACTAAATACAAGTCGGTTCATCGCTGAGCAAGGATTTGTTGGTGTGATTAAAGAATTGGATTTCATTGTTAAGGTACATTGTAATTATGAAAAGTAAGGTCTTGTAAGTATAATTGACGACGTGGGTTTTTTATGTAAAGTTATTGTTCTCAAAAAGTGGGTCTTGCTAGTAGAATTTGAGGAGGTATATTTTTACTATTAAGGAAAATGGAACAACACATTTAATTGTTTGTTATAGCATTTTACTGTGTAATGACTATTACAAATGGCTCGAATTTTGATACTAAGTTTATCGATATCAACCACTTTTTTAAACGTACTGCACTTTCATGATTATTTCTATTGAGTGTTGCCTTTTATTTCAAATCCCGATGTGACATAAAATTTCATATTGGTCAAATAATGATATTTTAGACAAATATTTCTAACCGATTCCAAGCAAAATATACTCTTAAGGTTTTTATTTTAGCGGAAATGGCATAGAAAAGGTCGCGAGCGACTTAAAGTATCGAAATCAATCAAACCATGTTGACTAATTAGCAAAGGGAGCTCATCAGCAGCTCACAGAAAATGAACATGAAAACCTGAAGCATCAAACGTCAAGATTCGATGATTTATAGTTTTACCAACGATCAGCACCTATCTGAAGTATTTTACACGTGTTAAAACTTGTATGAAAACGGTCTTTACTCATGATATCTGATATATACATTAGAATGTTTAATGTATTCGCATAATTACGCATACATAATTCAAATATGAACATTCTTTTTCAAGCGGTAGATGTCCGAAATCAAACACTGCTCGATGACTCTTCAATCCTTTTTTCTTTTGTCCCAGATTACAATAATGGAAATGCTGGCTTGATAAACCTTACTTATGCATGAGACTTCAGTGCTTGTAAACATCACTAGCATTAGATGACAATGAAGTATAATAAAAACATACGTTTTCTTTCAAAAGCTTAGTGACCGAGCTTTGTGATAGAGAATAAAATTGCTTCTAAAAAGGTTTTGCGACGAAACAATCATGTCAAAGTGGTCTATTAAGTCTTTTGCAATACACCAAATATGTCAAATAGGAAAGGGGCTAATGAGTTGACCTTGTGCTTGAAATCGAGATATCAAATTTGAATTACAGGATGTTTATATTTACCACAGATCTGGCTGGAGATAGCCGGCCGAAATCTTTCATCGCAATCGGTGAGAGTAACAGACGAAGGTAAATGATATATTTGTATACAACATTCAACTGCAGGTATTCCATAAATTTGATACTTTGAGATGTCTTTTCTAAGTTTATGTATAGTGCTTTGTTTTCTTTCTTTGTATGAAATAGTTCAAGTTCGATGGGTTTCTAAGGTTAATCCAGAATAAAAACTGATTTGGTCGGAATTGACAGTTTTCTTTGGAGAGGGGCTAGAGATGATGTTTATTTGGAAATGGACGTGTTTATAGCAAGACAATTTAGCTTAAATCTGCCCTTCCAATGTCCTTTTCATTTTGTCACGTACAATTTTGTATTTGCTTTATCACTTTTAATGTTTATTATCCAATAAATATCATGGTTTGCTACAAGTCTTCAGTTGTCTTCCAAAGTTTCATTGATCAAAACCGGTATTTCCACCATCTACCGTAGAAATGTGGTTTTATCAAGTATTCAGTTATATAGCAATGATAGTTATATATGCACGTTACATTGATTTCATTGATTCAAATACATTGTACGAACAAGATTAAATACTAATAGTTTAGACGATTGTAAAACAAAACTTGAATAAAGCAGTCCTATGTTCAAAATGCAATTTGATAAACTTTCTTACCGACTTTCAACGAAGTCTATGCACAAGGATTTATGTTCTGTCATTGTAACATTTGCGCTCAAGTTGGAAAAAGATACGTGTATGATATGCTGATCATGCTGTAAAGGATAATTAAAAAACAATACACGAAGCATGGATAGGTCAACAGACAATCGAGATACATTCACACTTCATAAAGAAGATATTTTTGAAACCGACCACAAATCACTTTTGTCAAAAATGAGATATTTCCCTTTTGATGTAACAGGGGATCTGGAACTGGGGTGGTTATGCTTAGCCTCCGGGATTCGAGCCCACACCGCTCGGATTCAATGTCGATGTGTTATTTGTTGAAGAGCTAAATTCAAGACACTGTTTCCTACCATTCTACTTACAGACAGACTAGTCAGAAGGCTTCGGTCCTTAGTCGTATAATGAAACTCCTTCCAACCCCCTTATTGAAACGACGTTCCGTCCTGTATCCATGACAACGTTTTCCATTTCAGAACATCCGGCAATAATAACTATACGTGTTACGGAAGATGATCTGTTTAAGGAAGATGATGAAAAGCAGGGTGCCAATCAAAAAAGACCGGAGAAACCAGGATTTGTCAGACTCTACGTCCAGACGAAGTTTGGAACCTGTTCGCGTCAAATTCCTATCAGTTATGAGACGGGTTATATACTCATACAGACTTCTAAGCCGCTCTATCATCCAACAGAGAAAGGTGGGTACGATTTGCGAACAGACTCCTAAGCCGCTCTTTCATCCAACAGGGAAATGTGGGTACCATTTACATGACTTATAAACCGCTCTTTCATCGAACTAAGAAATGCGAGAACAATTTATGTACTTACTTCTTAGTCGCTCTTTCATCCAATAGGGAAATGTCGGTACGATTAACGTCACTTCTTAACCGCTCTTTCATCCAACAGGGAAATGTGGTTACAATTACGCCACCTTTAAGCCGCTCTTTCACCCAACAGGGAAATGTGGGTACGATTTACGTCAACTCTAAGCCGCTCTTTCATCCGACTGAGAAAGATGGTTACAATTATCGAACAGACTCTTAAGCTGCTCTTTCATCCAACTGAGAAAGGTTGGTATGATTTACGTTACTTCTAAACCGCTCTTTCATCCGACTGAGAAAGGTGGTTACGATTTACGTCACTTCTAAGCCGCTCTTTCATCCAACTGAGAAACGTGCTTACGATTAACGACACTTCTAAACCACTCTTTCATCTAACTGAGAAATATGGGTACGATTAACGTCACTTCGAAGCCGCTCTATCATCCAACTGAGAAAGGTGGGTACGATTTACGTCACTTCTAAACCGGTCCTTCATCCAACTGAAAAAACGTGTGTACAATTTACGTCACCTTTAAGCCGCTCTTTCATCCAACTGAGAAAGGTGGTTACGATTAACGTCACTTCTAAGCCGCTCTTTCATCCACTGAGAAAGGTGGTTACGATTAACGTCACTTCTAAGCCGCTCTTTCACCCAACTGAGAAAGGTGGGTACGATATACGTACATACTTCTTAGCCACTCTTTCACCCAACTGAGAAAAGTGGGTACCATTTATGTCATTTCTAAGCCTCCCTTTCATCAAACTGGGAATCGTGGGTACGATTTATGTAATTTCTAAGCCGCTCCTTCACCAAACTGAGAAAGGTGGGTACGATTTACGTACATACTTCTAAGCCACTCTTTCACCCAACTGAGAAAGGTGGGTACGATTTACGCTTCTTCTATGCCACTTTTTCATCCAACTGAGAAAGGTGGGTATGATTTACGTACATACTTCTAAGCCACTTTTTCATCCAACTGAGAAAGGTGGGTACGATTTCGTCACTACTATGCCACTTTATCATCCAACTGAGAAAGGTTGGTACGATTTACGTACATACTTCAAATCCACTCTATCATCCAATAGGGAAAAATTCTCCTAATACTTTTGAAGACGTTTAAGCGTCAATCTCTCTTACATAATTCTACGTCGCTCTTTCGTCCAACAGGGAAAGCTTTGGCCGAATGCCACTAAAGAAATCTAGGATAATTAGGATCACCGGATAGTTCTCCTGAGCCTTGCCCGATAGCATTTCCGATTCACAACATCAACCATCTACACTCTGTGTACATACCATGCACACTATTCCGATGCGTACCAATTTTGTGTAAAAGGCATACCAGCGCTCGCAAAACGGGGTTTAGAGGCTTTTCTTTTATTAGTCGTTGAACTTTCCTACTTTCTTCATTGTTTCAAAAATGTTTAATTTTGTAATCCTAAAAGGTTTTTTAAGAGAATTAGTAAAAATAAGATCCATTTCTAACAGTCTATTTTTCAGCCTGTATATCTTTTAGGTAGCCATAAAATCGGGATTTTTTTTTTAAAAAAAATTGGTACTGAGTGCAAGTTCAATGTGTAATCTCGTCCGACGAGGTCTTTTAGACTGGCTCTCTGATAAATATTATTAAACCCTCTATTCTATAACGGAATCTACGTGGTGGCAGTCAAACAAGACTGTCCTTCTTGGAAGTACTCTTGCAAATAACATTCTATATAACGTAATTAACGATATGACAGTCAAACAATGTGACCAATGAAATGCGTCTATAGGTGTCTAAATGGCCTCTGTTAAAACACCGACCTTCCCTGTTTATTCCTTTAAACATTTATATTTCTTCGCTTTAACATTGATTGTATAGAGTAGTCTTTAATCCAGCGCGTAGACACTCCAGTTTGATCGACGAGAGTAACGAAAGAAAACTGTAGCTGTTACGGTCTTAGTGCCGATGAAAACTGCTGTTTTCAGCCTTTAGGCAGAATTATCGACAATCTATCCCTTTAATTGCTCTCTTTATTTCGGTAAAGAAACATACAACAATCAGAAAGTATTCATACCGAAGCTTTTTTGGTTTTATTGTTAGAAATTAAAAGATAATTACCAAAACACTTCGATATTTTTTCCATTTGATTCGCCCCATATTACGTTCGTACAGTACATTTAATGTTAAGTCACTTGGTGCGACAGCGTCAACAACAAGCCTTAATGTGATGTGAACTCTGTGTTCCAAAAATGACAGTAGCAAAACATCTGTAAAATGCTAAGATTTGGTCTTTATGTAGTTCTAATTATGTCAACGTAGAATGTCCGGCGTCTTACCCTCTCTTTAAATTGGTATGCAATAGTTTGGTTTGGTAGAACTACAAATGTGACTTCCATACGAAGTTGGTGCACACCAATTTTCTTGATGAAACACTCTGAAATGCTTGGATTGGTTAGTTCTAATTTTTACTTAAAGCTTTCCTTTTGCAATATTTTCATCCAACCAATTATGAATAAAATATTGTCTTTATATCTTATAAATGCTGCCTGCTTCTAAATTCGTCCTTCTTTAGAATTGAACATGAGCAAAAAAGAGTATTGCCTCCACCAACCCACCCACCCACACACACACATTATGCCATGTTGATAAACGAATCTTTTATCCTTTTATGAATTTATTTCCCTAGGTAATTTGTTTTCGGATATCGAACAAAATGTTACATGTCTTATTGTGTAATATGGTTCTGTTGAATTCTAGCCATATTTTCAATAGTTGATGATAAAAGGAATGGCAGCTTGTATTTTGTTTTTGGAAGTTTATTGATAGATTCGCAATCATTATAAAACATCAAGATATTTTTGCCCAATAGTTCATAAAAAAACTTTGAAATTTCTTGCCAATTTGAGTTTGACTGGTTTGATAAGAGTCATTTAAACCATATTGTTAAAAAAGATTTTGTGCACTTGTCATCCAATTATTCTTCCAATATTATCATTTTTCTTTAACATTAAATAACAATTTCTTGGATATCTATATTCGTCTTGGATATCTATATTCGGGCATTCTTAAAAGTTTACACAAATACTTGATAACTTTAAAGTAATAATCACAGCAAAATGGAAGTCTGCCACATTCACCAAGAGCCATACAATCATTTATTGGTTGGTTTTTCCCAAGAAATTCTTTACAGTATTGTATTTGTACTTGTTCTATGCAACTTGAAAATTCATTTCCCCAAATTTCTCCCCGTATAAAAGAATAGGTTTCACCATAGAATCGAATAGTTTAAAGTGTTCTCTAAGATTAAAATTTCCAAAAGTCCTATGATAAGCCTTTATTGCGTTTATTAATTCCTTTGCTTGGGCTACAAGCTTTGCTTTTGCTTAAGACCATGATAATTTAGGGGTGAAAAGAAGTCCCATGTATTTATAAACAGAAGTTACATTTACTTCTTTTCCATTGTAAAACCAATTTTCAGTATGACGCAAAGGACCGCCTCGTCGAAAAATAATGATTTCTGTCTTTTGTTCGTTTAGTGTCATGCCATAAGTATTACAAAATTCTGATATTGTATTTAATTGTCTTTGTAGTTCAATAACAGAATCAGCGCAGTTGGCAATGTCGTCTGCAAAAAGAATACATAAAACGTTAGGAATTTGTTCAGTAATGAAAATGCCTCCATGACCGTTTTTTCGTAATACGCGTGATAGCTCATTGATGTAAAGATTAAAAATTATCGTGCTTGTCACATCCCCTTGTTTTGCACCAATGTTGCACTTCATTGTTTTCGTCAGTTTCCCATTCGATACACGTATACGACAATAAATATCAGAATTTAGTGATGCTAGTACATTCTATAATTTCCCTCTAAGACCGGTATCATGTAATGTAGAAAAAAGTTTATCGTGTTGTAATCCATTAAATGCTTTTTTGAAAATCAACATAAAGAACATAGTATCTACTTCTGGCTTGCAGATGTACTTTTGAACCATACTTTGAAGTATAAACGTGTTATCTGTTGTTGAATAGGCAGCTCTAAATCCGGCCTGTGACTCGTCTATTTTTTGAAATTGTTCCGACTAGATGCAAATTCTTTTAGAAACAATGTTTGAAAATGTTTTATACATAGTGTTAATTAAAGAGATTCCCCTATAATTAGAAGGGTCTGCCTTTGGTCCCGATTTATGGATAGGAACAATGATCCTTTCGGACCAACAATTTGGTAAACAACCTCAATCAAGTATATTATTGAAGAGTTCGCATAATAAAGGACATATTATTTGACAAGTATTTTATAAAACTCAGCCCCTTACTTATATATACAGTAATAGAACAGTTAAGGATTTGGTCATATTCTAAGTTTACCTCTTCCTCAAAAACAGGAATTGTATGTTGGTTTAGTTTGAACAAAAGAGCTTTGAGAAAGTTTAACCAATCTTATGTGTCAATATATAGATGCGTACTCTCTTGTTTCGAAGCATTTCTTCGGAGTATTTTCCAGAATGTTTTTGTATTTGATCTCGCTTCTAAAAGTTCATTTCTCATATTGCTTTGATATTGGAACCTTTCTATATAACACGTCTGCTTAAAAAAGATTTTTATTTTCCCTGTATAAAGATAAGTCATCATGAGAATTGGTCAACCGAATACTTGCGTTGTTTAGCCGAAGCACAATCATTATCCCACCATGTTTGACTATTAATACTAAACTCATTTTGTCCCTGCATTTGTCTTTGTCGAAGATTGGATCTCTCGGCTGCCTGTTTATAAACATTTCGCAAAGCTTCTGTACGTGCATTTAAACTAAGGCTTAAGTTATTTAAAATTATGTCTTTTACATCGTCAAACAATACAGTAAAATTATCCAAAAATATATTTGTATACTTGTATTTCATTCCAATTATACTTGTCAAAAGCGTCTAAGTCGTCGAAAATGTCGTCAATGTTAAAATGTCTGTCATTCGTCGGTTGATTATTATGAATAGTACATGACAATGTCAAACATGCAGTAATAGGAAAGTGATCAGAGTCATCCCAATGTGATATCTCAAACTGAGTAACAAAATCAAACAATTCTGTTGAAGCAATATAGTAATCAATAGTACTGGAGCCATTATGGGTTATACATGTAACATTACCAATCGTATCTCCACGAAGGCGCCCATTTATAACATGAATATCATGTAAGCAACATCAATCTACAAGACTTTTCCCGTATGTGTTGTAATTTAAATCACACTTATTTCGAGGCATTTTGAAGCTATCAGCATTATAGTCTACTTCCATATAAAAATAAAATTAATTTCATCAGCACGAATATAATCTAACATATTACTTGTCCTTGCGTTAAAATCACCTGCAATGTAAAATATACAACTTGGAAATAATTGCTTTAATTCAAAAAGATTGTGTTCAATATAATTTATACCACATGCATTATCTCTATAATCATAGATGGACGAGCCTCCCGGAGATACATGAACAATATATATAATAATATCAGCAATGAATGATGTAATGATGAATTACATTTCATATAAAGTACAACACAATCTGATAACTCGCTACAGACACGAGAAATAGAGTTTTGTTTAACAAAAACATTTTTGACATATACTACTACTCCCCCACTGTTTCTTAAAGCTTTGTTATGTCTCTGGCGAACGAATTGAAACATGCATAATCGGATAGAATAGTGTCAAATTGTCCGCTTTGATCACTCTATGTCTCTAACAGACCAATGATATCAAAACACTGGAGGTAATTAAGGATAGTTTCATCATTTATATACTTTTTTAGACGAAACTAAAAAGAAAATTATATAGAAATCTGCACAATTCAAAACTTAATGAAAAGAAATAAGAACAAATCTTGTATACTGGTACACCAGAGCTAGGGGTGGGTTAGGTAGAGGAAGTCGGTATGAAGATCGCGAGTATCTGAAAGGTCAGCTTGACTAAAACATTAGGTTATAATACTATATGCTCAATTGATTAAAGAAAATTGACAGCAAAACAACAACAACAACAACAACAACAACAACAACACCACAAAAAACATCCGGTTAAAGGCAAAACACCTGATGATGGCCTTCTGGTGGTCGAAACGGTATTTACAAAAAGAAAACATCACTGAGAAAGAAGTCATCAAAATTATTATCATCATCACCTCATACATACTACTCACACACACCCCCCCTTTCCTCCCCCAATCTGAATATACATACCAAATTGACTATCCAACAAGCCGCAAGCCTGGAATCAATCATATTGAAATCAAATATCAGACAATTCTGGAGATCACTTACTTACAAGCAAATCCAAAGGTCCACGAGGCATCCTGCCGTCCGTTTCTCATTTTAGTTAAAATGTCCGCTGCATCTTCCTACCAGAAAACATATCCGCCGCAGGCAATTATTACGGCTAGTTTCAAATACAAGGTGATCTGTGTTGGCGCAGAGCTATTTGTTGCAGCGATGATATGCGTGGTCCCAAGCTGAAATAGAAAAGTCCTTAAGTTCAATCATCAAGGCAACTCGGTGTGCTGTTTGAGTCTTGTGTTCAGCCGTGGAACTAGCCACCGGATCCTTATATCTAAATTGACCATAACCCTGGGCATTAACACAGCATTTCCATACAATACATTCCCCATTCGCATGAATCAGAGTGTTTTCATTCAATTTCTGTTCACATGCAACATAAAATGATTCCATGACAAACACAGTATAGAATACTATAGGCAAAATTATAAAGTTATATATATATATGAGTGTATGTAGTTTACTAAGAATTATCAAATTTTAACTAATTATAATCAAATTCTACTGTCCTCTGTGTGAATATATTCTCAATCTATCAAAATGTCCAAAGAATTGTAACGGACGATCAAATTCGGCATCAACACCGCCTATTCTCATTCAGGGGGCTCACTCGGCCAGACTCGTTAGACAATATTTTACAAAAATCATCAAAATCAAATAAAAAAATAATTGAATAAAATCTTTACATTCATAGGCTTCTAATTAGTAGACCAACTTGTGGAAGAAAATTCAGGGTCCTTACCCTCATACTTCTAGAGGAATTCAAAATAAACTTGTTTATCTAGGTCAGACTCTGCCATCTTTTGACCATTCTTTATTCTATACAAAAACAGTCATTTTGGCATGTTGACAGTACCTTCCATGAAAAGATTCAGAGTTAATTATTGTTGTTTCACTATTCCACACTCTGTTGCCAATCAGAATTTAACAAGCAAACATATCGAAGATAAGCTACTTTTTTCACTATCGGCCAATACATTTTACCTGCCTCTTAAATCGCATACAAAAATGGGTGGGTCAGCGAAGGACGTCTCCCTCAGCGCTTCGCCTTCCGCGAGAAGTAGTTCTGAAAAAACAACAAACCAAGGGTTTAACACAAAATATCAAAAACAGTAAAAAACACCCCCTCTTATGTCCTAAAAGCATTACATTAACACTAAAAGTAACATTCTAAATTTTCATGGAACTACTTTTTACTGGACGACGACCTCCGGAAGAAATTCCTCAGTGTACTCTGACCTTAAACATAATCGTAGAAACGTTGCCATTGTACATAAATGAGACAAAATGAAAACTGTTCGTTGATTGCTATGAAATAAGCCATAACACACCGATTAAAACAACTAAGTTTCTTTTATCTGCCGTTGTCTTTGAATAAAAATTCAAAATAATGAATATTTGATACCAGCAAACTGTCTCTGAACTTAACAACGCAAATGGTAATTTTTCATGAATGGGTTCGATCTTACCTTAAGCGTCTGCTTTTCGGAATTATTTAAATCACGTACCTCATTTTTTTTGCAATTGGTAATATTGGTTTAAATGACGTATGTCACACTGAAATGCTGGTGTTCAAACATGATTATTACAACTTTATATTGATAATTTAGTAATAAGATCATTAAATATATAATTTACACATCTGAACATGATTTCTTTGTATACAGTTTAATTGATTATTGTCAGATTTCCTCTTTAATCACATACAAAGGGTCAATCAACAAACATCGGACATTACAAGGATTAAGGGTCGTGATGTAAATTAACACCAATATGCCACATTTGCACAGTATGTTTCAAGTCCCAAGTCCTTCATTGTTTAGCCGAAAGATAGCCTCTGCAATTAACAATTGGCCATCCGAGGTCCTTAAAAATTGTCAAAGACAACCCTGTGTGTCCTTCTTCGTCCTGTTTTGGATAGCTGTGATATGTAGATAGATAGATAGATACTTTATTGATACATAAGGCCATAGGCCCATCAGTACACAAGAAGTTAACATTTAAGAGACACACCAGTATCGTGCTAAACCTAGATGTAGGATATAGTTGCAATATATCAAAGTATCATTTAAAGTATTCACTATCAAAATGAAAACTGAAGCAATATATTTGCTGGAGTAATTTGTAAGATGAAACCTACAACAATGTTAAGCACGGTTCTGGTTAATACAAGGCCCATCCAAAAGGCAATTGCTAACACTAAACATGTTAGTCGCGTATTGCTTTTGTGGAGAAGAATACAATGATATATAAGACTAGAATTTACAAATAGTGGTTTATGCATGTGCATACACATATATTTGTTCATGTATATGCATACACATATATCCACAGACACATACATGCACTTGCCTACTATTAGATAGATGCATATATAAGCACTATAAGAACTCATGTATGAGTACATATAATCACCTAAACATAAAGCAATAATTCTATAGGCATTTACATATATATAAGCAAGGCAAAAAAGGCAAATTGTAACAGAAATAGGACGATCTACAATAAGTTTCACAGTAAAATTTATTAGACATTATTGTAAAATGTTCTATTTCTTATTACGAAACTTTTATAAACATACACAGCCAAGTTTTTCTGTTCTTTTTTACTTTCTGTTTTCATTAATCTTATGAATTTAACAATATTTGGATGTTTCCAATAGTACTTCTTTATATACTTCTTTCTGATATGATGGTAGATAGGACATTCGAGGAAAAAATGAAATTCGTCTTCTAGAGTATTACAAGATAAACATTTGCGATCATTCCGTGGTATTGGCGTTGGTTTGTGCCAGCGTCCTGATTCTATCTCCAGCCTATGCGAGGATGTTCGTAGTTGACATAGTGCCTGTCTATATTTTCTTATATTAACATTAGATAAAAAGCTATGGAATCTAAATTCCGAATATAATTTATAAGAGTCTGCTCTTGACGAGTTAGTAATTTCTTCTTGCCTTTGCTGTATGAAATGATCATTTGTTCTTTGTTTGAATATGTGAAGAAAGTGATTTTTATTTCCAACACTTTGTTGGTACCAAACGTCATTGAAACCAAGTGACTGCAACAGGTTTTTCACTTTAAATAACCAGAATTGTCTGTGTGGAAACCTTTCTAGATCGTTAAACATCATATTGTAGACACACTTAGTGTATCTTATGTGTTCGTAATGAACTAACTTTAACCAATACTGGATGATTAAAATAAATCTATACTCGTTTAAGATTTTCTACCAAGTTCGCCATGAATAAAATTGTTCTGTGTTTGTTGTCTCACACCTATCAGTTGCTTAAAAAAAATTCAAATGTACCCTTTCTAGATTATCTGCCCTTAAGAACCCCCACACTTGGCTTACGTAGGTTAAAATTGGTAAAACAAGCTTATCAAATAGATCCATAGTATGGTTTTATAGAGATGTTAGTAAATTTATAAAGTTTATGTTTTAAGCTTAAAAATAGCTTTTAATGCCTGACCTGCTAATGCAAAATGTGTTTCTTTAAAAGAGCCACCGCTTTGGAATACTATTCCTAAATAATTGAATTGTGAAACAATTTCCATGTCAATGTTATTGAATGTAAATCTCATGCCTTTTTTAAGTCTACCTCCTTTTTTAAATACCATATTTTTTTTTTATTTTTCAACATTAACTGTAAGTTTCCAATTTTGACAATAGTCGTATAAAATATTCGGGCCTTACTGTAAATCTTTCTCTGTATTTGCTAAAAGGACAATATCATCACAATACAACAACACACATAATTTTAGTAGATTAACATTGATTCCATTAAAACCATTCAAGAGAAAAGTTTCTCCTAAATCGTTTACATGCATGGCAAATAAAAATGGCGAAACAGATTCACCTTGGGCAAGCCAAAGTGTGCATGTGAGTGGCTCGTTTAATTACACGTTATACTTAACTTTCGATTTTAAGTTGCAATACATTGACTTTAAGACATTCAGGATTTTGCCCCTTACACCATATTTCAGTAATTTGAACCACAGGATATCACGAACAACACAATCAAAGGCTTTTTTAAAATCTATAAAGGCAACAAATAACTATTTATTTTCGCTTAGAGTGTGCGATATAACATTATGCAGAATAAAAATATTATCAACCGTACTCATTTGTTGTCTAAACCAGCTTGGGCTTCAACATATACATTATAGTTTTCCGCCCAACCATTTAATCTGGTGTAAAGAATTATAGTGAAAAGCTTTCCTAATGCACTTAATAACGTTATTCCTCTGTAATTCCCTACATCATTTATGTCATGTTCCCTTGTTATGTATAGGAACAATATGTCCTTCTGACCAACGTTTAGGAAAAATACCTGTGTCTAAAATAGTGTTAAATAGTTTTTCTTTATATATATATACTAACATATCATTAATACCATGTTTAAAAAAATCGTTTATAAGTGCACCAGGTCCACCTGATTTACCACATTTCAAATCTTTACAGGCCTTTAAAATCTATTTCCCTGTAATAGATGTATTCAATTCCTCAAACATTTCTTGGAATTCATCATTTAAATATTTCTCGTTAAAATTCAAAATGTCTTCGTCAGGTTGAAAAAAAATTGAACTCGGATCGTTTATTGCTTTTAAATGTGTCGCAAAGTTATCCGCCGTTAAATTGGTTTTGCTTTCCTTGTGTGCACCCTTAAGTAATTTCCAGTACTCTTTAGCATTTTTAAATCGCATATGTTCTAAAGTTTGTGTTTGAGTATAATCATAATCAAGCTTCTTTTGACAAATAAGCTGTTTATATTCTGTTCTTAGTGTGGACATGATTGTACGATAACTGTCATTATTTCTAGAATTGTATTCATGCAAAGCATTATTAAACTTTTTTCTTTTTTCCACACAAGTTTTGTCAAACCATGGCTCATTTGTCTTATGTTTATTTGTTTTAGGTTGGCGGAAAGATTTCTTAAATATGTGCCCAAATGATTCATCAATCATTGAGTAAAAGGAAGTTAAATTCATATAAATATCACTCTGTGTTTCTACATTATCCAAATTAATTACCAAATCATACAATTGAGAAACATATGTCTCACTATGCACTGCTTCTGTAAAGTTCGGTAATCTATCATTCGATAACACAATGGTTAGAAAAAATGTTTGGGTCATATACTATGAAACTATTGAATCGATCGAAAAATTCCGTGCAACACAAAACATAATCTACTACACTACTACCGGCGCTTTTCATGCACGTAAATTTACCAATTCCCATGTCCTCACTTATTCGACCATTGACTATTTTCATTCCGGTTTGTTTAAAAAAATCCAGCATTTCTAAACCAATTTCATTAAGTGATTTATCCTGTGAAAATCGATTAAAAAAGTATCATGTATGTAGTCTTCAGGTAATAAATCAAAACGAAAGAGTGCCTCGTTTTGTACATAATCAGCTCGCTCCCCCGTCCTACCGTTAAAGTCCCCAGTCATTAAAAACTGACAAGAGTTGTTAAACATGTTTTCAAAAAGTAAAATGTGTTCTGTTATGCTATCAAAAATGCTCTGTGTACTAAAGGCTTCTCGACAACTACCCGTAGGTACATTATAACACAAACATAAAATTAAATGCACATCAGAATTAAATAACCCTCTATCAAATTTTAACCCTAAACAACAATCATCAACCGTCTTTAATAAACTAACTCTCTCACTTATCCTATCAGATACATATACAATTAATCCTCTACTACCCCTTTGATTTCGCTTATTCTAAACCTGTCTATGTAAAACAAAAGAAGAAAAATTATAAACTCTAAAATCTAAATCATCATTGAGCCAACTCTCAGTAAAAAGAAGTACATCATATTTATCAAATAAAGCAATGAAATCATCAGTGATTAATTTATTATAATGTTTTCCAACAAGTATGTATACAATATGTTTCTGGCGTTAATCTCTTAATTATCTATGGTGTTAATTAACAGGCGAGACACTTCCTGTTATTCCAGACATGAAATTATGAGCGGCAAATCTCACACTTTCAATGCGCGGCAATTAAATCTTGCTTAAATATTCATTGTTAAGATTTAACCAGAGACATAGATAACAGAGATTTTCAATTCCCGAATTATCGCCAAGCTCTCGCGTGCCACGAGGTTACTACGAGATAAAGAAAGTGCGTACCTGTTTATCCGTTAATTTAAACATATTTTATTCATCATTTCATATATATTTGTACATGGATTTCATTTATAAATACACAGATGAAAAAGATTCGATCGAAAGCTAAGCTTATGAAGATCGTCTTTTATATATCCGGTGGACAAGGAAATATATTTGAATTTAAACTATTCCTAAATATTCAACAATAAAATGGAGAAATCATATAACGATAATGATATGTTTATCCGTTGCCACGGGAGATGTCAAGCGTGATTCTTCTTTATTACAGTAAAATAGCTATGTCTTTGTTATCTGATTAGTTATCTGAACCAACTTCTTGACATTTTGTTTTATTTTCATTTTATTAATTTGATATAATGTTAAAATAAAAAATTCCAGTAGGCCTCCTTTTTAAATGACATCATCTGCTAATTGGGTGATTTTCATTTGTTTTACGTTTCCGTTAGTGATTTCAATGCCTTTAATTTTATTACATATTTTTATTTTTGTTGACATAACTTCTGCTACTAGGATGAATAGGAGAGATGACAAAGGACAGCCCTGTCTAATTAAGAGATTTAACTTTAATTTTTGTGACATAAAACCATTATAAAGAACATTAGCCGTAATATTATTGTAAATTGTTTTAACCCATTAAATAAAAGAATTTCCGAAACCAATATGGTGTAGTACTTTAAAGATAAAGTGCCATTCCACTGTATCGAAAGCTGTTTTGATGTCTAAGAATAGTAAAACACCTTCTATAGTTAGTTCATCAGTGTAGTCAATTATATCTTGTATGTGTCTTATATTATAACCTATGAATCTGCTTTTTAAATAACCCTGCTAATTGGTGTTAATTAATTTAGGAAGAACTTTTTATAAACGTTTTGCTGAGGCACACGCTGCTACCTTATAATCAACGTTTTATAAGGAGATCGGGCGCCGGTTTTCTATATTTTCTGGTCGCGTTTCTTGAATATTAGTGATAAAATACTGTGCTTTTGAGTATTAGATGAATGACTGTGTCTATAGCCATAATTCAAGGATTCTGTAAAGTGTGTCTCAAGTTGTGACCAGAAGATAAAATTAAACCAATAGGCCATCACTTCCTTGACTCTTATTGAGTTTCATGCCTGAAACTGCTTCCCTAAGTTCATTTGACGTCAGGACAATGTCGCATAATTTTGAAGAATAGTCGTCCAATTTAGCTTCTTATATAACGTTTGATAAGTAAGTGTCAATATCTTCTTCATTTGTACTGTTTGATTTATAAGGAGTTTTGAAAGATTTGACTTCTTCATTTAAAATTCCAGGTAGAGTGACCAACCGTTTGTTGTCCAAAATAAGGGAGTTAATTACTTCTCGCGATTGTCTTGACTTTTCTAGGTTTAAAAATATTTTAGATTGGTTTCACCTTCATCAAGGACTTGTTTACGGGATCGTATCTGTGCATATTTGGCTTTAATTTCGTATATATCTTGTATTTCATTTTCTAATATTTTTATTTCATCTTTGTTGTTGCTTTTTTTTTCATGTAGTGTTTTAAGGTTTTGCTCAAGAGTTTTAGGTCTATTTTTGTGTTCCTTGATTTCGTTACTGAGTAGCTTATGGTTGTTTGATTGATGTGGTATTTCAAAAGTTCCAACCAGACTAGAGGGTCGTATTTTTTGTTAAGATTTTGCTATGACGAAAGACTATCAATCAAATTGCTATCTCTTTGATGTAAGTTTTATCCTTTAATAGCGAATAATTTATTTTCCAGTATCCAATTACCCTTGTTGTTGAACATTTTTATTTTGAGAGAGATTGCTAAATGATCTGTGCTTTTAATATGAGCTGGTTTAATTTTGAAACTGTATGCTGAAGGAATACGATTTGCCTGGAAAAGCCAGAAGTCTATTCTCCTTTTTTTTAATTCTGACGCTTCCGTGTAAATTGACATTTGTTTGGGTTCCTTATTTTCCCTATATCTGTTAGTTTTTGTGATTGCATGATTTTTGACAAGTTTGATACAGGCACGTTTCTTGCATTGGAGCTTAAAGTTATCTTTCATTAAAATCTCCACCTATTACGAGGAAACTTTGTGGTATTTCTTTCACATTGTTGTTAATGAGTTTAAAGAAGTCGGTTCTTCGATTTGCTAGATTAAGGGCATACATGTTAACAAGCTTTATATTGATATCTAAGATAATAAATTTCCCTCTTGAATCCAATGCTTGGAGCTTACATTTAAAATGCATTTTGTTTTTGGACAATGAGATTGTACATCCACAGCTGTAGTTTATACAAATAGAAGGGTACGTGTTCCATTCACTGAAATACTGATTTACTTTCGTTATTATGTCATTGGTAAAATGCGTTTCTTCTATGAAGACTATGTCAATCTTCGGTTGTTTAATCCGTTCTTTAAGCTCTTCTCTTTTTCAAATTTTCTCTTAATCCATTAACATTAAGAGAAGCTAAATGGGGTAGACCTAAACTGTTTGATTTTTTTATACGTTGATAAATAAGACGATTTCGTGTGATTTTTAAACAGTGTTTGTTTGTGTGTTTGCATGGTGGAGATGACATGTATGGTTTGATGTTTTCCATGACGAAATATTCCACTATTCTAAACGTACACAATTTTGCTGTAACCTGTCAAAACTGATATACATTTAAATTACAATAGTGTCATGTGACAGGTCATTTGGTCGTCTAGGAGACACGTTTTCCTGTAATTATATTTAACATTCATTTTTCAATGTTTATTTTATATTTGTAATGGTTAGTAACCTTTATATGTTTCCCGTACATAAAACATCCTGTTTTTCAGTTGAAGTGAGAGTCCTCGCAATGACGGAGTCGCTTCAGTATGCCAAAGAATGGAACATAACAATGGACCTGATCGTAAGACGATTATGTGTTTTCCCTTTATTCGTTAATTACCCGAAACATTACAATGGATCTGATCGTAAGACGAGTATGTGTTTTCATTAGTCCGTTACATCACCGATGTGTTACAATGGATATGTTCGTAAGACGATTATGTGTTTTCCCCCTTATTCGTAATATACCTGAAACATAACAATGGTTTAGACGTCTTGTTGTTTGCCCTTTATTCGTTATATAACCAACAGTTAACAGAGGATCTGATCGTTATAGCTTTATATGATAACCACATTCATGACAAGACATAGAAAAAAAACCACAGTACAAATTTAAACAGTATAAAAAGCGTACTAAATTTTATCACGATATCTTCTATAGCTCTTGTGATTGATCTGTAATCTGGGCACGAGTTGAGCCACTGTACAGTTGGTCCGGCAGTAACGGATTTTAGTAAATAGCGGATAACTTTGACTTCGAGCTAAGATTAGACAACCAAAACAAATTATCATAATGATTTGAGAATACCATTTGATGAAATGGCCTTTCGGCTGCAATTTTGTGAAATTCGTGTGAATGTCCTTTGAAAAGGAGACTGTTAAGGACGTTCTCGGTATTTTTTCTGAACACTTTATCTGCGCATCCAAGGGAGGTAATAATCCGTTACCGAAGAGGAACTTGCATAGTAGTCTGACCTACGTTTTAATTCGGATGAAATCTACTGTATGCAATTCTTTTCAAAGAATGATCATATAATCCATAAAACTATGAAAGGTTATGAACATTATTTATTTTTCATGCATACTAAGCCCCCAGCTTCTATTTTTAAAGTTTAAAGTTATTTTAGTCGTTTTTATAAATGTTTTCCAAATACGGTTACCATGGAAAGTGCCATTAATAGTGCCATTAGAAAAACTAACTCGTCAACATATCCTGTTTTCTTCATTTTGTATTTCAAGATTAAATTTTACTTCACATTCTGAAAAATAAAAAAAAATCTATGACAGGAATTTTGAAATATCTTCATTCTTTTGCAATATGCATATCAATTTTTATTGGTTTTTGTCAAATACAAACATTTGAAAAACTGATTTGGATTACAAAAATTGTTCAGATTGTAATGATTTAAAATACGATTGAATTACAAACTATTGAATGTATGAATTCATGGTTTTTTGTGTGTTAATAAACCTTCAAGAAATTATTTTATTACCTTTGAAGACGTCATGGTCATTTTGACATGTTTGCCCCAAACGGTTACAATGTAAACTGTCATTTTACAAAAAATCTAACTTGACGACCTTCATTTTTCTTTTCATTTCGGAATTCACAATAAGATTTTAAATAACATAAAAAATTAAGAAAATTTTATGAAAGGACTATGTTCTTATGTCCTTTATGACTTGGTTTCCGATCGAGGTCATTTCCGGTTTTGCAATTTAACAACGTATTTGCAACAGGCAATTTTATTTTCACGATCATTTCTTTTTCCAAGAAGATAGTTTCATCATTTGTTCACCATGTACCGATGACTAGTTTTCATTT
Organism: Cerastoderma edule; assembly: GCA_947846245.1. Classification (NCBI taxonomy): domain Eukaryota; kingdom Metazoa; phylum Mollusca; class Bivalvia; order Cardiida; family Cardiidae; genus Cerastoderma; species Cerastoderma edule. Next base: position 59,295,730 of record OX401404.1, read on the forward strand.
CTTTTATTTACGAAGCATATGCACTAGAACTATGTCCATATAAAGATATTAAATTACAAGTGCATGTGATTCAGTTAGTAACGGATAGCGAAATTAAAACAAGAGGACACAATACAAAAGTATCAAAGTGGATCGCAGGAAAAAATATGAAAAAGAACGTTCCCTCCCTCTTGCACGAACAACAAGTAATCTGAGAAAATAACAGATACAAATTGTAGCCGAACATGGCTTTCTGTTAAAATGGCATCAAGTGACAAATACCAATCTTTATCACTCGTAATGATAGTTTGCAGACATATACTTTACTTCTGATTAAATATCAGGTTTGAAGGGGTCAAATCTACGCACAAACAACGTTTAGAAAGACTATCCCCTAGTATAGTAAAATACGCTACTACCGGGAGCTTTTCGGTACTGCCAGTATTGTGTTTGTCGAAAACTCGTTCGTGTAAGAATACAGATGATCACACCTGAGAAAGGTTTTCATATTCTTGGAGAACACACTGTTTTCACTGTTTTGTTTTTTTATCGATATGTATATTGCTTCAATTGTCGTATTTTCTATGTACTATATGTACTATATAACCCCATACAATTTCTTCATTCGCAGAAAGCCAATAAAGCAAACGAAGAAAAACGCTCCAACGTGGGAGTGTAGCTCGCTCGCCAAATTTCAATATTCGGACACGGACGAGAGATTGACCGAATGTTGAAATTCGGCGAACGAGCTAAATGGGAGTGTTATTATTCGTCTGCTTTATTGGTTTTCTGTGAAGAAAGAAATTATATGGGGTTATATAGTAAATCTAAAAGGTACGGCTTGCCATACGTAAAATCGCGGTGTCCAGGTCGAAATTGCAAGAAACACGTTGCGTATTGTACGGAACCAATGCCTCATTAAGTTCTCTGTTATGGACGGATATTACTTACACGCGAACGCGGGTTATAGATAGAACGGTGAATGATGAAACATTGCTTAAAATGGGAAGGGAAATGATATACACAGTCATAATTTATACAGGATAAATAAATGTACATCTAAAACCACCGGTCCCTCGTGATATCAAGAGTTTTTGAACCAGAGTTTTTTAAGGCATTAAACCATTGGCGCTTCAAAAAATCTGCGGTTTGTTCGTTAATGGTTTGAGATCGTTGCCTTTAGAAAACCCCTGTTTACATTAAATACTTTCTTTAATTTTGATAACGTAAATATGTGTGGAAATACTGTTAGGACTGTTTTTTTTTTTTTAATTTTTCAATTTATGCAAGATGGCTTTCTAACTCAAAGGGGTTTTGAATAAGCTATATGATTCTAGTCTGTTTGATTCCGTTTTACTAGAACGCCAGTTCGAATGTATTAATCAAGTGTATACTTCATTTGATGCTCAAATGAAGTTATTATTACTGTACGATCACCCTCGCTCCATAATTTAAAATGGGCCGAACTAAATTACTGGATTTCATGAATATACTGTGTATAGATCACTTCATTTGGTTCAATACTGTGAACATAACAATTAGGTTTTCAAAGGGTATACTATTTCACTTGTTCTCGCATGAATATATCGTGCATAGTTAACTCCATTTGATGGAATGATATGAATACAACAATAGGTTTTGCAATGGGTCCACATGTGCCAGTATTTCGTGTTATTATTGATGTTGTCTTTGGGTTCTTCTGCAAAGTCATAATTGTAAAACATTGTGTTTTCTGTATAAAAAGATATATTAATACCGGAAACGTGGTTATATTTACTGATCGCCACGTTTTTATCGACAAACAGTTGAAGACTGCACCAAACTCGAAACCACTATCCTACAACATCAATGATGAAAGCATTCGTTACTGAAATATACGTACGATCGCATACTGCGGAATGACTTTGTATCCGACGAGTTCTATTTTCACAGAGTCCATCTGGCCTCACATTCAGAAGGATTGAAAAGACGAACCACGAACGATTTTTCCAAGAACATTTCATATTACCCCCGAAGGCAGAACTTGGACTTTGGACAATCAAGGCATACTACAGGGGACAGGTGAGTGTTCGATAGGACCAATCCTCAACTCCACGATGCCTTCTCTTTAGGCATCTGCTGCCTTTAGAAGTCATTGTGACAGACGTTTTGACACAATAGTTATTTAAATTATTTGATATTAATTTCATAAATTCAGTAAATTTTCACCGTCTCTTGCTACTGTGAAATCGACCAGTCACAACTTCCCATATTGGTGAGAGTAAATGACGGTATTAATCTCAATTCTAATAAATCAACTCAAACTTATGTCAAGTTATGATGTGCTTCTTTATTGAAGCCATGTCATTTTAATGGAACACAGACAAATTAAACGTCAATCAAGTAAACTGATCCAACTGAACGTTACTTCAGAATAGTAATCATTGTGTATCGCAGAATGTATATTTTAAAGCGTTCAGCCAAATACAAAACAGTATACGGTTCATCTTTAGAAACCATCAACAGCATATCGTTTGTTTAATTCGATGATTTATGCTTTTAGTATGATAACGTCAGATATTCAGACTTTACCCGTAATCCAGAAGCAGGCAGGTGACCTTATTAAATCAAAATGCTGAAGGCACTGAAGTTGGATGACGTGATTCAAATGGATGATAATCCTGCAAGGGTAAAACGCAATGTCATCAGTATATTTGCTTTACTGCTTGCTTTCAGCAGCAATAGACTAAAAACTTTCAAATGTCTCAAGGACATCCTAAGAAAAAAACGCTAGTGAGGTTCAGATTTTGGACATCAAGGTTATGAATTTTACATTGGGCCACGTAGGACCATACACAATATACTACAATTGCCAAATGCATCCATATAGGTTGCTGGAATATTTATTAAATGAAAATCGTATGAGTATGAATTGGAAAACACATAGGAAACAAATACAACAAAGAAGGTTTTATTAGTATTTAAATGTTTATGTTTTTAACACCTTTCTCTTTTTATTAGGCAGAGACAAACATGCGTGAAGGTGTTTTGTTAAGTGACTGGAAAATAACAAGTTTTACAAAATGTATGTTTTTATTATGCATACATTTATGTGTGTTAGTGACTGCAGAAATCAGTCTTATGTACCAAAATTTAGTTTTTTAACTTTTTACATATTATGATTTGGTAACATGTCAAAATTGATATCTGAAAATTTCAAGTCAAAATTCAGAAAACTGAAAAAGGAATCAGTTATATTGGAAACTCAAGGCATTCTCTCTATTCAATTGTGACATCTGGTTATTTCATTGACTCTGGTTGATGTTTCATTGTTTTGACTTCATCCTTTTCGGTATCGACACATTTTTTTTGTCTGAACTACCTTGTATGAAAATTTAATAACTTCTTTTCCCTTTATGCTTTCTTATCCAAATTTTCCAGTCATATTTTCAAAAGAAAGCTTTTTCTCAATATTGGGAGACACCAATGCTACTACTATGTATTCATTGTTAATTGTTTGTTTAACTTCTGCAGTATTCTGCAGAGTTATATTTGACATATGACTAACATTTACAAGATTTAAAAAAAACACCCTTTGCTTTCTCCTAGCGTTACATATTTCAAAAGGATAAGAAAATGATAGTCTACTTATGAAAAAAATTCCTACTTCACAAAATAAGTAATTATGTTAAGGATATTTATATAGGATAACAAATTAGATTCAAAACCTAAAATGACGACCCAAAACAACACCTTTCAAACAACGCTAACTTGAATGATTTTACTTCTCGTACTTTCCTTTAAATAAATATTTTTTGTGAACTATACATTCAGTTTCTATGAACAAAAAACAAAGGGATTGTTGCCAACTCATAATTCATGTACCCTATGCTACCAGGAAAAAACGCAATTCTCTTGTTCCATGCTGTCTTTAACATGACACAAAACTATCAAATGGAAAACAGATGGCTTTGATATAAAACTATTTATCCTTTCAAGACCATCACTTTAAGATGGCAGTCCTTAAGGTTTTCCAATCCTACTCCTGTTTATTTTCTTCATCATCCCTGAATTTCACTCAACTGCAAAGGTCCTCCTACTGTTGATGGTTTTGTAGACACCTATAAAGAGTATAAATGAAAATGATATTTAGATATGAATAGCTTTTTTTCTAAAGTGTTAAATGCCATGTCAACAATTTTCATTTATATTATGAATATCCGAAGCCAGTATTAGGTATGGGGTCTAAAGTGTCTTTCAAAAAAAATACCCCCAAGAAACCAGAGGGGCTTTAGAATAGGATCCCTTGGTACAAAGTCAACCGCCTTTACCATTAGATCACAAAGGTCACTATACAATGCTTTATCACAACTGTATACCATGTATACATATGTGGAGAATACAAAGTTTTATTTACATGTACTATGAAAGTGTTTTTCGAATTTAGATGGTGAAGTGCAACAGATATGACATCAAATATACAACTATTATTAAGTCTAACTGAATGCATATATACCTATATAAACAAACATAAATTTTTAAAAGAAATAATTTAATGGTTTTTTTTAGTTTCACACACATTCTCACTAAGGGGAGAAAAAATGTGAAAACAATCTTTTTTTTTTCAACTTTTAGTTATGAGTTTTTTTTTGTTTCATGTATCATTTTTTCAAGAGCTTTCTCGAAATGATGGCTTGTAAATAATGAATACTTGACATCTTTTGTTTGTTATGGATAGTCTTGGATGATATTCTTTCAACGATTTATTTTTCTGAACTAGGTAATCCCTAATGAACTCAGCAAAATGTGTCCAGCATGGGAATCATGGTCACTTGTATCAGTTGAAAAATAGATTACTCGTAAATGATTAATTCATAATTACGCTTATGGTTATCTTTATGATAGAGTTTATGATTGACAGTACTTATCACAGCAGAAATGATGATCATTTCTTTTAATTAGGTAATAACAGCTTGATTCAAAACATGCCACGTTTACTCAGTCATGATAATTAATAACATACCTAGTTGGCTGTTTGGTGTAGGATTTGTAAATGATTGGCAGTTTAAAAACCTGAATTAGTCATGATGGTTTATTTAAAATTTTACGTTGTTTAAAAGAAATTCAGATTCGCATATTCAAAGGATACCTGTCTTCACATTATATCATCCTTCAAAATTAGGATGAGTACGAACTGACCGAAATATGGGTACGGATTGGCCAAATTTGGGTGGTAACAAAATGGTTTGGGTACGAATTGACCTTATTCCATTTATGTTTGCAGCAATAAGTACATTGAGTACTTTATCGTAGACTCATTACTTATTACAAGAATGCATAATATTTACAAGCAGAATAAAATAAGTGAAAGAGGGGACCCAGTGAAATATATTCTTACTTGTTGAAATGAGTTAGTTTATCCTATTTATGTTCAATGGCTTTTTTCTAAAAAAGAAAATCGTTAGACCTAAAGAAAATAAATTTAAGACAAGCATTTAGTACAAGCTTCATACCTTCTCACCGGAGCGACACAATATATTCGAAATATGGGTACGAATTGGCCAAATTTGGGTGATAACGAATTGACCTGCTTCCATTTAATTTATGTTTGCAGCAATGGGTACATTGGGTACTTTATTGTAGACTCATTACTTATTACAAGAATGCATAATATTTATAAGCAGAATAAAATAAGTGAAAGAGGGGACCCAGTGAAAGATATTCTTACTTGTTGAAATGACTAAGTTTATCTTCTTTATGTTCAACGGCTTTTTTTCTAAAAAAAAAATCGTTAGACCTAAAAAAAAATATTCAAGACAAGTATTTCGTACAAGCTTCATACCTTTTCACCGGAGTGACACAATTTATTGTATAGAAGACTTGATTTATTTCAAGTATCTTGTCTTGAATGCCGAAGACTAGATTAATTTGCAAACGTGTATGAGGTAAACAAAGATAGCAGCCAATATTGGTAATTGACAGGTTATCGACAACTTCCGGTCATTTTTGTAACGCATTTAAACAGAAAGTAAACAATGATTTCGATGATGGAAGCAAAAGTCCATGCAAATCAATGAAATATCATTTTACTCACCGTTTATGTTGATGGAACAATGCTCCTTCCAAAACAATGCGAAAACAACACGATTGACACCGAGAGAAATATGTAGGTCAATATCGCTGTTTTCGAACAGGAAACCTGGAAAACTTGGGGCTAATCCTCTCAAAACTGATAGAAGGACCGATGTTAATTGCACCTTACTTTAGTTCGATTGTGCTTAAGACTTCGGGGACCGGAATGGAAAATTTCAATCAAAATGATTAGGGATGGGAACGAATATTCGAATATTCGAATATTCGGATAGCGGGTCGAATATTCGAATAGCAAAATAGTATTCGAATATTCTATTTTAATGAACCCATATTACTGTATGTTTACCATAAATTTTATTCAAAAATAATGTTGTTAAATTTTCATTTTCTTCATCTAAACCGATCCCAAATATCGAAGAACGTGCCTAGCTCCCAGGTGCAGTTACGATGTTTTTACAACGTATGTCACACAGTAAAACACCTGTGACAAATTACCACATCTTTTGACAGTTTGCAAAACGATTAATTCCTAAGTGTGACAATAGTCGATTTTAAGCCGCTAATTCTAACACCTTAACAATCTGCACTTGCTCCTTATTATCCAAAACAAGTCAATCACGCTAATTGACAATTGTCAGTGTCAACCAATCACGTAACTTGTTTGTCGTGAAATTAAACAATTATTCTTTCAATAACCAATCGTAATCATGATTGCATATGCACGAAGACCAATCAAATAATGTGTTAGAAAGTATATTTTTCTTCAGAATAATTTGTCAAACTTATCTTCATTCTAATTTCTACATCTATTCGATAAACATCACAATGTCTCCATCACGTGTCTGGAATTACTTTACTCGTTCTGCCGACAAGTCGAAGGCGACCTGTAACCTGTGTAACCAGGACTTTGTATTCAAGAATACAACATCCAATCTACTGAATCACTTGAATGGCAAGCATCCATCCGTTTTGACGTCCGAAATTGTAAAACAGACGACCATGAACGAAATAATGGTTATTACTGCTTTGATATTGCATGCACGTACATGTATACAGATATCGGCTATACACAAAAGGTTTGAACAGAGGACTAATGTACTAGTATTCGGACATGCAGACATTCGGACATCAAAACGAATTATAAAATCGAATATTCGAATATATTCGAATAGTTCTAGTCGAATATTCGAATAGTGATTTCACTATTCGTTCCCATCCCTAAAAATGATACATGATTTATGATGTTTTATCTCGAAATTAAGGCGCCGACTGGTTGCAAGTCATGCATGAAACGTTTTCGTTTCTAGATAGTAACGTCATGGGGTTTTCCCACATGTCTTGCGGTAAGATGGAAACGAGGCGGGGCTTTCTTCCATGTGATCGGACGACTCATGTCACATGACTTCCTTATTTGGCTTGTTAATGGGCCTAAAAATAGCAATATTCGGTCAAGGAAGAATAGTGCACATCATTTTCTATTAAATACGATTGTGGTGTCTCTAAAATATTATGATTGGCCACACATATAAATTATATCTTTCAATTATAAAGTTTGAATAAGAAATACATATCATACAGTATATCATGATCAGCTTTTTAAAATATTGACGAGTGTAGGAAAAGTTCAGATGTCAGTTTCTCTCACGGCGGTTCATTTTGTAATAAGGTCACTAAACGACTTCGGAATTATAGCCTTGTTAGATGACTGACATCACCAAACGACTTCGGAATTATAGCCTTGTTAGATGACTGACGTCATCCAACAAAAACAAAACACTATAGGATAGGAAGTGGTATTTATCACAAATCATAAGCATCAAGTACATCGCTGTCAACAATACATAATTTGCAATAAAAATGCTTGACAATTGAAAATAAAACGCGTTGTGCGGTGTTTCTATGTACCGTTAGCGATGTGTTTTACATTGGGATGCCGCGAGACGGCGACTTATTTCCATAAGTGTATGCTCATAAAGGAATTATATAAGTGAACAACGTAAAATCAGCGAGAATATGATAGCCAACTCGTCGAACTGTTCGATACGGTGTCACAGAGACATGTATACGTTTTTTTTTTCGTTATTTCTAGTTAGTAAGTCAAAATAACGACAACAATTAGTTTTTCGAGTTAGAAAGTCGAAGTAACATGATAATTAAGTCATTATTTTGAGTTATTAAGTCGATATAATGAGATAACTAAGTCGTGATTTAGAGTAAGTAAGTCGAAATAACTAGATGATTGATGATGAAATAAGCCTTGTCTTTATTGACTATGTTTTGAAATACATGTATATTGCAATGATAATAGAAACCTCATTTTAGCAATCTCAAAGTAACAATTATGTCAAATTATCTCAAATGATAAGACAATGAAATGACTACAAATGAAAATTATCTTCATGATGTGAACACTATATTAGATTAGTATAGCTGTAATCCGCCATTTTGAAACTCTTTCCTTCATTGGATAGCTTTGGTCGTTCTCGGTATACATCGGTCTGGGCCTGAGCTATCAACCTAATAGTTCTGGCCCCCATCGATGAATACCGAAATCTAACGTAGTAATCCAACAAAGGAATGAGTTTAAAAATGGCGGTTTATGTGTATTCTACCTTAAAGTTCCCGGACGTCATACAACATAAATATATATGTAAAAAGTGGATTTTGCGTATGATATTCAGCTATACTCCAAACAAATATTCATGAAAATAAAGTAACCGAAATAGAGAAAACCATGATAATCGTTTAATCATTGTTACTTTTATTTTGAGGTGACAGTATGGCTATTTGGTCATTCAAGAAAATAAACACTCAAGTATGTGTGATATCTGATAGAATCAGTTTTGATAAAATGAAAATAATGTTACAACTTATTATGCAATAGCAGGGGAGATGTGTTTCATTATGACATAAGTTGACTATCTCAGAGAAAGTGGTATGGCAGCAATAAACGTAAAGAATTTGGTATTAACAATTATTGTCACTAAGCCAAAGACCATTTTCAATTGCTTTTCTTTTTTAAGTTGCCACTACCCTGTGATTTCGTAAGATAATGTGAAATGAGCCTTTGCGTATATCAGTCTCTCTTTGGGAAGGCCGGTTTAAAGACACACACAGAGCTTCCTTCTTCACGTAATGTGACAAAAGTGGTTAAACATTTACAAAGACCAACATATTATCTAAGAGTAGGACCTTTTATTTCAAGCTTGTTGTTTATGAATTTAACCTGTTTCAGTTTTATTCCTTTGGTGAGACATGATTTTTTTTCTGAAAAAACTCTTCGGGTAAAGCACATCTGTGTTCATATCTTTCATGTTTCATAATATACAATACAATACACTGTTAATTCAGTGAAGAAGGCATTAGTCCCATTACACACATATTAATTTACAATTTACACATAGTACATACGCCTGCAGTAACTATAAATAAATAAGATCATGTAATCGTGTTAATACAAAAAGTCTCTACAGTCTATAATCGTTAAAGTGTTGAACAATAGAAAAAAGAAAACCGATATTATTTTTCAGTTTTGGGGGAATAAATCACTCTAACAAAAAGAGAACCTGTTCTAACAAACGGAGAACCTATTCGGTACATGCAGCCGTGCAATTTCTTCCTTTGTCACAATCGTCTTGAGTCTTTTTCTTCGTTTGATGGGTATATAAATAGAGAATAGATGGTTGGTGTCGTGAATCGGAAATGTTATCGGGCAAGGCTTAGGAATATTATCCGGTGAGCCGAAGGCGAAACGGATAATATTCCGATGCCGAGCCCGATAACTTTTCCCATTCAAAGACACCAACCATCTATTCTATTTATCCTGTTACCTTTATGTATTCTTTCAAACAAATAATATACAAATAGAACACAAGAAAGAATGAAAAATATGTAGAGAATGATGTAAACATGACAGCATTTCGTTCTTATGACGTCATGATTTGTCGCGTGGATGTATTATATGGTTAGTGCCAGATATCACAAATGTTATACGGCACCTAGTTATACGTCCCAAAATGACACTAGTGACAGGATAAAGCCATTTACACGAAAGGGTTAAGAAGAAACATAGATATCACTTGATAATAAAAGAAATGATTTTCTCACCTGAAGGTGATGGATTTAAAGAGCTATTTGTCTAATTGTTTTCAGGTTGTAAGATACCATAAGATTATAGAATGCTTCTTTTGAGTTATTTATGAGAATTATCGGATTCAAGTTTTTCATTCTTATTTCTTCATATAATCTACAATCGAAAAAAATATAAGGATCTCGTCTACCACAATCTTTACAACGATGTGGTTTATGCAAAATCGACAAAATCTCAGATGCCTTTCTAATCAAATGAGTCTGCTAATTTCAATAGCCAATTTATGATTGGAACATTTAGTAGTGTTTTAAAGTATTTGCATAAAAAACATCTTCCAGAAGAGTCAATGCTTTCACGCTAATTTTGATACAAACAATCTGAGACTCACTGCTTATAACTTGAAATGAACACATTAATGCTGCCTATGTCCTCAGAGAGCCTCTATGTGACTAACCCAGTTAATTCTGCCGATATCATCATTTTGTTAAAGTAATATGTATATATTTTTGGGATATCGATGATATTCCATTGCTAGAATATGGCATTAGTATTTCACACATTTAACATAATATGGAAGACAAAGAGGTTGTCGCACACATTCCCCCAAAGCCATGCTGTCGTCAATATTTAGATTGCCCCAGAAATGGTTTGCAGAATTCAGCATGAATAGACTCAACTTGCTCACAATATTCGTACCCCCTTATTTCACTACCAGTGGTTTTTTAAAAAAAACAACAGATAAAATGCAGTATGATAAACAAAGTACTTCAGTATAAAACTGTATCAACTGATAAACCAAATTCGTGACAAACTTCTAGCAACTATTATAGAAATGCCTCAAAGTTCCTGCCAACATTTTGTTTTTTACTAGGTGGAAATTTCTACTTAAGCTTGAATACGCATAAACCGCCATTTGAAACTCACTCCTTTTTCGGTATTCATCGGTGTGGCCGGAACTATTAGGTCAATAGTTCAACCCCAGACCGATGTTAACCAAGAACGACCAAAGAAATCAAATATAAGAAAAGTTTCAAAATGGCGGGTTATAGCTGTCTCTTGATGAAACGAGCTTCCCCTTTGCATCGGGTCGGTTAATTCGCTTTTCCTGTTCAAACTTCGATAAGCAACAAGTTTTCCTCAGCAGTAGTACCAAAACCCCTTTTCATTGTCGAACATAGACTAGCAGTACTACATACTAGAATTCGAAATAAGTATAGTGACCTTCGATGAGACTTATTTGCTTATCATTAAGCACACGACACTTTATGTCCATGTGGTCATTCGCTCAAGGATGCCGAACACTATCTCTGTCAATGCAAGCCATTTTCAGCTCGAGGCTTAAATTATTTTGTGATTTATTCTGTTGAATTTAATTACGAAGATAACTGTAAAATCTTTCTTACGGTACATACCTTCATTAAAAGCATACTAGCGCTCAGAAAAACTGTAAACTTGGGTAATATGAGTTATAAATCCTGATAGAATTTGTTGAAACATTGCAAAAAACCACAGGATCATGACAATATAACGCCAGCTATATTTATTTCCGATTTTCAAAGTGCTATTATCACAAATTAGGTGCGCACCAATATAACTTCATTGTTTACATGCGAGTAACATCTAGAATAGAGGGGAGCGCTCGGATTATTGAGTGGTGATCACCTGGTTAGAAAAATCACATTAAACACATGAAGATACTGTCATTTATCAAATATTTACAACGTGAAAATTCAAATTGGAGAATTTCTTGGGTTTTATTGGTTCCCAGCATTTCTCGGGTTACGTACTTTTATCGCTAATTGTAAAAAAAACTTATAGTATTCACGCTTTTAAAAGCATCATGTGAACGAGTTACAGCCTCAATTACTCTGTAGAAGGAAATTTGAAGAACTTAAAAAGTTAATTTTCAATTATTCTAGAACTTTCACAATTTTACTGTCAATGAGCGCAAGTATGGCCTTAAGGATATCAAAAGGTTCTTGCAGTATTTCATTCAAAACAACCATTACTTCGGTCGTAGAATTTGGGCCCCAGTAGCTCATGATTCACATCACTTATTTCATTTATTCAACTTTTAATTTTTCCAAATCATTCTTTTTTCAATTGTTTTCTCTTAATTGTCATATAGTAGAGATGTTTTTCCAAATTATACCGGAACATTAATAGATCAATAATTAAACTAATACATTGTACATGTGAAAACAATCTTGATAATTACAATATGTAAATACCTGCCAAGGGGATGGCCGAATCTAAATTGGTAGAACTTGTGGCCAAACCCTTTTGCCTTGTTACTCGTTTGCCTGATTGAATGTAAATCTATCTTGTGTAAATTGTTAATATGACATTTTAAAGTTAAAAGAAAATATTGGTTTAGTGTTTTCTTGAACGTTTCTATCTCAACAACTTCTGCAGTAATCAGATTGATACTACACATGTGTTTTGGAACATTATCTAAGTTCACTGACAAAAACTCAACTCTGGTTTTGATTCTAAGCAAATCATTGGTTTCTTAGTACTTGGTTAAAGTTTTACATCCATGTTTGTTTTTCTTAAACTACATGTACTCTAGGAAATGTATTTAAACTCTATACATGGACTAAAGGTTATAACGTAACGTTACTGACCAGGTGTAATAACTCTGCTATCAATTCGAAGCAAACTTAACCAGTTTATGTACACAGAACATCTTAGTTTAAGTTTTCTTTGCATCTTCATATTTCATATTTCAGAAGCACGTTATTGTTCACTGACCAGTATCTCTAAGACAGTTGTTGAAAAGTCAAGTGCATTTTTAGGATAGCTCTTGTTTAACATGAAATATTGCTAATTTTATTTTTTTTGTATAATTTCAATTTTAGGTAATGCTTTCAAAGATTAGCCATTCACTGTCTATGATATGGAGACTTGTATGCACACTTAGACAATTAGTAAAATAGATAAGCAGTCTGTTCCACAAGAGATGCTCATGTTCATATTCTAATCACATTTTTTTTTTCATAATATTTGCATAATACAAATATAAATTTTGTAAAACTTGTTATTATCTAGTCACTTAAGGTAACACCTTCGTTACACATTACACAGTAGTACTTGTCTCTGACTTATAAAAAAAACTCTTAAAAATATAAACATATAAATACTAAGAAAATCTCTATGTTGTATTTGTCTCCAATTGTTTTCCAATTCGTACTCATACAATTATTTTATAATCCTATTTCAGCAACCAATATGGATGCATGTGGCAATCGTCCTATGTGGCCGTATGTTTAAGGTGTAATATTTTTAACCTGGGTGTCCATAGTCGAAACCACACCAGCGACTTTTGATTTTTCTTGGGATATCATAAGAACATTTGAAAGCTTTAGCCTAGTGCTGATGAAAGCAAGGAAAGCGGTGAAATAACTGAAATACTGTTGACAAAGCTTTAAACCCCTTCAGAATTCCCATTCATTTGAATCACGTCATCCAACTTCAGTAATTTCAGCACTTTGATTTAAATGTCGGTGTCTAGGGGTTTACATGGTATGTCTGTTGTTAATTTCACCTTGTTTCAACGCAATGCTGTAAGCTTTTGGGAAATTGTTTAATGATACTCTTCTTTTTGCAGTACGAAACACAAGAAACAAACAAATTCAAAGTTGAAGAATATGGTAAGTAACAATTGTTGCAAATTGCAAGTTAAATATAATTAGGGAAAATATAGTAAACGATTAATTGTTTAGTAATAACACTCACAAAGGTTGGAAACAAAGTATAGCAACGAGCAACACACCAATGTTTAGTAAGAGTACCTTATTGATTTATTATTGCACCTTTGAATCCTTGTTTGTTATTTCCTATGTATGAGGCCTTTATTGGGCATGTTTAGACATGCTTGGCACAGAGCAAAATATCGTATTACACCTAGAAGTAATGTTACTACCGTGATCTTGTTCTGGATCACGGTAGTAATTCTTTCGTATTTGCTCTTATCAGCAGTGCGGTTGTCATACACAACCGCTACGGTATTTCAAAAATGGAGCAATTTACTGCGGCAAAATTTCACTTAATTAAACATAGGCATATAATCTCATATCCCAGGGTCTAAGAATTAAAGTCCTCTTCATCTTAGGTGTATGATAAAACTTTTTCGTAATCCGTATACATTTCATTTCTGAAAATCAAAACTTCTGGTAATATTCTATCGACTCGGAACAAAGGACGCTTAAATTGGGCAAAGCTTATCGGTTTTTGGGATTCTATATTTGATAGGCGTATAACAGTTATAAAAACGGCGGGCTTTCGACATGTGTTTTAATTGGATAATCTGAATGGGTAATTACCATATTTCGAAATCAGAAAGATGCGATTAAAGCAAAATGGCCTCTAACGGTTTGTCTTTCGTTGTTTTTCATCATAAAATAGAAAATACGACTAAATAAAAAAACTTAAATTTTAGACAATACATTGCTCAAATTATCATAAGCGTGTAGTCTAGAGTGCGGTTGCGAGACTTGATTTTGCTCCAACAAGTGATAAGCGTGGAATCGTAACGTCGGTGGCCAACCAAATATTAGTCACAAGACGTTACACCCCTTTTGTACATGCAGAAAGTCTGAACAGGAAAACATATCAGAGATATATCTCTTAAGTATCGGCTAATGAGTTTATGACGAAATTACTCAATTAGGTCACACTTTGCGCACCACCATCTGTCTTTTTGTAACGTTGTGGGTTCATGCAAAAGATCCACATACTTTCAAAAATGACTTTCGTTAATGATAATGGCGTAATTGGGGTATCAATGTATCTAGAGGGCCAATGTCAGGTTGATAAAGGTAGCACTGGTATATTTCTTTAAACGACATTCAATCATATAAGTATATGAAGAATGAATTTAAGGTGGAGGAATGTTGATTCGAAATATCAATCGATGTCATCTGTTATAAGGTTATTATAACCTCATACACCATCGTCTGATTTGTTTTATCTACTTTATATCTTTTAGTTTTACCAACGTTCGGTGTCAAGGTCACAGTGGATAAGAAGGTCATCCTAGACGAGCCCACACAGGTGACCATTACAGTCACGGCCAAGTGAGTTTGTTTAATATGTTCTCCGATACCATCCTGTCCAGCGGTCTTCGTCTTCAGTAACGACCGGCTCCTGTACTACGACGCATCACACAAACGTGATATGGCTTTTTGTTTACCTACACACCAAACAGTTTTTTAAGTATAACCAAAGGAATTTATTGTGACGTGAAATAACTACAAAACAGGTTAAATTAGAATTTGAATCAATATAGTAAATAATAAATAAATAAATCATTTTTGAGGATATATGGCACACTTATTGGTAATATACACCTTTCATGTAAGGATATCTATAGAAGTAGTTCCCTTCCCACAAATCCCATCGTACATAGGTTAGTGCAAAGCGCACCTGTCGAACACAATGCTCCGATACGGGAAGTTTTGACTAGTCTTAATTAAAAGAAATAACATGCGACAAAAAGATGCATTTCCGTTATGGTACTTTTGACCAAAGGATAAATTACTTATAAGAATCATTTTATCATTTTGTCGCACTATTGTTTAGAGTCTTCTGCAGCATATGAACTTACTTTTGACCAAAGGATAAATTACTTATAAGAATCATTTTATCATTTTGTCGCACTATTTTTTAGAGTCTTCTGCAGCATATGAACTAAGTCTGATGGATTTACGGGTTAATTGCACATAAAAGGTTTAATATGGATGCATGGTAAGGTTTTGTGTCATAAAACTTCCGTTTGCGTCTTCATTAACGTTTTTGTTTCCTAACTCTAAAGGAAAATAATGAAACGAAGATGTTGTATAAAGGAAAATGTGATAGGTTTGTTGTTTTCAGACATTCATTCGAAAAACATGTTTTGTTATTTTACTTTTCGGTGAGATATGAAAACAAAACCATATCACTCTGTAAGAGGCGAAATGAACGTTTTATAAAACGAAACTTTAATAACGTTTGTCAAACCATACCCCATTTTAGTCGTTCATCTTTTTTACTGGAAAGATTCAAGCTGTAGCTGTATAACATGTTATAACTACGTTTGGGTCATTCAGACTGCTATCGTTTGAAAACAAGAACGAAAACAAAAACCGTATCACTCTGTTAGAGGCCACATGAACGAAACTATAATGAGTTTGTCTAATCATTTCCAAAATAGAAAGGTCTTTTTTCGTCGTCATATGGAAACAATAAAAAAAGATTATCACTCTCTAAGGTGCCACAAAACGAAATTGTAATGACATTTGTCTCATCATACCTCATATAGAGAGTTCTTTTTTACGTTATCGTGTGAGAACAGAAACGAAAGCAGAAACCATATGACTCTGTTAGAGGTCACATGAAAGTTCCATAAAACGCAACTGATATAACGCGTGTCTCTTCATAATCCTATAGAGTTCGTTTCAATTATTTTCCTCACAGTGGTATGAAAACATGAATCATGTCAATTTGTTAAAAGCCGCAACGTTGTTTCATACAAGAGTTTGATAAAGTCTTTGTTGTCACACTTCTAAATGAAACGGTTCGTTTTATTATTTTGTGTAAATGGAGGTATGGAAACAAAAAATACATATTAAAATGACTGCTTCGGTTTCACCAGTTTCATTACATGAAGATTCCTTGGTGATACTGGAGGGATCAAATGAGATGTGCGCAGAGCGTGACCCGAGATATTCAGTATTCAAAGCGATAAATAAGTGAATTTCTATTTGGGATAATTCAAATGTTGAGTATGTCACACACACTCTGGGAGGGAAACATATGCAAGGGTGGGTAGTTGACCTCTCCGGTTGTAGTATGACTACATAGAATCCCAACCAAACATCAACTTACAGGTAAGTCTCGTTTATTTTGGGGATTCTATTACGTCATACAACTGTCGTTCTCAAATGAGACTTCAAAGCTCCCAAAGAGAAATTTTCAAGAGCTTTACAACAAGAACTGTAAATACACGTACCTTGTCACTATCTAGTGAGCATATGTACTGTCAATATCAAGTAAAGATTAATTGTATAAATCAGTCTCCACAGGCTTATTGTAGAAATTGGCAAAGGTTTCTTCACTACTCCAACCTGCAACCTTCATAATCTCCTGTATAGGAACGCCTGTTGCTTTAGCTTTTGACGATGAGGCACCCCTAACACTATGGGAACTGAATTTGTTTATGTCTATTCCAGAACTGCATAACTTGTTCTATCCATCTACTAATGGTACTGGATGTAACAGGATTATAAGGTTTAATGCAACTAATAAAAAGTGCTTTCTCATCTTTCCGTATACTTAGAGATTTTTCTATGTACACACGCAAAGTGTTAAAAAAACAAATCCTCCTATCTGGAGAATACCTCTTTAATACCAAAACAGGATTACATCTGCCCTTCTTGGACTGCTTAAGTAGTTCACGATACCGAAGAATATACACGTCTGTATCTTTCCTGATATCCTTTAACGTTATCAAACTTAAAGTGTGTACCCGACTTGCCCGAGTCAGAGCAATTAACATGGCTAATTTATAACCTAGCAATTTTAATGTTAAACACTCAGTTGGTGTCAGCGACTGTAGATAACATCCCATGTCTCATTATATTTACTTTTAGGTGGACACAAATTAAAAACACCTATCATATATCGTATCACAAGAGGATGAGACCCTACTGGAAAACCATCTGTTGTTACACACAGAGATGAAAGGGCACTGCGTGCTGTATTCAATGTATCGTCTTTGTATCCACATTCAAAAAGTTCTGTAAGGAATTCAATGGCATTGTTCACAGACACTTAAAACGAATCAATGTTCCTTTTGTTACAGAAAACCACCCATCTGTTGAGATATGTTTAATACTGCTTCTTGGTGTACTTTCTCCATGATGCCATGAGAATATCTGTAGATTTTTCCGAAATTCCTCTGCTTTCGAAGGAACTCCTGACAAACAACATGCCATTAGATGAAGTTTGTTCGTTAGTGGATGAACTTTGTGTCTGACATTTAAAAAGAGTACCTCGTTTCATTTTGATCTTCAAGGGAGTGTCTATCAACATCTCTAGAACCACTTGAAACCAAGTCTGTGTTACCCAAAGTGGCGTCACCAAAACCATTTCTGCTTTCTCTTCCTTCAGTTTCTGTATTGTTCGGCCAATCAGGCTGAAAGGAGGAAAAGCATATATCAAGCTATAAACAGACCAGTCCTGTAAAAAAGCGTTAATGGAATCTGCTTCAGGGTCTGGCTTCCATGAAACGAACCTTTTACACTTCCTATTTAGCCTTGAAGCAAACATGTCAATCTCTGGCTTACCAGGATTGTTCACGACCGTGTAAAAGGTTGAAGTTAAGATTAACCATTCAACACTTTCATTGAAATGTCTAGACTTAAAATCAGCCGTGTTCTCTGAGACTGGAACATATTTTGCAGATAGCCATATATTCCTTTCAAGACAAAACATCCTTTGAAATAGTATTGTTACTATTAGACTTCAAACCACCCATATGATTTATATATTACATGGCACATGTATTTCTGTTGCTACTTGGATAGGGATGTTGCTCTGGCTTGAACAAAAGGATTTGACTGGATGAGAAATTGCAAGAATTGAAGAGTGGATTCCTGGTCATTTCAACAACCTCCAATCTTTACCTCATAACATACCCTCCACAGCCATTAAGGCTTGCATCATTAGTAATGATGATGTCTGGCTTATAATGTTCTATATGCTTTTTTGCATTGGTAGATTATCCACCTACCATTACAATTCATCTTTCATGGGACTAGAGATAGTCATGTATGCTTCAAAGTCACCCTTACTAACTTTCAGGGCTTCAATCTTTCCTTTTTCTAGACATCTGAAAAAAAGACGTCCATAATCTACAGCTGAAAATGCTGAAACCATGAGACCAATCATTCTAGCTACACACTGAATTTTCGCATAATCTTTGGCATACAATGCTGTGCACTCGGTTACAATGTTTGAGACCTTATTTCGCGGCAAAGTCAAAATTATTTTCTCTAAGTCTGTGTCATTTCCAAGAAATGTAATCTTTCTTGATGGGACCAATACAGATTTAGTAGGATGAACAATGAAATCTACATCTGTCATTAATGCCACTGTATCAGAAGCATTTCCTTCGCATTCCTGGAATGTAACGCCCAGGAGCATCGAATCATCTTTGTAGCCAGAATTAACGTGTCCCATCATACGCAGTGATGCATAAACTGGTTTCATAAGCTCAGTAAATATACGGGGGGTGGGGGCACAGGAAATTCCGTTCGGAAAGCAAACATACTGATAGATCTTCCCTGCATGCTGATGTTCTTCAGCAACAGGTACTGAATAATAGGCGTGCGTTAAATCTATTGAGGTGAATTATACATTTGGTTTGACTAACTTTATAGCAGATTCAAGTGTATCCATCTTGAATTGATGATATACTATACTATTCTCCTATTTAATTCTTTAAGATTCAAAATCATTCTGTATTCACCATTCCTTTTCCTTACCAGGACAATTGGAGAAATTAATTCATTACAGTGATGTTCTACTTCTTTAATTATTTTCATTATTTTTCTCCAATTTTCCACAATAGTTTTCAATCTAACAGCAGTTAATGTTTCACTCTCCTCTAAAATTACTTCTTGTGGCCCCCTCTCCAGTTTTTTAGGCGGTACTGGTTCGTTCAGATTGCCTGAAATTCTTGTTAATGTCATCCCCGTACAAATTGTCAGTATAAGGCTGGGGTGATGACGTTAAAGTTTAAAACGTGGATCAATGTCTGAACGGTGGCAATCCTTGCGTTTATTATCAATGACCTTATTAGCTTGTCCTAACACAGCTAAGGACGTTGTGGCCCATGCACGGGACTGTAAATAAAGGTTAGCACATTCTTTGTCAATAACTTTAACAAAATTGGTTGAAGTCTTCACAATAATGTTCTGTAATGATTGGGACTTGACATTATCAGATTGAGTTTGTGGCTTGAGAAGGCGCCAAATACAAGGATTAACATTGGTTTTGATCAGTGCCTCAAAATTGGCAGGAAGATGAATGTCTTTCAACATTTCAGGAAGAGAATCGTGTGCTACACCAACTCTGGAGGATGTATTTACAAATGATGCAAGGTTCTCATTTACTTCATTGACATTTTTCTTCACAAACTGATATTTTTCACAAAGGTCCTTAAAAATGTCATTATCAGGACAATGTCTATTTAACAAAGGCTGTGAGGGCTCCACTAGGAAATCGTCGTGCTCCTCCTCGAGGAGTGGAAGTGAATTCTCATTTTGACCTTGTTCACAGTAATCCTCATACTGATATTCGTCTAAATATAAATCATCAACACGCTTGGCAAGGGATTCCAATTTAGCGCACATGTTGTTCATATTAGAGTTAAGCTCCTGAAGTACAAGCAGAACTTCATGATTCTCCTTATTGGTACCCCCGTTGCCGAAAAGGACGGCGTTTTAACAGGTGCCGACTTTTTGGTCGTAGATTTCGACAAATTTCGACCCTTGGTCAAAACAGTAGGGATGGATATTGGATATGCCACTCTGGAAGGCCCGGGTGCCTTGTTATTGTTTGAATCCAATCTATTCTTAGACGCCTGCACCTCGACCTCCGCCATCTTGTATTTGTAAACACCACGTGCTTCCCAACAAGTCTCTACCAGAATTATTATTTCTTTTTATCGCACAAAAGAAATTGTCCAAATACTTTAAATACATGTAGGTCTGAAAAGAATTTAATAATTCTTTATAGACTCAATTAAATTAAAGTCATAAAAGTCTTGAATAACGGCGTTATCCTTGCGAAAAAGGCGTCGAGATTATTTTCTCAAACTACCTGTTTAAAATCTAGGCTTAAGCGTAGACCGCGTCTACACAGCTCGATAGATAAACTCGCACTGCATATCTCGGGTCACGTTCTGTGCACATCTCATTTGAGACCGACAGTTGTATGACGTAACAGAATCCAGACAATGCTTGTTCGGGCTCTAATGGGCGGTACAGAAAAGGGTACCATTCCCAAATACCTTTGATCCGGGCTTAGAGACTAGGAACACATTTTTTATATGTATTTCTGTAAAACTATATAAAAACATAAATTGCTAACTCATTCCAGGTACGTGTACAATAAACCTGTTAAGGGAAAGGCCATACTAAAGATCTCATGCAAGGATGACGACACCAACTTTAAAAGCCTGGAGGAACAGCCTCAGATTACGGTATAATCTCAACGGCGAGCTGGCGTTCTGCTTCTGCTTTAATCCAAAAAAACATCTCTGTCCACACCTCAGAAACCTTTTGTCACTTTCGTCGCTAAAATGGCCACCATCATTATCGTTTACCAATTACTCTCTGAACGTTCATGAATATAAAAGATAAACCTCTTAATCTTTTTCCTCATATAGAGACTTGTGACTGTTCAATGTAGTCAATGTATGGCATATACAACATTGAATCGTAAGGGAACTAGTACAACTTAACACATAACAACATAAAAACAAAAATATATAAGATGAAATTTGAAAAAAAATTGAAATAATAAAAGCTTTTGAAATGAAAATAATAAGAAAAGAAAGACAAAAATGCGGAATCTAGAATGTGTCATGGCTTGTCTTTCTTTATGTTTTAGTTCTGCCCTTAATACAAACCAAAACCTGATTCACACTGTCTGTCACAAACGCCCTATTGTCACGTGCAGTTATTAATGAGGTAACAGTGTTGACATAAATTTGGCGTGAATGATCGTTGTGTTGATAGAAGTGAGAGAATTAAAAAGAAACGACAACTCTAGAGATTGAGTTCGAGAACGTTATGCTGGACTGTGAGATTAACTTTAAAATCTTTTTCGCTTTCTGTAGACTAGTTTGCATCTGAAAACTCCTCGAAACGATTCTGATAAGTTCACACTAAATAAGGTTAAGTAGAAGGACAAATATTTATGGATTCAATTATATTGTCATACATATAAAGACAAAACAAATGGGGAAAGTAATTGCTTCCCTCCATGGCTATTTGGGTATCAACAGCAGCATTACCCGAAAACCCCTGATGAAAAGCAATATAGAGTAATGCTTTAAATACATTACCAAGTGCCATATTTTCCAGCTTAATGCTGATGGACAGGGCGAGTACAAGCTTGACGTACAAGAACTGGTCGACGCCGCAGGAGGATTTCCGGATGGCCAACAACTCCATGTCACGGCGAGAGTTATAGAGCAGGCCTCACTTAACGAGGAGACTGGATTCTATGCAGGAACCGTGTTTTCCCGGGACCGCTATATCTTCAACGTCGACAAGTCCAAGACGAGCTTCCACCCAGGCATGTCCTACAACCTTTGGGTAAGCTTGTGACTAGACTGGACCCGGTAAAGCTTTCCCTTATAAACCCTATAGAATATAGCACAGGTCTGTACAGCCACCGAAGCGCGCCTTTTCATTAATCATATGAATGGTTCATGTTCCGTTCTTTTTTACCCTCATCGTTTTATGCGGTAAATTTCAAACGTTTAGGCAGCTTTCGATTTGATACCCATTTGTGCTTGCTCTTATCGAAAGGGCTATTTTTAGCACCAGTTCAAAGCAAACAATAAAACGTGTGCGTCAAGAACAACCTGTTTAACAGCCATGGGTCATCGCGCTACATTATAAGACAAATATACACATCAATAGGCGCACACAAGTCGACATAAGCAGTTCCACGTTTTTGAGGAAAAACATGATTATTTTCCGTTTCAATCAATTGATGTTTGCTTCACACACATCCTTTCAACTTCCCAGCAAGACTTATCCGTGCAATGTCCGCATATAGCTGCCAATTGGCATTCGCTTTCAATTTTGGTCTTTTGATTGTCATAATTTCGGAGTTGGTGATAATGAAAGCATGTTGCAACAAACAAGAAACTAAGAGCCAATGTCAAAAAGCAAAGTCTACACAGCAATGTATTGATACGATTTAGAACACGTTCTAATAGGATCACCTTTTGAAATCTTTCCAGGGTGGTCTGTGTTGTAATTTTTTCTAGCATAGATCCTTTTAAAAGAAAGTTTTTCTTTTAAGAGAGTCTGAATAATCCATTTTGTACTACCTATCTGATAGTCACCCTTTTTAGGTTCGCAAACCCTTAATCATCCAATTTGTCATGATATTAGAGAAGTCACCAAATCGATTCTTAGATTGATGATATCTCTCTGAATCAGTCAAGGATGGAGCCTGACAGTTACCAATTCGATCCTACCAAACTGGTCTTGACACAAAATCGTATCCTTTTGAAAATAGTCCATTCCCTCAAAAGAGCCATTTTGATAGGTCAAGATTAAGAGCAACGACAGTCGACACTGAATGATAAACATAATTATATTAAATGGAAAGAAACGTAAATAAAATCAAGCGTTTTCAGTTTTTTTGTAACAATGATTTCTATTTATCTATAGGTTTGGTATCTTTAATGTGTTTATGTTACAGGGAAACTGTGAAATCAGGGATTTCGTGAAATCCCTGAAAATTTCAGCGATTTCATGAAATCCCTAACTCATTTAGGGATTTCGTAATAACCTCTAAAGATGTCAGGGATTTCACGAAATCCCTGAAAATTGAGAGGTCATATTACACAGTTTCACTGACGACCATTTGATAAGATTCAGGAAAGTAGTGAAATATAATGATACTATAAAAGTTTTATAGATAACTGTTCATTTTGACTTTAAGACTTATGTAAACTATTAATTTAGTATAACAAATATTTTTCATTAACTTTCATATTTTGATTTACTTATCTATTGAAATTAATTTTGAAAGCTTAATATATATTTTTTTCTTTTTCTTAAGTAAAACATGTGATCAACTTTAAACAGTAAATTATCTTAAATATATGAGTTTATTAAAATAGAAATTATTGAAAATAAAAAATTGAGATTTGGGAGAATTGAAGTAAAGAACATAAGTTTATTTCTTACAGAAGAAACAGGAAAATGCAGCTTTAGGGATTTCATTTTCATTTGTTTTTAACACCTCTCATTGAACTTTTGCTTTCAAACTACAAACATTATCAGTTTGAAATAATTTATTGATTGATAAGTGATCAGGTTTAAGGTCCCTCCAGGCGTATTCTGCCCCCAGAAAAGCTGATTGCAGGCCTATTATGGTGTGGGCCGTAAATCAAATTAAAAAGATTGAAATGTTATAGTAATCAACCAATTTATAGTACCTTTTACATTATTTATTTGTTTTCATACTTTAAAATATCCTAAATTGTATTAAGACATGTATAAGTTTAAGTTGTTCACAAGTTGATCATCATCGCTTTTGATGTAGATACTAAATAAAAGATTATTTGGCAAGTTATTTTTTATACATTTATTAAATCCTGAATTTTATCCATTCAAGCTCTTATTATTAATTTATCAATACTATATTTCGAGGGCTTGTGGCAAAATATTGTAAGTCCTACACTTTATGAAGGACTTACAATAGTTTTGCACAAATCCCTCGATTTAATTTATTACAATAATTAATTAGTTTACCTAATATGGAATTATTGGTGTATTATATAAGCAACTTAAAGTGGCTTAATTCATTGATAACCCTATCCTCCTATTTCGTGTATTTACAGCAGACGACAGTAAATAATAACTTTGCTTTATAAAAGGGTTAGTATCCATACTGTTTGGGAGATATGACAGGGGGTTGGTTATAAGCAGGGGACACTTACCTTTCAAGAGCCTGTGTGTTTCATTATGCACTTACACTGGTTTTGCACCGAACACGTTTTATTATATTACAAAATATATTCTATATTCTATATTATATGTCTATAAAATATACAATTAGTATTCTTTTAATTCATTTTTGCACTGATCATGTTTTATAAGCAAACTCTGTAGAACTTAATCCATTTTTGTATTGAATAACTTTGATTTATAAAGCCACTGATAGTAGTCATTTGTTTGTGAAAGAAATGTCTAAAAATATCAAGATGTTTGTATTTACTTATTGTTATCTTTAATTCAATTATCAATTTCTTCATAACCAAGATAGTTTGAAACCAAAAAAAGTTAAAAATAAGTTTAAGATTGTTTTCACGGATTTCGTGAAATCCCTGAATTTTTAAGGGATTTCGCGAAATCCCTAAGTGAATTAGGGATTTCATGAAATCGCTGATTTCACAGTTTCCCTATTAAATTCTTACAACGGAAAGGGCTCAATTTTCACCAATTTCATGGAGGTTCTTGGATCCAAAACAGCGCTACACCTTTATTCACATTGAAACGACTTTCTAGTCGCTCATTACAGTGCTATTCAAATAGCAAAATGAGCCATTGAGCGATGTCATAAATCAAATTATTTATTGATATTTAAGGTCACTGTGTCTTTAGCCAATGGCGGTGACCCAGGCGCACAAAACGTTAGTGTGATGTGGAATGGAACTAAAGTGTTGTCTTCTATGAAGTCAGATAAGCAAGGATTGGTGCTGCTCCCGTTTATCCCTCCAGAAGAGGCGAAGAACTCTCCTTTACAATTACAGGTATTTATGACTTTGTGATGCTTTGTCCCAAGCGCCCAAATTTGAAATGCAATGTTAACTGATCAGTTTAGCTCCATTGTTCCCTTTTTTTGCTGACCATTTGCCCCAAATCATAAAGCTTTCTTTCGCTGACCAATCACTAATATTCACCATGTAAACTTATTTGTTATGTTGAAATATAAATTTTTGTCAGTGATCAGTCGCCAGTATTTATAAAACCGTGTAACTGATCGTTTTTTCCATAATAGCTGTGTGTCGCTGATCAATGGCCCAAATTCATAACTCCATGTCAACCGATCAGTTTTGTTCCATAATAGCTTTTTGTTGCTGACTAATTTTCCAAATTAATAAAACTATGTTAGCTGATCAGTTTTGTTCCATTAAAAGTTCCTGTCGCTAATCAATCTCTCAAATTCATAATAAAGTGTCAACTGACAAATTTGTTTTCTAAAAGCTTTTCGTAAATGACCGTTTGCCAACATTCAAAACGTCATGTAAAATGATCAGTTTGTTCCGTGATAGCTTTTTGTCGCTGACCATTCGCCCATATACATAGCACCATCTTTACTGATCGGTTTTGCTTAATTATATCTTTAAATCGCTGACCAATCTTCCAAATTTATAACAGCATATTTACTGACCAATTGTGTCTCAAACTATTGTTTGTCGCTAACAATTTCACCATGTTAACCGAGCAGTTTTGCTCCAGTGTTGCTTTCTGTTGACTACCAATTACCCACATTCATAAGATAAGTTTACAGATCAGTTTTATTCTATCATTACTTTCTGTTGCTGAGTTATTGTCCAATTTCATAACAATATGTAAACTGATCAGTTTTGTTCCATCAAAGTTCTTCGTCGCTGACCAATTTCCCAATTCCATAACACCATTTTCTTCGATTGGATTCCTTTCACTAAAGCTTTCTGTCATTGAACTATTGCCCAAATTCATAACACCATGTTTTCTGATCAGACTTAGTCCACTGCAGCTTTCTGTTGCAATAATTTTTGGAAGCTCGACTAACACAATAAAAACATGAATTCATGTATTCAATACTTTATAATTCCCTGTTTTTTTTTAATGAATACAATCTTAACAATTTTTGTAATCAAAATCAGTTTTTCAACTGTTTGTATTTGACAAAAAACAATGAAAATTGGTATGTATATTAAAAATAAATGAAGATATTTAAACATTCTTTTCAAAGAATTTACTTAACTTTCAGTTTGTGAAGTAACATTTATTATTGAAATACAAAATACAATTAAAAGTATATGTTGACGAGTTAGTTTTTCTATAAAATGAGAAATTCCATGGTAACCTTATTTGAAAAACATTTATAAAACGACTAAAGAACTTTAAATTAGGAAAATAGAAGCTTCGGGCTTAATATGTATGGGAAATATATAAATATGTTAATAATATTTTATAGTTTTATGGATTATATGATTATTCCTTGAACAAAACTGCACACACTAAATTGTATCCGAATAAAAACGTTTATCCGACTACTATGCAATTAGCCCTTCGGTAACAGATCATGATCTCCCTTGGATGCGCAGATGAAATGCGCAGAAAAAACTACCGAGAACGTCCTTTACTAATCAGGTTAGTTTCATTGAAGCTTTCTGTTGCTAACCAAGTGCCTGTAGTCATAATACCATGTTAATAGACCAAATTAGTTCAATTAAAGCTTTATCGAAATGAACATATTCCCCTGACCTGTTTCTTTCCATTGTAGCTTTCTGTCGCCGACCAACCGCCCCAATTCCTACTACTATGAACACCGATAATAAGATTCATTCTTTTACAACACACTGTCTCTGCCTCATTGCTCAAATCCATACAGCCATGTTGATCGACAATATTCTTTCTATTGACGTTGAAAAATGGGCCAAATTCTTAGAGTTATGTTCACCGGTCAGATTATTTCTATGACAACATTCTAACGTTGAAAAACCATTCAAATCCATACCCACATGTTCATTCACCAGATCCGTTTGCTAATTGCCAAATGTTTTTTGGAACCATGTCAATCAATTATATTTATTCCATTGTAGATTTCTGTCGCTAGCCAATCACCAGAGTCATTCATGATCTACCCTTACAAGGGTGATGAGCAGATACAAGTTGATTATAATGAAAAGGTAAATCTTATTTTATCAAGTTTAACATCATGTCAAGTTATATTGCGATGCCAAGCAAATGCTGGGAAGAATCATCGTCATGCTGTTTGTCATCCAGGAGCGTACATGTACTTCAAATAACAATTGATTGACCCAGAAAACCATCAAAGAGAGGGCATATTATTTCAAGATCATTACTTCACTCATTTGAAAACCAATGCAGGTAGATCAACAAAAAAGACTTGTTACGTCGGACGAAATGTGGCAGAATCGATTCATACACAATGCTTTTTTGACACACATAGCTATATCATCCTAAACATCTATGTATCATCCTTAATTATTTAACTATTTATGTTTATCATCCTATACCATCGCTGTAACATTATTTAAACTAACGTTTATCATCTAAAATATATCACTGTTGTTACGAACCTATGGTCTCTATTATGAACGAGAAAAGAAAGATAACCAGCAACAAGTATTACAAACAATTACAAGTTTATTTGATTAATTATAATAGCAGAATAATTATAATACCTGTGACAATCACTTCAAGAACTATCATTAATAAATCCACAGATCCTTTCAATTGTTCTAAGCTCCCCTAGTAATGAAGCAGCAACACTCTGTAAAATCACACAATTTTCACAATAACATAGATCAAGAACTTTTTGATAGCATACTTCTTTTAGTCACACCAATCAACTCATTGGTTTCTCTATCATAACCCTATAAAACTTTCTAGTTGCACCCAGTAAACTTATTCTTGTAAGAACAATCTGGAATAGCTTAAAAAATCAAACACACACAGGGCCCCTATAAAGCTATGAAGATTCAGTATTGATTATTCCAGACCATTCCAGTTACTTGTTTATTATATGATAATGTTTCTAGAACATTAAAGAATTAAACATCTGACAGAATCCTCCTGATACTGATTTGTTTATTTTGATTAACAAGCATGCACTGGAAGATACTAGGAGAACATGATAAACACCTAAATATAAACAGTCTACTCCCTTCTAGACCCTTTAGTGGGAATTCCAACTTGTATGTCACATAGAAATACAAAACAATCTCTCTCTGCAGCGATTATAATCAATAATGAATACAATTCATATGACACCTTCCCCCTTGAAGAGAAAAAGGTTTATGCAATAAAACTTTTTCATAGTTTAAACCTCATCATAATATCAATAACAATATCTTCAGATACACATATTTTCAAATTTTACTTACATTATTTACACACGAGACAGAGCATCAGGTATCAAATTGTTTTGCCTTTAATGTGTCTTATCTCAAGATTATACTCTTGCAATTGCAAACTCCACCTAAGCAGGCGCTGGTTCTTGTTTTCATCTTGTGCAAGCAACTCAATGGATTGTGATCACCGAAGACAACAATTGGAGTGACAGATGAAGATAAACTTCAAAATGCTGCATAGCAAGAATCAGAGCAAGACACTCCTTTTCAATTGTTGAGTAATTTCTCTGCTGTGGGTTAAATTTTCTAGAGAAATAACACTCTGGGTGATCAACTCCATTGCCGTTCTCTTGCAACAGAACACCACCTGCTTCAGCATCACTTGCATCAACTGCTAGCTTGAAAGCTTGGTAAAAGTCCGGAGCTAAAAGAACTGGTGCGCTCATGAGTATGGTTTTGAGTTTGTCAAAAGCTATCTGACATTTATCATCCCAAACAAATTTCTGTCCCTTTTTAAGGAGATTTGTCAAAGGTTCTGCTATTATTGAGAAAATATTACAAAATTTCC
Source organism: Cerastoderma edule (assembly GCA_947846245.1). NCBI lineage: Eukaryota > Metazoa > Mollusca > Bivalvia > Cardiida > Cardiidae > Cerastoderma > Cerastoderma edule. The sequence goes on from OX401404.1 coordinate 59,325,325, forward strand.
TGTAATATCCTGCCATACCCAGAAATCGCATCAGTTTTCTCTTAAAATTTGGTTCCGGGAACGCATTGATGGCCTGTACCTTTGCATCAATTGGTTTTACCTGGCCATGTCCAACAGTATGTCCAAGAAATGTTACACATGCATGGCAGAATTCACTCTTGGCAAGGTTGATGGTAAGTTTAGCCTCACTCAAGCGCTCGAACAAGTTGCTGATGGTTTGTAGATGTTCATCCCACACGTTGGAATGTATGATGGCGTCCTCAATGTATACGTCACAGCCGTCTAGACCAGAAATTACCATGTTCATGAGCCTTTGGAAAGTGGCAGGATAATTCTTCATTCCAAATGGCATAACTTTATACTGGTACAGCTGATTCGACGTTACAAAATCAGATGCTTCTTTTGCTCGATCAGTCAATGGCACTAGCCAAATCCTTTAAGCAGATCAATTTTGGTCACATATTTTGCATGCCCCACTTTGTCAATACAGTTGTCTATTCTGGGAATTGGATATGAATCCGTCTTTGTCACAGAGTTCACCTTCCGAAAATCCGTGCACATTCTGTATGATTTATGACAAATGACAAATGACAAAATGACAAATGACAAATGTTTATTGGGTAATTAGGCCACCAGCCCATAATACACACTACATAACAAATACAAACATTGCATAACAATTGAGTGATGTAAGTTTGAAAATAACAATAGTGTAATAACAATTTAGCCGTTTGTGGTTTCGTTCTTTTTGCAACCCAGTTTTAGCTATTGACATATACCTTTACATCTCTTTAGTCAAAACTAAGTTGAAGATGATATGCACATCAGCAAGTACATGATAAGGTTAATCTCGAATATAATGCATGGCTAAACTATTTGTAGATTATAGAAGTATGTAACATGTTATTAAAATACGGTATTCAATAGTACTAGTAGTAGTCCATAACAGTGTTAATAATTGTTCATGGAGATTTGTAACTAATTACTGAATCTCTTTAGTGATAACATAAATATAAAGTGACAACTGCCGGATTATATTTACGTTTTCGGACTGTAATAATCTGTAAAAATCACTAATGTTTGTACCCGATTTGTACCAACTAAACAAAAATACCTGGCGCAAATCAGCATACTTTTGACAGTGAAAGAACACATGATATTCGCATTCTAGAACACTCTTATTAACGTTTCGATAACAGTATAAGCATATTCTTTTATCACGAGGGGTGTTATTATGGCGACCCGTCTCTATTGCGAGTTTATGGTTTGAGCATCGGAATCTTGACAGTGCTAAACTGTAATTTATATGGTATTTTAATAAGAAGATACCTTTCTGTGTCGAGTAATGTTTTAAAATGTTTATAGTGGTAGCACCGTCCAGAGTCATCAATGTCCATGCGCCAATTTTGATGAAAACAGTCAAGTAGTCGTTGTTTGAACGATTTGGTGAACATTTTAACATCACCAACGTCCTGTGATATCCAGGCATAACCAAAACCATATAAAAATAACAAGTTTTTTACGTAAGTTGCCCATGTTCTACGACCTACGTCATCTAAGGATTTAAGCATTAAATAGCAATTACGGGGGTATCTATTATTTGACATGATTAGTAGTTTACACCAGTATTTAATACAATGAGTGTAATAATCAATATATAACGGATATCTTCCGCATTCACCTAAAGCTATCATGTTATTTGTTGTACTGTTCAGTTTTAATTATTTCTTGCAAAAGTTAAAATGAACGGATTCTAGAACGTCCGAATATGTGTGTCCCCAAACTTGTGCCCCATAGCACAGGATTGGCTTAATCATTAAATCAAACAATTTAAAGAGATCTTTACAAGGAAAATATCCAAAAGAGCGCTGATATCTATATATGGAAAAAGTTGCCTTCGTTGCTTGCGATGCCAGCTTTTGATGGGCTGAAAGCCAGGACAGTTTGGGAGTAAATAGAAGGCCCATTAGTTTGTATCTGGAGGTTACTTTAATCTGCTTATTATTATAAAACCATTTCTCATTTGATCTTAAGGGACCGCCATTCCTGAAGACTATAACTTCTGTTTTATCTAGATTCACCTCCATACCTGTATCGTCGAAAAATTGAGCAGTAATGTTGAGTTGTCGTTGTAGATTAATGATAGTATCAGAACAGTTAGCAATATCATCTGCAAACATCAGGCATATCATATGGGGTACATTATTTGTTACATGTATGCCACATCTACAACCTTCGCGCAATCTTATGCAGAGTTGATTAATAAATAGTAAAAAAAATGTCGTACTACACGAATCGCCCTGACGGGTACCGTTGTTACATTTAAAAAATTCTGTCAAACCACATTCCATCCTTACACAAGATGACATATTAGAATAAATGAATATCAATACATTTAAAATGTTACCATGTAATCCCTTTTCTCTGAGACATTCAAATAATTTAGAATGGTCAACTTTGTCGAATGCTTTACGGAAATTCACATTAAGACAATAAAAACGCCCGCCTTGCTTAGAAAGATATTTCTGAATAACCGAGTGAAGCGAAAATATGTTATCACATGTAGAATAGTTGGCCCTAAAACCAGACTGGGCTTCATCAATCTTTTTGTTTTCCTCAGCCCAATTATATAAACGTTCGTTAATAATATTAGAAAACATCTTGTACATTGTAGTAGTAACAGAAATACCTCGATAATTATTTGGATCGTCTATACTACCTGAATTGTAGATAGGGTGGATTATACTTTCTGTCCATGACTTTGGTATATGTCCTGTATGGAACACTTGATTAAATAGTTTGTGCAAAATAGGTACACTATCGGGCAATGTATGGTGATAAAACTCTGCCCCAATACCATCAACCCCTGAAGATTTTTTAACTGGGAGACGCTTTATAGAGCGCTCTATTTCAGAAATAGTTATTTCATAATTTATGGGGTCACTATTATCAAAATCATTCATGTCATGATCATTGATTACAGTATGAGCATTGTTTTCATTAAGTAAAGACTTAAAGTAATTATACCACTCTGTAGGTTTTATTTGTTTAGATCTGTTTAACTTTGAGGTGCATATGGATTTCTTTATAATTGACCAAAATCTAGTAGGGTTAGCTCTACTATGTATTAACCTATTTCTTTGGGCTTGTTGAAAGTTTAATTGTTTACTTCTGCACAATGCTTTGAATTTATTTTTTGTGGTTTTGTAGGTTATAAAATCAATTTCATCCTACGAAAATCACGGAGGCGTTTGTATTTTTCAGATTTTAACTAGTCACAACTCTCGTCCCACCATGGAGATTGCTTTTGTAAAATATTTGAATGGCGGGATGTTTTTTGCATACATAAATCAGAATTCATGTAAACGGAGATAATACTTTCAAGTGCCGTATCAATGTTTTCATTGATCAAATTTAGTAAATGCAGCCCAGTTTCCTTCAGCTCGTTGGAAAATTTGTTTAAGAAATCGTTCTTATATTTCTCACGCCAATACAACTGTTTAAAATCACTCATGTTTGTAATAAAGCTGAAATTAGTCTGCTCCTTTTCAATATATATTTCTGGAAAGGCTAACGTACAATGCAACGGGAAATGATCCGAATCGTCACGGCCATCAACACAAAAGTAGGAAACATACGGGAAGATATTTTCACTAGCAAGAAAATAATCGACTACACTTCTGCCATCATTTGAACTACAAGTATAGTTTCCTTGATTATCTTCAGAGAGCCGACCATTCATAATATGCATATTGTGAGACCTACAGAAATCTGTGAGTGATTTACCATAAATGTTAAATCTATTACAATCTTTGTTATTTCTGGCTAGATTGAACAAACTGGTATGATAATCAATGTCACCATTTACATAAAAAAGATTGTCATCTGGGATAAAATCAAGAAAATCTTTCGGTTTGGCACTAAAATCTCCGGCTAAAATAAAACTGGCATCCGGATAATTAGCCTGCAATTCATTTACTTTATCTTCCATAAGCAATATTCCATTTGGTTCAAACAAATTATTATAAATAGTCGATTTCTCTGGTGGTACATATACAAAATATAAAATCACGTCACATGTATTATACAAAGCAGAAAAATTGCAAAACAATACAATACAATCATTCCTCTCTTGGCAGATTCTCGTAATGACATTTAACTTTTGTAGTCTGCTAGAAATAAAAACGCTCGTTCCTCCGCTGTTGCGCCCGGCGTTAGACTTTTTAATCCTTACATTATCATAGTGCGTGTAAGTTTGAAGGAAGTTGATAAATTCACCTTTATATTTACTCCAGGTATCACATAGAAATACAATATCAAACTTGGAAAAATAATCAATGAAATCCATATTATTTACATGCTTCCCTAAACCATGAATATTCCACGTGATAATGTTAATAGAATCGTGCGGGCCTCGGCCTGGATCCTATGCCAACTCATTTGCATATTCCCGTGCAGAATGACCATGTGTCATTGGACATTGGTCATCACATGGCTCATTAGCATATTCAATAGTATTAACCTCGGATTGATTGTCCAATGGCTGAGAGTTAACAGGTTTTGGAACAAGAATACACGTTGAACTCCACTCACCCCGGGTTTTCTCAATCAGATCATTTTCTAACAGATAATCCATTTCTTTCTGAAGATGTTTCTGTTTCTCTGGATTCATTCGGTATGGATGCTGCTTCACAGGTGTCACATTTTCGTCAATAACAACATCATGGTATACTTTATCTGTCCTTGTTGGAACGTCGGGAAACAAATGTTCATACTCATGTATCAGCTGTTTGAGTTCTTCTCTCTCCGCAGGCTCTCAAGCATTAGAGTTTCTGATCTAAGTTTTCCAGAATTGTCGAGTTGGCCCATTTTGCTGAACTATCACAGGCAACTTTTTCCCTTCTTTCAGTCGTTGAGTTTGGAAGTGATTTTGTCACAAGCACAGGTTTTATTAATGAGTCATTCCTATCATAATATGGTTTTAACATATTAAATGACATATTTGATTTTGTTTGCGCCTCCCAAGAGTATTGACTATGTAATTCAAATCACTAACTTTTTCTTTTACAGTATATGGACCAACATACCTAGCCTGTAATGGTCTTCCAGGATTGGAAACAGTGCAAGGACCTTATCACCTGGGGAAAAACCTCTCTCAACTGTGTTTTTATCATATCTGCTTTTAATTTTGCTTTGACCAACACTTAGATTGGACTGAACAACTTCACAGGCTTTCGTAAGCCTGTTACGAAAGTCTGAGACATATTGCAACAAGTTCAAGTCAAGTGTATCTGTTGAAAGAAATTTCTCTTTCATGACTTTAAGTGGTCCATGGACAGTGTGTCCAAATACCAGTTCAAAGGGACTGAACCCAAGAGATTCCTGAACAGATTCTCGGACTGCAAATAACAGTAAATGGATACCTTCATCCTAGTCGTTCTCAGAATCAAAGCAATATGACCGAATCATGTTTTTCAATGTTTGGTGGAATCACTCTAGTGCACCCTGGCTTTCTGGGTGATATGCAGATGATCTGTACTGTTTTATTCCAAGTTCATACATGACCTGCTGGAATATACCAGACATGAAGTTTGAACCTTTATCTGACTGAACAGATCTTTGAAGGCCAACTAATGTAAAAAATTTCACGAGTGCTTTTACAATGGCTTTTGCTTTGATATTTCCTAATGGTATTGCTTCAGGGAACCGTGTCGAAGCACACATGATTGTTAACAAATACTCACATCCCGACCTAGTCTTTAGCAGAGGACCGACACAGTCTATGATTATTCGGCTAAAAGGTTCCTCAAAAGCAGGGATGGGCTGAAGTGGTGCTTTAGGTATGGTTTGGTTAGGTTTACCTACCATTTGACATGTATGCCATGATCTACAGTAATTTGATACATCTGATTTGAGTCCAGGCCAGTAGAAATGTTCTAATATTTTATGATAGGTTTTATTAACACCTAAATGACCTGACATTGGAGTTTCATGGGCTAAACTTAGTACTTCATCGCGGAATGACCTAGGAACCACAATTTGATGTTTGACCGCCCATTTATCCTCAGCAGGTACTTCAGGGGATCGCCATTTCCGCATTAATGCACCATGTTTAGTGTAGTAACAGACAGGATATGTTGAAGTTTCTTCTTCATTTACAGCCCTGTCAAAGAGATTTGAAATCTCAGGATCAGCATGTTGTTCTGAAATGAGCTGTAGCCTAGACATTGGGTCATGACCTTTTAAGTTAAGCTCATGTTGTGAAGGCTGATTAGAATTTGAGGAGTCTGTCTTGTTCTGAGGCAGACGAGGTGTAAGAGATTCTTTAATCTCTGTATAAAAAAACTGACCTATAAAAGTATCAGCTTGGTCAAAATCGGAAGTTTCATTCTGAATGGCTTTCAGAGTAACTGCACAAGAAGGATAGAGTTCAGGTATTTCCTGCTCTATAGGATTTGGAGTTTTATCCAATGATGGTGTGTCAGTTATAAGTGGGTTTACCACAACCTTGTCTCCAGCTAGGTCGTTGCCTAGTAACAAATGGACACCTTTAAATTGTAATGATGAGGTCAAAACCTACAGTCACTGGCCCAGTTACCAAATCAGACTTTAATTGAATATTATGAAGAGGTACATTCACAAATCCACACTCTACCCCCTGAATCAGGACGTCTGTTCCTGGTGAAGATTTATCAGAAAAAGGCAGTATATCTGCCAAAATAAGAGATTTGGAAGCCACAGTATCCCTTAGTATTTTGACAGGAGTATGTGGGTTTAAGTCACCCTTGAGTGACACCTGGTTCAAAAATCGCCATAATATAGTCAGACTTGGGTTTTTGACCGTTTCAACAGTATCATGTTTGATACAAGACTTAGACTGAGACCATGATGTTGTGAGACCAGTTGGTTTTGACTGAACATTAAACTGCTGTTTCCTTTTTCAGGAATAACAGTCAGAAACAATGTGTCCTTATTTTTTTGCAATAGTTACAAAATGGTTTAGACAAGGGGTTTTGACCTTTGTTTTCATTTGGTGACCTTGGCTTTTTATTGTTTTGACTATGAGGTGCTGCAGGGGAAACCCCATAACTAAATTTGGTACTTATCTGTGCAGGAGTGGGCTTGGGTCTATTAGTGAATGAGATCTTGTGAGTAAGAGAGTAGTCATCGGCAAACGAGCAGCTTCTTCCAAATTTTTAACTTGTTTCTCCTCCAAAAATGATTAAACATCACTACTAATACATCTTTTGAATTCTTCGACTAGCATCAGTTGCCTCAATTTTTCATGATCTTTTTCAGTTTTCTAAGATGAAAACCATCTATCGAACAACTGTTCCTTCGTACGAGCAAATTCTACATGAGTTTGCCCCGCTTCTCTCCGGCAGTTTCTGAATTTTTGCCGGTAAGCCTGCGGGACCAACTCGTAGCCTTTTAATATTAATTCCTTGACTTTCTCATAATCGGAACTCTGTGCTACTGATAATTGCGTGTAGATCTCTCTAGCTTTACCAATAAGAACGCTTTGCAACAGCAAAGTCCAGTGGTCCTTGGGCCAATTTAGGTTTTCTGCTACCTTTTTAGAATGCAAAAAGTATTTATCAACCTCTTTTTCTTGAAACGGAGGAACAAACCGAATATTTTTTGTGACATCAAATCTAGGAGGTACAGCTGACCGACCTGCCCTTTCTTTAATTTCCATTTCTTTTAATCTAAATGCCAATTCTCTGTCTTTTTCCTCTTTTTCTACTTGTAATTTTAATTTTAGCATCTCAATTTCTCTTTCTTTTTCTCTTTCCTTCTATTTTTCTTCAAATTCGAGTCTAATTTTAAGTTCTTTCAGTTTTAAATCTGATTCTGTTTCTTTTATTAGAAAAAGAGCAGCGTCTCCCAAAATGACTTCATCGACGGAGTATTTAGCAAAAGTATTTAGAATTTCTTGTTTGCACATAAACGACTCAATTTCAGATAAGCCATAATGTCTAACCAGATTGAGCAAGTCGGTTTTCTTAGCTAAATTCAATTTCTCCTGGGAAGGATCACTTACAAAACTGTTTTTGTCAAATGACATTTTTACTTGCTGCTGATTAGTACAATATTCAAAACTGTAAATGTAAATTTCTGAAATATATATCTATCTGTTACAAAATTGAATTTGCCAATGAAAAATGTTCAATATCCCGGACGAGCCCCAAATTTCCTTTACGATCCCATGGTCTCTATTATTAACATAGCTCGCAACGAGAAAAGAAAGATAACCAGCAACAAGTATTACAAACAATAACAAGTTTATTTGATGAATTATAATAGCAGAATGATTACAATACCTGTGACAATCGCTTCAAGAACTATAATTAATAAATCCACAGATCCTTTCAATTGTTCTGAGCTCCCCTAGTCAATTCCAACACAAAGTAATGAAGCAGCAACACTCTTTTAAATCACACAATTTTCACAATAACACAGATCAAGTGATTTTTGAAAGCATACTACTTTTAGTCACACCAATCGACTCATTGGTTTCTCTTTTATAACACTAGAACTTTCTAGTTGCACACAGTAAACTTATTCTTGTTAGAACAATCTGGAATAGCTTTAACCATCAAACACACACAGAGCCCGTATAAAGCTATGAAGACTCAGTATTGATTTTTCCAGACCCTTCCAGTTACTTGTTTATTAAATAATAATGTTTCTAGAACATTAAAGAATTAAACATCTGACAGAATCCTCCTGATACTTATTTGTTTATTTTGAATAACAAGCATGCACTGGAAGATACAAGGAGAACATGATAAACACCTAAATATAAACAGTCTACTCCCTTCTAGACCCTTTAGTGGAAATTCCAACTTGTATGTCACATAGAAATACAAAACAATCTCTCTCTGCAGCGATTATAATCAATAATGAATACAATTCATATGACACTATATTGACTTTTAAAAACCGAATGGCCATCTTATACAGATTGCATTTTCAATCCTAACACATTTGCTTATTGTAACATGTATGCATTTCGTCTTTAACATGTCGCCGTATTACACTAGACTTGTGTGTTTGTCTTCTTAAACATATCTCATTTTCATCATAACACATCTTTGTCTATATCTTCTTTTCTAAAGCGTTTTCGGTGACTTTCTTTTTACTAATATTTGTTTGAAGAATATCTGAATACCATAATAAAATTCCACTTTTACCTGTATTTCATTATCGTATGATGTCCGAGAACTTTAAAATAACGAATTCCGACTTGGCGGTTCAAACATTTGTGTATCACGTGACCAGGTCAAAGGTGAAAAGCGGAAAAACAGAATTATTAAAATGGCTAGTTTTGGTTATTTCCCTTTGGCTTTTACGTTTGAATTGTGCTGACGTTAATGCTTTTAAAACCATTTGAATCTGACCAAAGGTTTACCGAATGGTATAGTTTGATATAACATAAGTCTCCTTTAATGAGCCTTTAACAAAAATTTAACGAGAAAATTCAGTGATCCAGATAGTTTTTGACAACCATTGCTATCGCACTAATCAAAATGAAATTTGACTAGTGCATTCTCAGTCAGTACACCAGATGTTTGGTCTGTCGGCAGGCAGAATCCACATATATACTCAGAATACACACTAAAAAAACATACACGCCGGAATAACATACGGATGGCAATGTAGAATTTACACAGAAAGAACATCAGGGTATACGGACTTGATAATTCACAAAAAGATTTTTTTTTTCTTTCAGAATAAGGATACATTATCCAAATCGAAAGTGATACTTGCCGTTCAATAAGTTGCTCCGATAATTTATCGTGTGTAGATCCGTCAATTATACTCTTCTGATAGGTCCATTCCTCCCAAGGACTGTCCGCCAATCTGACAATATGTCTAGACTGTTGATAAGTCCACAATGTATCTTTTTTCCCCGTAATTCTGGTTCTAGACTAAGCCGCAGCGCATATTGCTTTTTCTTGACCGCCAGTACTATCATTTTACGTTTGATGTGCATCGTCATGTGATAGCCATCATGGCGTTATTACTTACCATATATCGGATGTACCATCCAGTTGGTAATGCATGAGGTTTTTCCGTCGTTATTTACATTTGTAAAGCGATTTCGGTGACTTAATTGTTATGAATAATTGTTTTAAGCATGCTTAAGATTACCATACGCCAATTCCACTTATTACGTTTATGTTTTTTTGTCGTATGACATCGTGGAACTTTATGGTAAACTTCAACTGAAAATGGCGACCAAAGACGTCACCAGGGCTGAATGAGCTAACAGGGTACACCAGTCCTATTGGTACATCAATACAAGACAGCTTGAATATGATACATCTTAAGAAGAGTCAAGTTTTACTCTGTTTTCACCCACTTCAGCCAAACGAAAAACTATTATACCTGTCTTATGAATATTTGTTGACTGAATCATGAGAATGAATATTTATTATATACCTTTCGATGGATTACCCTGTAATATCAGTGGATTACCACAGGATATGTTCACTGTTTCAAAGTGGTGGGTTATCAGGAACTACTTTCTTTTCCCTATGGGGCACCCCCAATCGGAACTCATCGGCAGATTCCGGCAGGCCTGCCAACATCATTTTGATTGAAATTGTTTTGAAATGAGTGAAATATAGTCTTCTGAATCTTAACTTTTTCATTTTAGTATTGTTTGAAACTTGGAAATGACAAAGATGTGACATCTTGGTAAAAGCATTTTGTTTAGTAAAATTCCCGCAATGGTTGCACACTCTTATAGACTAGTGTTGTGTTTCATGTTAAATTTTCATGACATTTTCCCCCAAAAAAATGAATGAGAATAAAGCCCATGCTGTTACTGTTAAGACAAAAAATGTAAATTAATAGTCTCCCTCAAAACAAATCCTCAAAACATATGGATTAGTTTTTGACATTGTTTTACAATGCCAGATTTTTGCATAGTTCCAATTGAAATTAACAGTAGGAATGATTGAAATGGTCAGGAAAGTTTCATAAAAATTGAATAAAAATGTCATTTCATCATCAACTGACTTACTGAAAAACACTTACCACAACAGATTTTCAAAACAAAAGAGAAATGATATTTCTTAGCAAAAGCTTCAAACAATGAATAATTTTTTTTGCAAAGGGATTTAAATTGATTCCAAACTTCAAATCCGTTTGATTAAACTTAGAAATAAATGCAATTAATCTAATCTAAAATAATTATTAGACAAGATCATGAGGTTTCTTGTTTCCTTACCCAATAGTTCCTTATTTTAAAACATAAACTGAACTACAGAGAACTTGATAAACTCCTTTAACCAAAGGATAACTTACCCAAATAAGCAATTGATCCCTTTGACAAAATAATTTCTTCCAAATATCCTTATTTAAAGAAATCATATTTCAACAATGACTGTTGTTATGTGCTATATAATGCTATTTGTTTCATTCCGGATGAACACTAAATTCCCATGTAAGGGGTTGGGTTAAATAACTCATAAGACATAGCAATAACTCAATCACTGTCCATTTATTTGAGTAATATAATATATATATATATATATATATATATATATATATATATATATATATATATATATATATATATATATATATATATATATATATATATATATATATATATATATATATATATATATATATATAGTATATATATATATAATATATATATATATATATATATATATATATATATATATATATATATATATATATATATATATATATATATTATATAAGTATATTTCCAACCTTAGGGGGAATTTTGGGGGTAAAAATATATACATTAGGGCGAACTTATTTTAAGGCGACCAAAACCTGGTCGCCTTAAGTTTTAATTGTATATAATTACTAGATAAGATGTTTCACACCCCTGAAACTTATCAATGTTAAAGATGACATACACGTCATTGCAAACTGAATGTTTGGTTGACTTTTAATGGTTATCATGGAAAATATAGGTCATTAAAAAATGAGGGCTTATACATCGGCTCCATAAAAGTATCACTTACGGGCATCATTTATAAAACGTTTAATTGTTTTAAAACCTGTCGATAGAATTACTCTCTTTTATCCAAAATGAATCTATTAAACGTTAACTACACATATATTCAACGGAATAGTTTTATACTTCCTATGTCACGAGTTATAACTCATAATTTTTCTATACCTATACATTTTTAAGAATATACGTTCGTATTTATGTATGCAACAACAAAACTGCTAAGCGCTCCGATATCGTTGGTCTATGACTGATAATTCAAATGCATGTTTTGATTAAATTGTGTATGGTTCAGTTTAACAAATATTTCTATTGGTTTTAGTTATTAATTTTGCTATTAGTGCCTTATCTATCTATGATTTCTCCATTTATGTTTTGATAGATAAAATGAACGTGCTGGGAGCCTCCCCGTGTTTTCTTTACAATGGTTTTGTATGTGTTATTTCATTATTATGTATTGGCTGGTCTAACATAAAAAAACCAACATTCTACGACAGCCTCTAACATATAAATCCATAAGCATAGCCCTTCAAACAAAGATGCCATAAGTGGTACTTTTAACGGTATCGGATACCAGAATAAGACACTTAGACTTGCTGCGATTCCGCACATCCAGCAAAACATAGGTGTCCCATCATTGCAAGGCGGTGCATCATGTCATTTAACCTTCAACAAACATATGGTATAATGCACATCAACATGCTAAATGCCGTAAATGGTAAGCCATGGCTACCGAATGTCAACCAGACAGTGAACGTATAGGACGAACTCGAGCGTAGAATGCAAAGAATAATGACTCATCGACAAGCTTTCGTCCGAACAAACCAACGGGTGTCATGTACGTGTGCTTTTCATTATTTTCGTGAATTACAACCAACACGTATTCCATCATTTAAGATTTATCTGAAAGGAACGTCATTCGAGCGAACATTGGTTGTAATGATTACTGCGATATGTCCTTTGACTATTAAAAAGGATATCGTGATTAAAGAGACTCTCTCAGAAATGGAGATCTTATTTTCTTTTTAAATAAATCGTCTTCTACCGTAAAAAGAACAACAAAGATTTCTGAATAACATGAAACTAGATTGTCAACAGCTTCCCAACACTGATCGTAACTATACAAAGAAGATCAAAATCGCAGACATCTAAGACCGTTTAATTTTGTAAACAACGTCTAATCTTAGAATAAGAGGTGGTAATTTTGATACACCATTGTCACGTGGGTCTTCGGCATAAATACGTTTTCAACGCATGCGCATGGATGCATACATCATTTCCATCAAACGAAAATGGGTCGAGTGAGGAGGAAAATAATCAGCATAAATATTAGAAAAAATAGATCTTCCTTAATTAGATTATAATCATAGTTTTCAGTTTAACCTCACCGTTTAGGCATTTGCCGTTCTGTGAGCAAGTAAACACATTGATACATAGGATGTTAGGATACATCTACGCTGAAGATTAAGAAGAGGTATTTTCAGGATAACAAAATTAAAGATTCAACAGAACAAATGCCCTATTAAACTCAAGTTACTTATCATAAAAAGTGTTCGTGGATTGAAAATTTCCATGTGAAAATTAAAGCAGTGTCTTGCTTTTTTATTTAAATTCTTTCAATGTAATCATTGTGGATATTTTCCTCTAAAATCCCCGAACAGTGGTACATGTCGTAAATATCAACCCCCGCGCGCTCCAACATAATTAGATCTGTCTTGGTGCTATATACACCTTTTTGATATACGTATCCCTTTCCGAAGATTTCAACATTATTGAACCAGCCTAATAGCATGGTTATACCCCTAAATTCACAGCGTTAAATTGCAAAATAAATGTTCATGTTAAGTATTAAATGCAGATCAAATCTTGAACATGAATGAACGGACCATAACTAAGTATCAATTGGTATCAAATGAGTATTAAAGATAAGACTGAAATGGTGTGTATAACTGCAACCAGTATTATCAAATCTGTTCACACTAACACTTTCAGTTTGATAACTGATATTTACGTTTAGCTGTCACTTTCCACAAGCTATAAACCGCAAATAATTTCACCTTTTCGTACTTTGCGGTATTAATTTTGATACTTCCTTCATTCAGGAAGACTTTGTTGCTTTATCATACAATAATTCTGACAGCAAACAATATATATCCGTAGAATGCCTCTGTAATAACAGAGCTAAATCAAATTGTTTGCGATTAATGGAGACATCTAATTTAACCAATCCGCATTTCAATTCCAGCAAAAGGACAAACTGAAGAAACAAGCTAAGTTGAGTTCGAACAATAATACGTAATTTAATTCAAAGTCGTTTCAACATGTTCCTATTATATTCGTCTTAAATGGTAATCGTCGAAAACAGGGCTAGGAAATAGTGTCTTGCTCAAGGATACTACTCTGGAGAAATATGCTACAGAAGGGAATCGAACTTGGTTCCTCTGGTCTCAGATTTATACCAAATAGTCTCATGTTTTTAGATAATTGTCTTTAATAAATAAAAGAAACTATAAAACAACAATTTTTTATAACATACCATAAGTTAAATTGTTCGCCCTAAATGATATATAAAAGAAAATCACTTAATCTCCATGTGTTCGCCTTAAGTGATATTGTTTTGCTCACCATTAGATTTACAATTGACATGACAATATACTAAAACGAATTGACTCTTTTGTAGGAAATTAATACAAAGCAATATGCCCGCCTTAATTAATGTTTTGTACCTATCATGATTTAATCATCTTATTGAGCAACAATCAAATTGTTCGCCTTGAACGGTTTTTCTTTTGCATACTTTGAAGTCGTGCAATTAAACCAAATAATTGTCTTAGGTTAACTTTATTACTTACGGTCGTAGAGTTATCTTTGATTTCAAAAGTAATTTCAAAAGCATTCTGTTAACAAAGATAATTTAAACCTAAAATTCGCTGAGTACGTTGAAGGGGGAGTACTAAGACAGAAAATATCGCGTTTCACTAGAACTCTCGCCTAGAAGTGGAAAGACAGCCGTTCCAATTTTCACTCTTTAATTCAATGAGGAATTTGAATCGTTTAAAAGTGACCCGATCACGACTAAACTTGCTGGTAAGTAGAGGGGAGCGTCCCAAGACAGAAAATATTGCATTTACTTGGGACTCGTGCCTTGAAGTGGAAAAACTGCCATTCCAAGTTTCCCTATCTGATTAAATGCAATCGAAATTCTTTGATAATGGTTTAATCTCGCCAACACTCGCTTGGTATGTAGTATGGAGCGTTCAAAGACAGAAGATCCCGTTCCGTTTTCTCGGGATTCTTGCCTTCAAGTGGAAAAGCAGCCTTTCCAAGTTTCAGTCTTAAATTCAATGCAAAATTGAAATCCGTCAAAAATAGTCCAATCTCGATCAAACTTGCTGGGTACAAAGAGGAAAGCGTCCCGAGACAGATAATATTATTCCGTTTTCCCGGGACTCGTGTCCATAAATGGAAAATCATCCGTTCCAAATTTCGCACTATTATTCAATCCTTAAATGGAGATCTGTTAAAAGTGATCCGATCTCGACCAAACTCGCTTGGTACAAAGAGGGAAGCGTTCCAAAGCAGAAAATATCGCGTTTTCCAGGGACACTTGTCTAGAAGAGGGGAAGCAGCCGTTCCAAGTATCGCTCTTTTATCCAATGCTTAATCGAAATCTGTCAAAAGTGGTCAGATCTCGACCAAACTTGCTGGGTATAAAGATGGAAGCGTCCAGAGACAGATAATATCACGTTTTCCAGGGACTCTTTCCTATAATCGGGAAAGCAGCCGTTCAAAGCTTCCCTATCTAACTAAATGCATAATCAAAATCCGTTAATGGTGGTTCAATCTCGACCAAACTCGCTTGATATGTAGTATGGAGCATCCAAAGATAGAAATAACTTCGTTTTCTCGGGACTCTTGCCTAGAAGTGAAAAAGCAGTTCCAAGTTTTGCTATAAATCTCTATGCAAAATAGAAATCCGTTGATAGTGGTTGGAGCTCGACCAAACTCATTGGGAGCGTTCCAACACAGGAAACATTGAGTTTCCCGGGTAATCGTGCCCGGAAGTGGAAAAGCAGCCGTTCAAAGTTTCCCTGTTTAATTCAATGCTTAATCGAAATCTGTTATAAGAAGTCTAATGTCGACCAAACTCGCTGGGTATGTAAAGGGAAGTATCCCGAGACAGAAAATATCGAGTTTCACCGGGACTCGTGCTCAGAAGTGGAAAAGCAGCCGTTCCAAGTTTCCCTCTATAATTCAATGCAAAATCGAAATCTGTTAATAGAAATCCAATCTCGACCAAACTCGCTGGGTATGTAGAGTGAAGTACAGTGTATCCCGAGACAGAAAATATCGCGTTTCCCCGGGACTCGTGCTCAGAAGTGGAAAAGCAGCCGTTCCAAGTTTCCCTCTATAATTCAATGCAAAATCGAAATATGTTAATAGAAATCCAATCTTGACCAAACTCGCTGGGTATTTAGAGTGAAGTATCCCGAGACAGAAAATATCGCGTTTCCCCGGGACTCGTGCTCAGAAGTGGAAAAGCAGCCGTTCCAAGTTTCCCTCTATAATTCAATGTAAAATCGAAATCTGGTAAAAAATGTCCGATCTCGTCCAAACTCGCTGGGTATGTAGAGTGAAGTATCCCGAGACAGAAAATATCGCGTTTCCCCGGGACTCGTGCTCAGAAGTGGAAAAGCAGCCGTTCCAAGTTTCCCTCTATAATTCAATGCAAAATCAAAATCTGTTAATAGAAGTCTGATCTCGACCAAACTCGCTGGGTATGTAGAGTGAAGTATACCGAGACAAAAAATATCAAATTTCCCCGGGACTCGTGCTCAGAAGTGGAAAAGCAGCCGTTCCAAGTTTCCCTCTATAATTCAATGCAAAATCGAAATCTGTTAATAGAAGTCTGATCTCGTCCAAACTCGCTGGGTATGTAGAGTGAAGTATCCCGAAACAGAAAATATCGCGTTTCCCCGGGACTTGTGCTCAGAAGTGGAAAAGCAGCCGTTCAAAGTTTCCCTCTATAATTCAATGCAAAATCGAAATCTGTTAATAGAAGTCTGATCTCGACCAAACTCGCTGGGTATGTAGAGTGAAGTATCCCGAGACAGAAAATATCGCGTTTCACCGGGGCTTGTGCTCAGAAGTGGAAAAAGCAGCCGTTCCAAGTTTCCCTCTATAATTCAATGCAAAATCGAAATATGTTAATAGAAATCCAATCTCGACCAAACTCGCTGGGTATTTAGAGTGAAGTATCCCGAGACAGAAAATATCGCGTTTCCCCGGGACTCGTGCTCAGAAGTTGAAAAGCAGCCGTTCCAAGTTTCCCTCTATAATTCAGTGTAAAATCGAAATCTGGTAAAAAATGTCCGATCTCGTCCAAACTCGCTGGGTATGTAGAGTGAAGTATCCCGAGACAGAAAATATCGCGTTTCCCCGGGACTCGTGCTCAGAAGTGGAAAAGCAGCCGTTCCAAGTTTCCCTCTATAATTCAATGCAAAATCAAAATCTGTTAATAGAAGTCTGATCTCGACCAAACTCGCTGGGTATGTAGAGTGAAGTATCCCGAGACAGAAAATATCGCGTTTCACCGGGGCTTGTGCTCAGAAGTGGAAAAAGCAGCCGTTCCAATATTCCCTCTATAATTCAATGCAAAATCGAAATATGTTAATAGAAATCCAATCTCGACCAAACTCGCTGCGTATTTAGAGTGAAGTATCCCGAGACAGAAAATATCGCGTTTCCCCGGGACTCGTGCTCAGAAGTTGAAAAGCAGCCGTTCCAAGTTTCCCTCTATAATTCAGTGTAAAATCGAAATCTGGTAAAAAATGTCCGATCTCGTCCAAACTCGCTGGGTATGTAGAGTGAAGTATCCCGAGACAGAAAATATCGCGTTTCCCCGGGACTCCTGCTCAGAAGTGGAAAAGCAGCCGTTCCAAGTTTCCCTCTATAATTCAATGCAAAATCAAAATCTGTTAATAGAAGTCTAATCTCGACCAAACTCGCTGGGTATGTAGAGTGAAGTATACCGAGACAAAAAATATCGCGTTTCCCCGGGACTCGTGCTCAGAAGTGGAAAAGCAGCCGTTCCAAGTTTCCCTCTATAATTCAACGCAGAATCGAAATCTGTTATTAGAAGTCTGATCTCGACCAAACTCGCTCGGTATGTAGAGTGAAGTATCCCGTGACAGAAAATATCGCGTTTCCCCGGGACTTGTGCTCAGAAGTGGAAAAGCAGCCGTTCCAAGTTTCCCTCTCTAATTCAATGCAAAATCGAAATCTGTTAATAGAAGTCTGATCTCGACCAAACTCGCTGGGTATGTAGAGTGAAGTATCCCGAGACAGAAAATGTCGCGTTTCCTCGGGACTTGTGCTCAGAAGTGGAAAAGCAGCCGTTCCAAGTTTCCCTCTATAATTCAATGCAAAATCGAAACTGTTTATAGAAGTCTAATCTCGACCAAACTCACTGGGTATGAAGACTGAAGTATCCCGAGACAGCAAATATCGCGTTTCCCCGGGACTCGTGCTCAGAAGTGGAAAAGCAGCCGTTCCAAGTTTCCCTCTATAATTCAATGCAAAAGCGAAATCTGTTAATAGAAGTCTAATCTCGACCAAAGTCGCTGGGTATGTAGAGTGAAGTATCCAGAGACAGAAAATATCGAGTTTCCCCGGGACTCGTGCTCAGAAGTGGAAAAGCAGCCGTTCCAAGTATCCCTCTATAATTCAATGTAAAATCGAAATCTGTTAATAGAAGTCTGATCTCGACCAAACTCGCTGGGTATGTAGAGTGAAGTATCGAGACAAGAAAATATCAGGTTTCAGGACTTGTGCTCAGAAGTGGAAAGCAGCCGTTCAGAACACTCTACTCAATTCCAATGCAAAAGTCAATTTCTGTTAATAGAAGTCTGATCTCGACCAAACTCGCTGGGTATGTAGAGTGAAATATCCAGAGACGAAAATATCGCGTTTCCAGGACTCGTGCTCAGAAGTGGAAAAGCAACCGTTCCACCGTCTATAATTCAATGCAAAATCAAAATCTGTTAATAGAAGACTGATCTCGACCAAACTCGCTGGGTATGTAGAGTGAAGTATCCAGAGACAGAAAATATCGAGTTTCCCTGGGACTCGTGCTCAGAAGTTGAAAAGCAGCCGTTCCAAGTTTCCCTCTATAATTCAATGCAAAATCGAAATCTGTTAATAGAAGTCTGATCTCGACCAAACTCGCTGGGTATGTAGAGTGAAGTATCCCGATACAGAAAATATCGCGTTTCCCGGGGACTCGTGCTTAGAAGTGGAAAAGCAACCGTTCTAAGTTTCCCTCTATAATTCATTGCAAAATCAAAATATGTTAATAGAAGTCTGATCTCGACCAAACTCGCTGGGTATGTAGAGTGAAGTATCCCGAGACAGAAAATATCGAGTTTCCCCGGGACTCGTGCTCAGAAGTGGAAAAGCAGCCGTTCCAAATTTCCCTCTATAATTCACTGCAAAATCGAAATCTGTTAATAGAAGTCTGATCTCGACCAAACTCGCTGGGTATGTAGAGTGAAATATCCAGAGACAGAAAATATCACTTGTTCCGGACTGTGCTCAGGGTGAAAGCAACCGTTCCGGATTTCCCTGTATAATTCAATGCAAAATCAATCCTGTTAATAGAAGTCTGATCTCGACCAAACTCGCTGGGTATGTAGAGTGAAGTCGAAACAGAAAATATCGCGTTTCCCCAGGCTTGTACTCAGGGTGGAAAAAGCAGCCGTTCCAAGTTTTCATCTATAATTCAATGCAAAAATCAGAAATCTGTTAATAGAAGTCTAATCTCGACCAAACTCGCTGGGTATGTAGAGTGAAGTATCCCGAGACAGAAAATATCGCGTTTCCCCGGGACTCTTGCTAAGAAGTGGAAAAGCAGCCGTTCCAAGTTTCCCTCTATAATTCAATGCAAAATCGAAATCTGTTAATAGAAGTCTAATCTCGACCAAAGTTGCTGGGTATGTAGAGTGAAGTATCCAGAGACAGAAAATATCGAGTTTCCCCGGGACTCGTGCTCAGAAGTTGAAAAGCAGCTGTTCCAAGTTTCCCTCTATAATTCAATGCAAAATCGAAATCTGTTAATAGAAGTCTGATCTCGACCAAACTCGCTGGGTATGTAGAGTGAAGTATCCCGAGACAGAAAATATCGCGTTTCCGCGGGACTCGTGCTCAGAAGTGGAAAAGCAGCCGTTCCAAGTTTCCCTCTATAATTCAATGCAAAATCGGAATCTGTTAATAGAAGTCTGATCTCGACCAAACTCGCTGGGTATGTAGAGTGAAGTATCCCGAGACAGAAAATATGGCGTTTCCCCGGGACTCGTGCTCAGAAGTGGAAAAGCAGCCGTTCCAAGTTTCCCTCTATAATTTAATGCAAAATCGAAATCAGTTAATAGAAGTCCGATCTCGACCAAACTCGCTGGGTATGTAGGGTGAAGTATCCCGAGGCAGAAAATATCGCGTTTCCCCGGGACTCGTGCTCAGAAGTGGAAAAGCAGCCGTTCCAAGTTTCCCTCTATAATTCAATACAAAATCGAAATCTGTTAATAGAAGTCTGATCTCGACCAAACTCGCTGGGTATGCAGAGTGAAGTATCCCGAGACAGAAAATATCGCGTTTCCCCGGGACTTGTGCTCAGAAGTGGAAAAGCAGCCGTTCCAAGTTTTCCTCTATAATTCAATGCAAAATCGAAATATGTTAATAGAAGTCTGATCTCGACCAAACTCGCTGGGTATGTAGAGTGAAGTATCCCGAGACAGAAAATATCGCGTTTTCTCGGGACTCGTGCTCAGAAGTGGAAAAGCAACCATTCCAAGTTTCCCTCTATAATTCAATGCAAAATCGAGATCTGTTAATAGAAGTCTTATCTCGACCAAAGTCGCTGGGTATGTAGAGTGAAGTATCCCGAGACAGAAAATATCGCGTTTCCCCGGGACTCGTGCTCAGAAATTGAAAAGCAGCCGTTCCAAGTTTCCCTCTATAATTCAATGCAAAATCGACATCTGTTAATAGAAGTCTGGTCTCGACCAAACTCGCTGGGTATGTAGAGTGAAGTATCCCGAGACAGAAAATATCGAGTTTCCCCGGGACTCGTGCTCAGAAGCGGAAAATCAGCCGTTCCAAGTTTCCCTGTATAATTCAATGCAAAATCGAAATCTGTTAATAGAAGTCTGATCTCGACCAAACTCGCTGGGTATGTAAAGTGAAATATCCAGAGACAGAAAATATCGCGTTTCCCCGGGACTCGTGCTCAGAAGTGGAAAAGCAGCCGTTCCAAGTTTCCCATTATAATTCAATGCAAAATCGAAATCTGTTAATAGAAGTCTGATCTCGACCAAACTCGCTGGGTATGTAGAGTGAAGTATACCGAGACAAAAAATATCAAATTTCCCCGGGACTCGTGCTCAGAAGTGGAAAAGCAGCCGTTCCAAGTTTCCCTGTATAATTCAATGCAAAATCGAAATCTGTTAATAGAAGTCTGATCTCGACCAAACTCGCTGGGTATGTAGAGTGAAATATCCAGAGACAGAAAATATCGCATTTCCCCGGGGCTCGTGCTCAGAAGTAGAAAAGCAACCGTTCCAAGTTTCCCTCTATAATTCAATGCAAAATCGAAATCTGTTAATAGAAGTCTGATCTCGACCAAACTCGCTGGGTATGTAGAGTGAAATATCCAGAGACAGAAAATATCGCCTTTCCCTGGGACTCATGCTCAGAAGTGGAAAAGCAGCCGGTCCAAGTTTATCTCTATAATTCAATGCAAAATCGAAATCTGTTAATAGAAGTCTGATCTCGACCAAACTCGCTGGGTATGTAGAGTGAAGTATCCCGAAACAGAAAATATCGCGTTTCCCCGGGACTTGTGCTCAGGAGTGGAAAAGCAGCCGTTCCAAGTTTTCCTCTATAATTCAATGCAAAATCGAAATCTGTTAATAGAAGTCTAATCTCGACCGAACTCGCTGGGTATGTAGAGTGAAGTATCCCGAGACAGAAAATATCGCGTTTCCCCGGGACTCGCGCTCAGAAGTGGAAAAGCAGCCGTTCCAAGTTTCCCTCTATAATTCAATGCAAAATCGAGATCTGTTAATAGAAGTCTGATCTCGACCAAACTTGCTGGGTATGTAGAGTGAAGTATCCCGAGACAGAAAATATCGCGTTTCCCCGGGACTCGTGATCAGAAGTGGAAAAGCAGCCGTTCCAAGTTTCCCTCTATAATTCAATACAAAATCAAAATCTGTTAATAGAGGTCCAATCTCGACCAAACTCGCTGGGTATGTAGAGTGAAGCATCCCGAGACAGAAAATATCGAAGGTTTCCCAGGACTCGTGCTCCAGAAGTTGAAAAGCAGCCGTTCCAAGTTTCCCTCTATAATTCAATGCAAAATCGGAATCTGTTAATAGAAGTCTGATCTCGACCAAACTCGCTGGGTATGTAGAGTGAAGTATCCCGAGACAGAAAATATTGCGTTTCCCCGGGACTCGTGCTCAGAAGTGGGAAAGCAGCCGTTCCAAGTTTCCCTCTATAATTCAATGCAAAATCGTAATCTGTTAATAGAAGTCTGATCTCGACCAAACTCGCTGGGTATGTAAGTGAAATATCAGAGACAGAAAATATCGCGTTTCCCCGGGACTCGTGCTCAGAAGTGGAAAAGCAGCCGTTCCAAGTTTCCCGCTATAATTCAATGCAAAATCAAAATCTGTTAATAGAAGTCTGATCTCGACCAAACTCGCTGGGTATGTAGAGTGAAGTATCCCGAGACAGAAAATATAGCGTTTCCCCGGGACTTGTGCTCAGAAGTGGAAAAGCAGCCGTTCCAAGTTTTCCTCTATAATTCAATGCAAATCGAAATCTGTTAATAGAAGTCTGATCTCGACCAAACTCGCTGGGTATGTAGAGTGAAGTATCCCGAGACAGAAAATATCGCGTTTCCACGGGACTCGTGCTCAGAAGTGGAAAAGCAACCGTTCAAGTTTCCCTCTATAATTCAATGCAAAATCAGAGATCTGTTAATAGAAGTCACAATCTCGACCAAAGTCGCTGGGTATGTAAATTGGTAATGAGACCCAAATATCGAGGTTTCCCAGGACTCGTGCTCAGAAGTTGAAAAGCAGCCGTTCCAAGTTTCCCTCTATAATTCAATACAAGAATGAAGTATTTAATAGAAGTCTGATCTCGACCAAGCTTCGCTGGGTGTATAGAGTGAAGTATCGAGACAGAAAATATCGCGTTTCCCCGGGACTCGTGCTCAGAAGTGGAAAAGCAACCATTCCAAGTTTCCCTCTATAATTCAATGCAAAATCGAGATCTGTTAATAGAAGTCTAATCTCGACCAAAGTCGCTGGGTATGTAGAGTGAAGTATCCCGAAACAGAAAATATCGCGTTTCCCCGGGACTCGTGCTCAGAAGTGGAAAAGCAGCCGTTCCAAGTTTCCCTCTATAATTCAAGGCAAAATCGAAATCTGTTAATAGAAGTCTGATCTCGACCAAACTCGCTGGGTATGTAGAGTGAAGTATCCCGAGACAGAAAATATCGAGTTTCCCCGGGACTCGTGCTCAGAAGTTGAAAAGCAGCCGTTCCAAGTTTCCCTCTATAATTCAATGCAAAATCGAAATCTGTTAATAGAAGTCTGATCTCGACCAAACTCGCTGAGTATGTAGAGTGAAGTATCCCGAGACAGAAAATATCGAGTTTCCCCGGGACTCGTGCTCAGAAGTGGAAAAGCAGCCGTTCCAAGTTTTCCTCTATAATTCAATGCAAAATCGAAATCTGTTAATAGAAGTCTGATCTCAGCCAAACTCGCTGGGTATGTAGAGTGAAATATCCGAGAGACCAAAGAAAGAAATAATCGCGTTTCCCAAGGACTCGGTAAATAGAAATTGAGGAAAAAGCAACGTTCCAAGTTCCCTCTGAGTCAATGCAAAATCGGAAATCTGTTAATAGAAGTCACGATCTCGACCAAACTCACTTAGGTATGTAGAGTGAAGTATACGGGGCAAGAAAATATCGCGTTTCCCAGGACTTGTGCTCAAGTGGAAAAGCAGCCGTTCAAGTTTCCCTCTATAATTCAATGCAAAATCGGAAATCTGTTAATAGAAGTCTAATCTCGGCAAACTCGCTGGGTGTAGAGTGAAGTATCCCGAGGGACAAATATCGCGTTTCCCAGGACTCGTGCTCAAGTGGAAAAGCAACCGTTCAAGTTTCCCTCTATAATTCAATGCAAATCGAGATCTGTTAATGAAGTCTAATCTCGACCAAAGTCACTGGGTATGTAGGTGAAGTATCCAGGACAGAAAATATCCAGGCTTTGAGGACTTTGTGCTCAAGTTGAAAGCAATAGATTTCCAGAACACCTCTATAATTCAGTATGCAAAATCGAAATCTGTTAATAAGTCTGATCTCGACAGAAACTCTGCTGGGTATGTAGGTGATGTCCAGAACAGAAAGTATCGAGTTTCAGGACTCGTATAAGTGAAAAAGCATGCGTTCAAGTTTTCCTCTATAATTCAATGCAAAATCGAAATCTGTTAATAGAAGTCTGATCTCGACCAAACTCGCTGGGTATGTAGAGTGAAATATCCAGAGACAGAAAATATCGCGTGTCCACGGGACATATCTGGAGTACACCTACGGACAGACACACATTTGTACATGTATGATGCAGACCTAAAAGATGAAACAACTGTTCTTAAACTTGACACTTAAAGCGCATCTTTGACGTTAATTTCTTATCGGTCATTGCAGTACAATTGGTGAGAAAAGGGTAAAAATTTCCTCTGAAAATAACCCTTAGTCGTTGATTTCTGCACTTAAGATTTTTGTAAGACAAGCGAATAGACAAACATGGTAGGATATAACAGAGTTCTATTCGGTGGTTAACTTTTAATACCCGTTTGGAGCTTGCAATCGATGAATTGAATTATTACTCTTTTTCTTCTGATCTGACAACTGTAATATCCATCACTGATCCATGCAAACCGGAAGTTCGAAAAGCATTGCGTTACGATTTTCAATTAAAATATGTCAACCATGTTTAATTCTAAGATTGGGAATCTGGTGACTATAATCTAAAGACATTTTACCAGGATGTGCATCAATATTAACTTACAATTGACTACACATGTAATACTTAACCCGATTATTTGCTTTAAATACTATAGTTACCGTTTTCATTTATCTAATTGGAATCCAAAATTCTTCTTCCGTCTGTACCGAAAAAAATCATGAAAAGCATTTAACTACCAAACAAACGATCATTTTCTCCATTTTAGATGTTTCTCGTTTTAGCATGTTCTATAAGAGTAGAACACCGTCTACTAGATCTTTATCATATCATTTTTTTTGTCACAATGTTTAACTCTTTTAAAGGGTCTGTATTGATAATATATATTTGTCATTTCTTTTTTCTTAAAAGAAATATTGATGCCTATTTTTAATATTTTTTGGGCGCAATTTAATAACCAAGTTAGTATGCATACCCTTTTGAATATAACGCTTTTATGATTAATGAAAAAGTAGGTGCTGAAAATAGTCAAAAGGTTTTATTTTGAAGGGCTCTTTTTGAGGGCCTTGAGCCTGCGTACTAGCCAATGCTCACGAACTGAGGGTCTGATGATCAGCCATTTGTGTTAGAATCCTTCTAGGATAAGTACCTACAATATATACCAATATCAGACAATTGTCTCATCTGTCGCGGGTTGGAATTTCCCTAAAAGATCGAACAATCGCACATTTTTCGACATCAAACCATATCCTTCTTCAGGTACCTACAACTATGACATTTTGAGTCGATCATTCAACGTTTGTTTTGCTGTAAGACTTTATCTAAACCGATGTAGGAACTGAATCCATTGAAATATAATTTATTGGAGTTTTCAACAAGTTAATTGGCTCAAAGTTGATTGTATCATTGGTACCTGGAATGGAGAATGAAAGGTGTACAACTACCCACACCCAGGCCTGTCAAATTAAAAAAGACGACTTTTTTGTCTATTTCTCAGCGAATTTTCTCCTTTTTTGTAGATTATACAAGCTTGTTTTTAACATTCGTTCCTGTGTGAAACATATGCGACAAAGGTTATTGTACATTGCCGCTGACCTTTCTGTATAGAACCAGGCTCTGTTATAATGCCCAAATATTTGACTAGATGGGGGTTTATACAGCTTACCCTTATCCATGTACTTTTTGCCGATAAGTATAAAACGTATTCATCATATATGATAGTTCTACGAGTCTATGAATGGCATAATACAAGGGTTGAAACCATTGTAATGAAAAGTTAAGATTCTGCTATACCATAGGTGTTAATAAATCTAAAAGTCGTCTGCTGCTGATGCGTTTTCTTTCAAATTGGTCAGAAAACAGTCAATATCAAGAAATTGACCATATGCCACCTAGTACGGACGGGTATACGGACACTTGTTCTCATAAGTATTTGTTAGTACAAAGTTGAACTAATATCTTATATAGATATTGTGCAAGAATAACCCCATGCTCATATGGAGATTGAATCAAAAATGAATACACAAAAATAAAGTATCTTGATGGTCCGTTTTGCCTCGGTTTGATCACGCAAGCTAGCATTGCTCACGGACCAAGGGTCCAATGACCAACTATCTTGTCACGTATTACTCCCAGTGTATGTACCTACAACATATATTGAGATGAGACATCAGTCTTATCTAATGCCGTTCTTACTGTTTCTAGAGTTTGCTTGATGACATATTTCCCGTAAATTTAAGACCAGAATTTTAACACGAAACAGCACTTAGCCATTGCTCGTATCAAAATGTGTATACAGTTGTTTTTGGATTCGTAGACATTAACAATGTCTTAAATGATATGTACTTTCCGTAGGTATCAACATATGATAAAATGAGAAAATGGGGGAAGAAAATAATGAAAAAAATCGTAGTTTGATGGTCTAAATTTAGGGGTCTTGAGGCGGCAAACTAAGAAATTGCTCACTTACCGAAAGTCTGATGATCAGTCTCTTTGACTAAGATCATACATAGGACATGAACCTACAACGTGTATCAAGATCAGACACTTATCTCATCGAATACAGGTTGGAATTCCCATACAATAACGAAAATGCATCATAATCGACTCATAAAACCAGTTTTCCAACCCAAGTTTGAACATCTGCTGACACCTAACTATAGCTCATATCGGAACAGATCGCACGTTACTCTCTACATATGTTCCTAAGCTTAATGAATATATAGTTTTTTATTGAAAAGACCTTCTACTTTTCTCACAATATCTTGTCAAACTTGGTCAATATCAAGAAATTGACATGTTACCTCGCACGGACGGCTGTACAGACAGATGGACACCTGTTCGACTTTGATATGTATATTCATTTGTTAATATAAGGCTAACCTAAAATATTATAGAAAAAATGATCGGGAAAGAATGGCATGAAAAAAATATTTTTTGTACCCACCTACATATACTCTATAAGACCATTTGTAGAAGTCAAAATGGTCATAACTTAGGTGCTTCACTAAAGAAAGTCACAGAAACTCTATTTTGGTTCTACAACTTGCCTAGTAAGGTCATCATTATATATCAGACAGTTTTCAAGCATTTTAGTCAAGTTCTTCTCTTCAGCGGCCATTTCCTATGTTCGACTTACCCTCAAAACTTTGTCCCTCACCCATATTTCTACTATTTCACCTCTTAAATCCCAAAAATTGCTCTCGACTCTTCTACATCCTGTTACAACAGTGTACATGCTACTATTTAAAGAAAACTTCGTGAAAATAACAGTTTTAGTCGAAAAGTTATTAAGGTTTTGTGAAATCATTTTTGCATTATACGTCCATTTTCGCCTATTTTCAAACACCAATAAAATCTATAGCAATGTAAAATTCAACATTATTCTTTCCGATTCTGATAGTCCATTATCTACTCTAAAGATTCAATATGTTTGAAACATTCACATCAAAGGTTTAGAAACATTGCGAGTCGATTTTCCGACCCCTGTTCTAGTGACACAAAATATCCCAAATTCTCCAAACAGCAGCGAAAAAAAATCATAAAAAATCAGGATTCAACGCTTAAAATTACAAAACCAGTCTTGGATAATACCCGTCTATTCTGACTATCAAGGCATGTTAAGCTTTTTAGCTTTCATTTGCCTGTCTGCCCTAGAAACATCTTTAATTGACACAAAATTGTCTAAAACTTCCGTTTTCCCGCCAATTCTCCCTGATTTTCCCATTTTCAAAGTCTTATCAAATCATTAATAAGACACGTATCGACAGCAAACTTACCTTAAATACAGCTTTAAAGTGTCTACTCTTAAAATATTTTCGTTTTTCTTTTTATTTACCTGTATCCAGCATCTAGGCGTCCGTCAGTACGTCGCTTCAAAATCTGTCTAAAACGCCTCACAAATGCTTTGTAAGTACCAGACCAGAGCTCATATTGGAACCGATCGCACGTTTCTTTCTACATATGGTCCTAAGCTTAATGAATATATATGTTTTTATTGAAAAGACCTTCTACTTTTCTCACAATATTTGATCGAACTTGGTCAATATCCAGAAATTGACATGTTACCTCGCATGGACGGCTGTACGGACAGGACAGATGGACACTTGTTCGACTTTGATATGTAGTAATATTTCTTAATATGAAGCTAGCCTAAAATATTATAGAAAAAATGTGCAGGAAAAAATGGCATGAGAAAATATTTTTTTGTACCTACCTACATATACTCTATAAGACCATTTGTAGAAGTCAAAATTGTCATAACTTAGGTGCTTCTCTATAGAAAGTCACAGAAACTCTATTTTAGTCTTACAACTTGCCTAGTAAGGTCATCATTATATCTCAGACCGTTTTCAAGCATTATAGTAAAGTTCTTCTCTTCAGCGGCCATAATGTTCGACTTACCCTCAAAACTTTGTCCCTCACCCATATTTCTTCTATTTCACCTCTTAAACCCCAAAAATTGCTCTCGACTCTTCTACATCCTGTTACAACAGTGTACATGCTACTTTTTAAAGAAAACTTCGTGAAAATAACAGTTTTAGTAGCAAAGTTATTAAGGTTTTGTGAAATCATTTTTGCATTATACGTCCATTTTCGCCTATTTTCAAACACCAATAAAATCTAAAGCAATGTAAAATTCAACATTATTCTTTCCGATTCTGATAGTCCATTATCTACTCTAAAGATTTAATATGTTTGAAACATTCACATCAAAGGTTTAGAAAAATTGCGAGTCGAATTTCCGACCCCTGGTCTAGTGACACAAAACATCCCAAATTATCCAAACAGCAGCGAAAAAAAATCATAAAAAATCAGGATTCAACGCTTGAAATTCCAAAACCAGTCTTTGATAATACCCGTCTATTCTGACTATCAAGGCATGTTAAGCTTTTTAGCGTCCATATGCCTGTATGCCCTAGAAACAACTTTAATTGACACAAAATCGTCTAAAACTTCGATTTTCCCGCCAATTCTCCCCGGTTTTCCCTTTTTTAAAGTCTTATCAAATCATTAATAAGACATATTTCGACAGCAAACTAACCTTAACTACAACTTTAAAGTGTCTACTCTTAAAATATCTTTGTTTTTCTTTTTATATACCTGTATCCAGCATCTAGGCGTCCGTCAGTACGTCGCTTCAAAATCTGTCTAAAATGCCTCACAAATGAATTGTAAGTACCAGACCAGAGCTCATATTGGAACCGATCCCACGTTTCTCTCTACATATGCTCCTAAGCTTAATGAATATATATGTTTTTATTGAAAAGACCTTCTACTTTTCTCACAATATCTTGTCAAACTTGGTCAATATCAAGAAATTGACATGTTACCTCGCACGGACGGCTGTACAGACAGATGGACACTTGTTCGACTTTGATATGTATATTCATTTGTTAATATAAGGCTAACCTAAAATATTATAGAAAAAATGATCAGGAAAGAATGGCATGAAAAGAATATTCTTTGTACCCACCTACATATACACTATAAGACCATTTGTAGAAGTCAAAATGGTCATAACTTAGGTGCTTCACTAAAGAAAGTCACAGAAACTCTATTTTGGTTCTACAACTTGCCTAGTAAGGTCATCATTATATATCAGACAGTTTTCAAGCATTTTAGTCAAGTTCTTCTCTTCAGCGGCCATTTCCTATGTTCGACTTACCCTCAAAACTTTGTCCCTCACCCATATTTCTTCTATTTCACCTCTTAAATCCCAAAAATTGCTCTCGACTCTTCTACATCCTGTTACAACAGTGTACATGCTACTATTTAAAGAAAACTTCGTGAATATAACAGTTTTTGTAGAAAAGTTATTAAGGTTTTGTGAAATAATTTTTGCATTATACGTCTATTTTCGCCTATTTTCAAACACCAATAGAATCTAAAGCAATGCAAAATTCAACATTATTCTTTCAGATTCTGACAGTCAATTTCCTACTCTGAAGATTCAATATGTTTGATACATTTACATCAAATGTTTAGAAACATTGCGAGTCGAATTTCCGACCCCTGGTCTAGTGACACAAAATATCCCAAATTCTCCAAACAGCAGCGAAAAAAAATCAGCAAACTTACCTTAAATACAGCTTTAAAGTGTCTACTCTTAAAATATTTTCGTTTTTCTTTTTATTTACCTGTATCCAGCATCTAGGCGTCCGTCAGTACGTCGCTTCAAAATCTGTCTAAAACGCCTTACAAATGCTTTGTAAGTACCAGACCAGAGCTCATATTGGAACCGATCGCACGTTTCTTTCTACATATGGTCCTAAGCTTAATGAATATATATGTTTTTATTGAAAAGACCTTCTACTTTTCTCACAATATTTGATCGAACTTGGTCAATATCGAGAAATTGACATGTTACCTCGCACGGACGGCTGTACGGGCAGATGGACACTTGTTCGACTTTGATATGTAGTAATATTTCTTAATATAAAGCTAGCCTAAAATATTATAGAAAAAAATGTGCAGGAAAAAATGGCATGAGAAAATATTTTTTTTGTACCTACCTACATATACTCTATAAGACCATTTGTAGAAGTCAAAATTGTCATAACTTAGGTGCTTCTCTATAGAAAGTCACAGAAACTCTATTTTAGTCTTACAACTTGCCTAGTAAGGTCATCATTATATCTCAGACCATTTTCAAGCATTATAGTAAAGTTCTTCTCTTCAGCGGCCATAACCTATGTTCGACTTACCCTCAAAACTTTGTCCCTCACCCATATTTCTTCTATTTCACCTTTTAAACCCCAAAAATTGCTCTCGACTCTTCTACATCCTGTTACAACAGTGTACATGCTACTATTTAAAGAAAACTTCGTAAATATAACAGTTTTAGTAGAAAAGTTATTGAGGTTTTGTGAAATAATTTTTGCATTATACGTCCATTATACATCCATTTTCGCCTATTTTCAAACAACAATAAAATCTAAAGCAATGTAAAATTCAACATTAATCTTTCCAATTCTGATAGTCCATTATCTACTCTTAAGATTAAAGATGTTTGAAACATTCATAATAAAGGTTTATAAACATTGCGAGTCGAATTTCTGACCCCTGGTCTAGTGACACAAAATATCCCAAATTCTCCAAACAGCAGCGAAAAAAAAAATCATAAAAAATAAGGATTCAATGCTTGAAATTCCAAAACCAGTCTTTGATAATACCGGTCTATCCTGACTATCAAGGCATGTTAAGCTTTTTAGCGTTCATATTCCTATCTGCCCTAGAAACAACTTTAATTGACACAAAATCGTCTAAAACTTCGATTTTCCCGCCAATTCTCCCCGGTTTTCCCTTTTTTAAAGTCTTATCAAATCATTAATAAGACATTTTTCGACAGCAAACTAACCTTAACTACAACTTTAAAGTGTCTACTCTTAAAATATCTTTGTTTTTCTTTTTATATACCCGTATCCAGCATCTAGGCGTTCGTCAGTACGTCGCTTCAAAATCTGTCTAAAATGCCTCACAAATGAATTTTAAGTACCAGACCAGAGCTCATATTGGAACCGATCCCACGTTTCTCTCTACATATGCTCCTAAGCTTAATGAATATATATGTTTTTATTGAAAAGACCTTCTACTTTTCTCACAATATTTGGTCAAACTTGGTCAATATCGAGAAATTGACATGTTACATCACACGGACGGCTGTACGGGCAGATGGACACCTGTTCGACTTTGATATGTATATATATAATTGTTAATATAAGGCTAGCCTAAAATATTATAGAAAAAATGTGCAGAAAAAAATGGCATGAAAAAATGTTTTTGTACCCACCTACATATACTCTATAAGACCATTTGTAGAAGTCAAAATGGTCATAACTTAGGTGCTTCTCTAAAGAAAGTCACAGAAACTCTATTTTGGTTCTACAACTTGCCTAGTAAGGTCATCATTATATATCAGACAGTTTTCAAGCATTTTAGTCAAGTTCTTCTCTTCAGCGGCCATTTCCTATGTTCGACTTACCCTCAAAACTTTGTCCCTCACCCATATTTCTTCTATTTCACCTCTTAAATCCCAAAAATTGCTCTCGACTCTTCTACATCCTGTTACAACAGTGTACATGTTACTATCTAAAGAAAACTTCGTGAAAATAACAGTATAGTAGAAAAGTTATTAAGGTTTTGTGAAATCATTTTTGCATTATACGTCCATTTTCGCCTATTTTCAAACACCAATAAAATCTAAAGCAATGTAAATTCAACATTATTCTTTCAGATTCTGATAGTCCATTATCTACTCTAAAGATTCAATATGTTTGAAACATTCACATCAAAGGTTTAGAAACATTGCGAGTCGATTTTCCGACCCCTGTTCTAGTGACACAAAATATCCCAAATTCTCCAAACAGCAGCGAAAAAAAATCATAAAAAATCAGGATTCAACGCTTAAAATTCCAAAACCAGTCTTGGATAATACCCGTCTATTCTGACTATCAAGGCATGTTAAGCTTTTTAGCTTTCATTTGCCTGTCTGCCCTAGAAACATCTTTAATTGACACAAAATTGTCTAAAACTTCCGTTTTCCCGCCAATTCTCCCTGATTTTCCCATTTTCAAAGTCTTATCAAATCATTAATAAGACACGTATCGACAGCAAACTTACCTTAAATACAGCTTTAAAGTGTCTACTCTTAAAATATTTTCGTTTTTCTTTTTATTTACCTGTATCCAGCATCTAGGCGTCCGTCAGTACGTCGCTTCAAAATCTGTCTAAAACGCCTCACAAATGCTTTGTAAGTACCAGACCAGAGCTCATATTGGAACCGATCGCACGTTTCTTTCTACATATGGTCCTAAGCTTAATGAATATATATGTTTTTATTGAAAAGACCTACTTTTCTCACAATATTTGATCGAACTTGGTCAATATCGAGAAATTGACATGTTACCTCGCATGGACGGCTGTACGGACAGATGGACACTTGTTCGACTTTGATATGTAGTAATATTTCTTAATATAAAGCTAGCCTAAAATATTATAGAAAAAATGTGCAGGAAAAAATGGCATGAGAAAATATTTTTTTTGTACCTACCTACATATACTCTATAAGACCATTTGTAGAAGTCAAAATTGTCATAACTTAGGTGCTTCTCTATAGAAAGTCACAGAAACTCTATTTTAGTCTTACAACTTGCCTAGTAAGGTCATCATTATATCTCAGACCGTTTTCAAGCATTATAGTAAAGTTCTTCTCTTCAGCGGCCATAACCTATGTTCGACTTACCCTCAAAACTTTGTCCCTCACCCATATTTCTTCTATTTCACCTCTTAAACCCCAAAAATTGCTCTCGACTCTTCTACATCCTGTTACAACAGTGTACATGCTACTATTTAAAGAAAACTTCGTGAAAATAACAGTTTTAGTAGCAAAGTTATTAAGGTTTTGTGAAATCATTTTTGCATTATACGTCCATTTTCGCCTATTTTCAAACACCAATAAAATCTAAAGCAATGCAAAATTCAACATTATTCTTTCCGATTCTGATAGTCCATTATCTACTCTAAAGATTTAATATGTTTGAAACATTCACATCAAAGGTTTAGAAAAATTGCGAGTCGAATTTCCGACCCCTGGTCTAGTGACACAAAACATCCCAAATTCTCCAAACAGCAGCGAAAAACAATCATAAAAAATCAGGATTCAACGCTTGAAATTCCAAAACCAGTCTTTGATAATACCCGTCTATTCTGACTATCAAGGCATGTTAAGCTTTTTAGCGTTCATATGCCTGTATGCCCTAGAAACAACTTTAATTGACACAAAATCGTCTAAAACTTCGATTTTCCCGCCAATTCTCCCCGGTTTTCCCTTTTTTAAAGTCTTATCAAATCATTAATAAGACATTTTTCGACAGCAAACTTACCTTAACTACAACTTTAAAGTGTCTACTCTTAAAATATCTTTGTTTTTCTTTTTGTTTACCTGTATCCAGCATCTAGGCGTCCGTCAGTACGTCGCTTCAAAATCTGTCTAAAATGCCTCACAAATGAATTGTAAGTACCAGACCAGAGCTCATATTGGAACCGATCCCACGTTTCTCTCTACATATGCTCCTAAGCTTAATGAATATATATGTTTTTATTGAAAAGACCTACTTTTCTCACAATATTTGGTCAAACTTGGTCAATATCGAGAAATTGACATGTTACCTCGCACGGACGGCTGTACGGACAGATGAACACCTGTTCGACTTTGATATGTACATATATATTTGTTAATATAAGGCTAGCCTAAAATATTATAGAAAAAATGTGCAGGAAAAAATGGCATAAAAAAATATTTTTTGTACCCACCTACATATACTCTATAAGACCATTTGTAGAAGTCAAAATGGTCATAACTTAGGTGCTTCACTAAAGAAAGTCACAGAAACTCTATTTTGGTTCTACAACTTGCCTAGTAAGGTCATCATTATATATCAGACAGTTTTCAAGCATTTTAGTCAAGTTCTTTTCTTCAGCGGCCATTTCCTATGTTCGACTTACCCTCAAAACTTTGTCCCTCACCCATATTTCTTCTATTTCACCTCTTAAATCCCAAAAATTGCTCTCGACTCTTCTACATCCTGTTACAACAGTGTACATGCTACTATTCAAAGAAAACTTCGTGAATATAACAGTTTTTGTAGAAAAGTTATTAAGGTTTTGTGAAATAATTTTTGCATTATACGTCCATTTTCGCCTATTTTCAAACACCAATAAAATCTAAAGCAATGCAAAATTCAACATTATTCTTTCAGATTCTGACAGTCAATTTCCTACTCTGAAGATTCAATATGTTTGATACATTTACATCAAATGTTTAGAAACATTGCGAGTCGAATTTCCGACCCCTTGTCTAGTGACACAAAATATCCCAAATTCTCCAAACAGCAGCGAAAAAAAATCATAAAAAATCAGGATTCAACGCTTCAAATTTCAAAACCAGTCTTTGATAATACCCGTCTATCCTGCCTATCAAGGCATGTTAAGCTTTTTAGCGTTCATATGCATGTATGCCCTAGAAACATCTTTAATTGACACGAAATCGTCTAAAACTTCCATTTTCCCGCCAATTCTCCCCCGGTTTTCCCTTTTTCAAAGTCTTATCGAATCATTAATAAGACGCGTATCGGCAGCAAACTTACCTTAAATACAGCCTTAAAGTGTCTGCTGTTAAAATAATGTCGTTTCTCTTTTTTTCTACATGTATCCAGCAGTGAAATTATTATCAGTCCTTGTCCATTGTCCGGACGTCTGTCCGTACGACGACCTACACTCCATTTTTCTGTTTTCCAAAACCATCTTCACGGACACTCTCTCATACGGACAGACGAACAAAGATATGGTAATATATCACATATGATAGTCTTCTGCTTGAATTTTCCTAACAGAACACTTAAACGTTTTAGGAAAAAAAGAAGCATAACAACTGTCTTCAAAGGGTGTTGAACATATGTCAAATATCACATTTTCGCCGCCCTTTTAAGACTTTTAGGCGGGAAAATCGGGGTCACGAATAACGCCTCATACAGACGGACATACAACTACAACGTAACGATAAGACGTCTCCCTTATCTGTATTGAATTACACCCTACAATGAAAAAAGTTGTAAGTCAATATCTTACCTACTTTTCTCTCTATACTTTCCCAAACTTGGTAAATATTACCATATTGGTGCTTCCCGACCACGCAAGGACACAAGTACAGACATATGGACGATTGAAAAATAATGATTCTGGCATTGAATTGTTGAGTTACGATAAAACTATATTTTCATGAAACAGTTGTAGATAAACGAGCATTATCTTAATCTACACACCCTGTCAACCTTACCAAAATAAGCGGGTGATTTCAACAGATTTATAGACTGAAAATAAGGGTCTGCTATAATGCTAATCACACACAGACGGAGAAACACATCTTCATGAACTTTCATTCTTTTTTGGCCAAAACCATACATAAACAATACAAAAGGGTTTTTATTCGGTATGTTTTCTTCTTTTCTCACAATATCTAGTCAGTCTTAGTCAATATCAAGAAATTGGCCATATGCCATCTCGTAGGGAAGTTGTACGGACAAATTGACACTTGTTCGACTGCGGTTCTTATACGTAATTGTTACTATAAGGCAAACTAAATATATTTTAGAAAAATTGTGGAAGAATAAATGGAATGCAAAGAATATTTTTGTACCCTTTTATATATTCCCTATAACATCATTTGTAGAACTCAAAATGGACATAACTTCACTGCTTCTTTTACAAAAAAAATGACTCCGTTTTGGTCTTAACATCTTGCCTACTAAAGCTCGAATTATATAACAGACCGTTCCCAAACCTTTTAGGCAAGTTCTTTTCTTCCGCGACCTCTTTCAAGTTTTGACTTACCCCGAAAACCTGGTCCCTCTTCCATATTTCTTCTTTAAAAAATCGTAAAACCCAGAAGTCACTCTCGGCTTTTTACGTCTAGTTAGGATATTGCAAATCCTCCTTTTTAAAGAAAAATTCATGAAAAAAGAGCTTTAAAAGAAAGGTAATTAAGCTCTTTTGACGTGTTTTTTGCACTGTTCGTCCATTTACCTATTTTCAAACACCCATTAAATCGAAACTGATGCAAAATTCAACATTTCATTTTCAAAACTTGATTCTCCTTTTCCTTATCTAAAGACTCTATGTTTAATTCATTCCCATCCAAGGTTTTAATACATTGTGAGCAGATTCACCCTCCTAAAGTGACACAAAGTATCACAGATTTCGCAAATTTCTGCAAAAAAAACACATAAAAAAGACATCTCAACCCTTGAAATTTCGAAACTGGTCTTATGTTATACCCATCTATGCTTTCTATCCAGGTACATTCGGATTGGGATCGTTCGTCTGTCTGTCCTAAAAACAATTTGAATGGACACAAAATTGGCAAAAAAGAACTTTTTCCCGCCAATTTTCCCCGTTTTTTTCCCCTTTTCAAATTATTATCAAATCATATATGATGCACCTTTTAAGTGTTAATCTACCCTTAATATAGCCTTGCATTATCTGATTTTGGAATAACTTCATTTAGTTTCATTTCCGTGTCTCAGCCTTATCCTTTTTCAATGCGTCTGGCTGTAAGTTCCTTCAAAAAACAGTCTGAAACGCCTTAGAAATGCGGTCTAAGAAAGAAAAACGTCCAACTTTCCTTTTTTTGAAAGGCTTTAACATTATTAATATTGCAAATTTTACTACTATGTTTATATATTGTAATAGCTCACTTCCTATGCTTCAATAACAATACATTTAAATTGTTTCCACCAACACATTCAACCCATTGCCAGTCAATATTCTTACTCTACTTCTTTGCTCAAACTACCCCCAAAATACGGGTTTACGGGTGGAAAAATATTCATTTAAAAATCAGTATACTCAATACAATCTCGATTTTCATTTAATCATGTAGTCAATATATCAGAAGTTGCAGAAACAATGTTCATACACGTTCGTATGTCTCTCTGTCTAAAAATAAACATTCCAAAAAAAAAAAAGAATCGCCAAGATAGGAAATTTTCAAAACATTCCGACACTTTTACCCCATTTTCCTAAAATAATATTTCGCATTGTTATAAGATATATCAACTGGAACTAACTTCTAAACGTTAGTGCAACATCATGAGACTTACGAAAAAGTATTTTGAAATTATTATCAGACCTTGAACATTGTCCGGATATCTGTCCGTACGACCACCTACAATCCATTTTCAGTTTTCCAAAACCATCGTCACTCTCGTTCGGACGGACGAACAAAGATATCGTAGTATATCACATATTATCGTCTTCTGTATGAGTTCTACTATCAGAATACTTAAACGTTTTAGGAAAAGAAGAATAATAACTATCCGCATAGGGTGTCGAACATACATTAAATACCACACTTGTTTCGCCTTTTCAAGGCTTTTAAGCGGGAAAATCGTGGTCACGAATAACGCCTCATACAGACGGACATACAAATATAACGTAACGATAAGACCTCTCCCTTATCTATATTGAATTAGACCCTACAATGAAAAAAGTTGTAAGTCAATATCTTACCTACTTTTCTCTCTATACTTTCCCAAACTTGGTAAATATTACCATATTGGTGCTTCCCGACCAAGCAAGGACACGTGTTCTGATATACGGACGATTGTAAAAGAATGATTCTGGCATAGAATCATTGAATTAGGACGAATCTTTATATGAATGAACTAGTTGTAGAAAAACCAGCTCTATTTTAATCTATACATCCTATCAAACTCACCAAAATAATTGGGTACTTTCAACATATTTATAGACTGAACATAAGAGTCTGCTTTAATGCTAATCACACACAGACAGACAAACACATCTTCATGAACTTTCATTCTCTTTTAGGTAAAACCATACATTAACAATATAAAAAGGTTTTATTCGATAAGTTCTCTTCTTTTCTCACAATTTCTTGTTAATCTTGGTCAAGACAATTGGCCACATTCCATCTCGT
The DNA here is from genome assembly GCA_947846245.1 of Cerastoderma edule. Taxonomy (NCBI): domain Eukaryota; kingdom Metazoa; phylum Mollusca; class Bivalvia; order Cardiida; family Cardiidae; genus Cerastoderma; species Cerastoderma edule. The sequence goes on from OX401404.1 coordinate 59,364,359, forward strand.
ACGGACTATACCCATCTACGTGACAACGGTATCTAAAGATATCGGCTCTTGTTCTAAGTTAAGATCGTTGTTTACATTATAAACCCGTTTAAACGGTCTTAGATATCTGCGATTCTAATGTTCTAGATCTTCTTTGTTAAATTATGATAAGGGTTGGGAAGTTGTCACACATCTAGTTAATCTAGAAATTTGTGTTGTTATTTTTACCGTAGAAGACAATTTATTGTAAAATATTAATATCTGGATCTCTGAGAGAGTATCTTTAAAGAGAACTGGTCTACAATGGGCGCATTTTTATAGAGTACGCTAAAAGCAATTTATTTGTATAGGTATGCTTTTCTTATGAACAAGTCACTGAAGAACTGATGTCATTTGAGGTATGTGTGAAGTAATATATAAGAGTATGTACTAAAAACTGAATAAATGGCTCCTGAACCTTTTATCTTTGAAATTTATCGAATCTTTAATACCTACACCAAAGTTATCTCGAAATGCAATTGTACAGTGAAATGAAGCCTCATTTAGACGCATTTGTAACGTATGGTTTTCAACAATTGTTTTGCCATAACCTTTTTAGTTTCAATTTGTATTTTAAATGTGTAAGGTGTAGCCATACCCAAATGTCGAAAATAGCATATAGTGCATGTATAGGTATAGAAAAAGGGAGACCCGCTGTTTGACTCCCCTTGGCTGCCATGTGACTTTTCACGCTAAGATCCGATGCTAGCCGAACGGTTGGAGCATATCCGTTGAATATTCAAAAAGAATATCGTTCTGGTAATCATCGATACATAAAGATATTATAATGAACCCTACATGGACAATCCAGGAGTTATTATTTTATTGTTGGTAATCATATACGACACTTAACACCACAGACACGATTATTTTGAAGATTACGGACCTTCCATTGTAGACCCACTTCACTTTAAGATTGCAGTATTTAATATGAAAAAAATGCTTTAAAATCTTAAGTCTGTTAAGAATTACAAATAAGTAATTTGTAACGATCGCAACCTGATGCCACTGATTTTAATTTTAGGTGTTGATATTAGAGCATGAAACAAAAGCACACCTGAGTAAAAGAAAGGGACTTTTACTGCTTTATACATAAAAAAGGGAAATCCGTTTCCACATTTGTCATGATAACTAAATATAAAGTGCTTTTAAGTCATGAGACCAAAGCCCATAATTCCTGTAATGGTTTACTGCAAACTGATCATGAAACAAAAGCATAACAATTAAAGCGATTGTTTCTTTGTTTTGCCATGAGAAAGGCATTTTATGCATATCTATGTTTATTTTGTGTCGTTATTATTATGAGAACTTTAACATATCTTGAGTTGGCATGGAATTGAATTTCTGGCTTAGAATTGTTTCTACAACACATCCATGATGGGGTTAATTTAGATGGTTGGATAAAATATAAACGTGATAAAAACCATCGATTGTCTTAGCGGAAAGAGTCATTTCCTATTAACACATCGTCAAACTAATTGTAAAATAAGTCAAAAGACTGTTTCATACAAAAACTCTGTATAAGAGTTATCAGTTCTCCACTCAACATAAAACCTTCATATGTTATCTTAACTGGACATGGAATTTACCGAATGAAGTATCACTTTAGGCGAACAGTCAGATTTCGAACCTGCTATTAAAGAGGCATAATGTGTTGTGATAATAGATATGCACTGGAGAAATATGCTACAAACGGGAATTCATCTTGAATCCTCTGGTCTCAGATTTATTCAAAATACACTCATGATTTTGAAACATTCTCTTTAATAAGAAAAAACTATCTAAAAACAAAACCGTTCATCTACCAAGAGAATGTCTGCTTTATAATGCATCATAAGTTAAAGTGGTCGCCTTAAATGATATCTAAACTGTAATCAATAAAACCATTTGTTCGCATTACTAGTAAGTGATATTACTTTGCTCACCATCTTATTTGCAATTAGCATGAAAATCCGTTAAAACGAAATAATTCTTTCTTACGAAAGAAATTAGGTTAATATGCTCGCCTAAAACATGTCTTATCTAATTAATGCTAAAACCATCTTATTGCCCAAAACCTAAATGGTTCGCCGTTACTTTTTTCATACTTTGAAGTCATACAAATAAAACAGTTTGCTGTCTTAGGGCATGATTCCTTAACGATTGTAAATCAAAGTTTTGTATCTAAAGGCATTTTTAAAAGCGTTATGTTTATAATGATAATGCAAACCTCACACATACATACATAGGATGCCTCTCTAATAATAGTGCGGGAGTCCAATAGTTCGCCTCAAGTGATACTTAATTCAATAAAGCTCAACTAAATCAAACAAATCTCACACAATAGAAACAGCATACGGTGTTTAAGGAATTTCAAACAAACAAAACGTTAAAATATTATATAACAATAATCATGACAAAGTACACTATATCTCCATATTATGCCTCTATAATAGCAGAGCATAATCAAATGTTCGCCTTAAGTGACATCTTATTTACTCAATCTTAATGTTTAGTCCAACAAAGACAAAATGAAATAACATGATCAAGCTATATTGGGTTCAAGCGATAATTCTGTTTTTAATTAAAAAGTGGTTTTAACATGTTCTGTTATATTCGGCATTCTTTTTAATCTTCAAGAACAGAGCAATGATATAGTATTTTGCCCATAGATACTAGACATTGCAAAATATGCCACTATCGGGAGTTCAACTTTCCGATTGTCCGCTCTCAGATTCATTCCGAATACACTCATGATTTTAAAGCATAATTTTTTTATTTCGCAAGAAAATACATATCTTTTAACACATCAAAAGTTATTATTTTTTTCTTAAGTTTTACAAGTTTGCTTATCATTACATATGCAATTAGCGAGACAATATTTTACAACGAATAGACGTTTTTCCACGAAAGTAATTAGAGTGATATGCTCGCATTAATTAATGTGTTTTCTAAACCATGCTTAATTCATCACATATTTAATTGGTTGTCATACGTGATACTTTTTCTTGCTGATGCAAGTCATGCAATATAAGCAATATAAGCAAAATAGTGTCATAGATTAACTTGATAACTTGAGATGTCAAGGGATTTTTTTTATTCAGCGGAGACTTTTAAAATGAGATATATTTACAATGTTGTGGCAAACCATGCACCCATATGAATGCTATTCCTCTTTGATAGCCGATTGGAATTATGACTGTTCGCCTTAAGTGATACATAATTCAATCAAAATCAATTCTGAGTCGGGGTAAACAGCACAGGGAAGAATTGTGTTGGAAAACTACTTATTATTGAAAAACATAGTCTAAATATGAACAGCCTTATGAATTTAGTTTAATTCTTTGTTGAAGATCTGTTTTAGAAAATGACTCTTTGTTTGAGATGGGTGCTGATCTTTGTTAGGTTTAAGTTCTATTAAGCATCTATGATTGATACCATCATGTTAAAAAATTAAAGTATGTCTTTCTGCTTTAAATTAAAGAGGGTATTCGGAACGAATCTGAGGCCGGATGACCGTGAAGTTTATTTAACGATAATGGCACATTTTCCCTGTGTAGTATTTATGGGCAAAATGATGTTTCCTAGCTCTTTTTTAGAATATTGCAAAGTAAGCCGAATATAACAGAAACATATTAAAACGTATTGTTATTTGAACTCAACTTAGCTTGATATCGTTTGTTTACTTTGTCTTTTTGATGGAATAGAAATTAAAACTTGATTAAATTAAGTGTAACTTGAGGCGAACATAAGTATTACCCACAATGGTATTTTCTATCCCTTCGACATGTATTATAACTTGGTATTTTCAATTCATCATTATGAAATGTATCATTTAAAAATGTTTCACATAAACAAAATATGCCAATGTTAAGTTGTTTATCAAGAATGTTCATCTAAGTCGAATATCATTAAGAAAGTGAATGTTGAGATGAATTACAGATAGTCCTTTCATTGAAGTGCATGCATTCAGGTTGTGATTTGGATTATTTTTATGATAAATGTTGACTGGATAAATCTAGTTCGCTGGTGATGACCAGGGATTTCACTGGTTACTGTTCCTTTCCAACTTGTTGTTTTAGTAATTTGAGCAAGACATGTGGTGTCTTTTTCTTTGGTTATCGCTCTGGAGAGTATTTTCATGTACATGTAATATAGCTATATATTATATATGAAGGGCTTTGTCTGTTCGGACGGACAAACTATTACACAATGGCAGATAGGGCTGGGGGGGGGCATCATACAATCCGAAGTCGTAGTTTTATACCATATACAATAAATAGATAATGCCAAGAGTTGTACATCAATTACAACTAAACGATCCCGAAAATAGGAGTATTATCCTCATTACATGTCCTGTCACAATATTCCACAATATTAAGAGTGTGTCATTATTAGTGTATATTTAAAAGAACAACATTTCACATTCATAACACTGCATAATATGTAAAGGTACAAATAAATGTATTAGTAAAAAAGAGAGTTAACTCCAAAGATAATGCTTCTAATAAATTTATAATATATTTTTCTGTTATTGCCAAAAAGGTGATTAATACACGGTTCGTTAAAGAGCAAATGCATATGATATTTGCCAATTAGTCTAAGATAATTAAAATAAGCTTATCATAGAAGTATTTCAAAAGTGTAAGTTCATAGTCTTCTCCGCTGTTCTCCTTTATGTAGGTTTTACACTCATATGAAGTTTATGCCTCTTTTTAATAGCAGATTGGAAAAGTGATTGTTCGCCTTAAGTGATACATAATTCGACCAATATCAATTCTGAGTCGAAAAAAAATACGGAAAGATTTGTGGTGTGAATACTATTAACTATTGAAAAACATAGTCTTAATATGAAACTGTCTTGCGATTATTTATTACAATATTTTGGATAATATGTTTTGGCAGAGGACTCTTTAATTGGGCCAACAGTTTGTCTCTATCATGTTAAGATTCTATTTAAGCATCTAAGATTGGTTAATAAAATAGAAATATTTTTATGCTTTAAAATCATGAGTTTATTCGGAATGAATCTGAAACAGGACTATCAATCAGGAAGTTTAATTCCCGACAATGGCATATCATCACTGTGTAGTGTCTATGGGCAATGTACTATTGCCTAGCTCTGTTTTCGAGGATTACAATGTAGGCCGAACATAGCAGAAACATATCAAAACGACTTATATTATCTTTAAAAGATAGTATCATTTGAACTCAACCTAGCTTGATGACGTTTCTTTATTTTGTCTTTCTTGCTGGAGTAGAAATTAAGGTAAATTAAATAAGATGTCACTTAAGGCGACCATTTGATATAGCTCTGGTATTATAGAGACATACTGTGGATAAATATTGTATTTTGTCGTAATAGGTGTAAGATAATGCTTTCAAGTCATGTTCTCTTTGAAATGTCTAAGTTTCTTTTTATCTAACCATTCATTTGTGGACGATGTTGGTGTATACATAACACAGAAGAAAGGGTGTTTGTTTGAAATTAATAACTTCTAGGCAAATTATTTCAAGCTGTCTTTCATCAAATCCTCACGATGATCGTTTGGCAAGTCATCTTTAATAAGGATAAGTATACCCCCACTATGACATTTTCTATCCCTTCGAAATATATCATAACTTGGTATGTTCAATTCATCATTTAGAAAAGTATCATTTTAAAACGTTTCACAAAATGTGTCAAAGTTAAGTTGATTATCAAGAATGATTTTAAGTGCTTTCTAAGTTTGAATATAGAAAATGAATGTTGAGATGAATTACGGGAAGTCCTTTCTTTGAAATGCATGCATTCAGGTGGTGATATCGGGTCTTTAATTTTAGATGCTTGACTAGAATTTGAACGTGAAAAAGACTGTCGATTGTCAAATAAGAGTCATGTTATAGCACCGCAATGTCCTCATTATTGTAAAGCATAGTTATAAGGCTGTTTTAATAATGAAAAAAACAAAACCATTTTCGATAATGTAACTTATCTTCTCAACACAATATCTTCATGTGTTATCTTTAGTGGACAAGGAAAGGAGAAAAACCAAATGAGTCTCACTTAAGGCGAACATTCAGATTTCGAATTTGCTTTTAAAGAGGCATGATATATTCGGAGTCTAGTGACACACTGGAGAAATATGCTACACACTGAAATTGAACTTTTATCCTCTGGTTTCAGATTCATTCCAAATTAACTTAGGATTTTAAAACATTGTCTTTAATAAATAAAAGCCCAATTGAATAAAAAGCTCATCTGCCAACAAAATGCCTGTCTTGAAGCGTATCATAGGTTAAAATGGTCGCCTTAAGTGATATTTTAACTTAAACTCTATAAACAGCAATTGTTTGCCTTGAGTGATATTGCATTGCTCACCATTTCATTTGCAATAAGCATGACAAAAAGCTAAAACGAAATGACTTCTTCCTACGAAAGAAATTACAAAAATATGCTCGCTCTAAACATGTCTTTTCTAAATAATGCTTAAATCATTTTATTAACCAAAATTGAAATGGTTCGCCTTAAATGATATTTTCTGGCATACTTTGAACCCATGCAATAAAACCAAATTGTTGTCCTAGGATATGATTACTGATGATTAAAAAACAAAGCTTTTGTTCTAAATGGTACTTTACAAACTTTTCCATTTATCATAATAATGCAAACCTCACACATTTATGCATAGGATGAATCTCTCAGTAATAGTAGAACGGAAATTCAGTGGTTCGCCTTAAGTGATACCTTATTCAATAAAGCTGAATACTTAGTCTACTGAAAAATCACAGACAATAAAAACAACGTCATATGTTTTTTTTTTAGAAAATTCAACAACACATAACTTTTTAACACTTCATTTCTTTACATTAAGCAAGAAGATACATTACTTAAAACATATTAAAAGTTGATTTGTTCGCCTAAGTGATGATTTAACTAAATCTGAAATTCCATTCCATAAGTTCTATTACTTCGTTCACCGTTTTTATGCATTCTGCACGACACTATTTTACAACGATTTGACGTTTTTGTACGAAAGTAATCCAAGTGATGTGCTCTTATTAGTTCATGTGTTTTCTAAATCATGTTAAACTAATCTTATTGGTTAAATATTTGATTGGCATTAGTGATACTTAATATTGCTAATGCAAACTTATGCAATATAATCAAATTATTGTAATAGGTAAATTTGATAATTTAAGATTGTAGGGCAGTGCTTTGATACAACACATACTATGAAATGAGTTCTCTTTACAATGTCTGACAAACCATACACTCATATGTATTTTATGCCTCTTTAATAGCAGATTGGAAAAGTGATTGTTCGCCTTAAGTGATACATAATTCAATCAATGTCAATTCTGAGTCGCATAAAAAAAACACTGAGAGATTTGTGTTGGGAAGACTACTGATTATTGAAAAACACGCTATCAATATGTAACTGTCTTGTGATTATTATTGACAAGATTTGTGCCAATGTACTTTAGCAGGGGACTCTTTAATTGAGATAATGGCTGGTCCGTATCATGTTAATTTTCAATTCAAGCATCTAAGATTAATTTCGTCATGGTTGAAAATTAAACATATTTTAAATACGCTTATAATAACGAGTGTATTCGAAATTAATCTGAGACCTGACGACCTGGAAGTTTAATTCCCGATAATGGCATAATTTCCCTGTGCAGTTTCTATTGGCAAAAAACTATTTCCTAGCTCTGCTTTGGGCGATTCCATTGTATGCCGCATATAACAGAAACATATTAAAACGACTTGTTTCTTTTTTTTCTAAAAAAAATGCTCATCATTTGAACTCAACATAGCTTGATGACGTTTCTTTATTTTGTCTTCCTTGCTGGATTAGAAATTAAGATTGATTAAATAAGGTGTCCTTTAAGGTGAACATTTGATGTTACTCTGCTATCATAGAGGCATAATGTGGATATATATTGTAATTTGTAGTAATAAGTGTTAGATAAGGCTTTCAAGTCATGTTCTGTTTGAAATTTCTAAGTTTCTTTTTTATCTTTCCATTCATGGTGTTCTATACATAATTCATAAGAAAGGGTGATTGTTTGAAATAAACAACTTCTAGGCAAATCCCTTCTATCCCTTCGAATTATATCATAACTTCGTATTTTAAATTCATCATTATGAAATGCATCATTTAAAAATGTTTCACATTAACAAAATATTTCAATATTAAGTTGATTATCAAGAATGGTTTTAAGTGCATTCTAATTACGAATAAAGAAAGTGAATGTTGAGAAAAATTACGGGAAGTCCTTTCTTTGAAATGCAAGCATTCGATGGTGATATGGATTACTTTTTATCAATATTTTACTGGATAAATGTTAATCGCTGGTGATGGCCAGGGTTAACACTTGTATCTCTTCCTTTCCCATTTGTTTTTGTACATCGTAGCTTGAGCGAAAAATGTGGTCCCTGTTTGTCTGTTAATTTAGCGGACAGCATTTTCATGTTCACGCAATGTAAAATATTTAATTGCCTACGTAGTGCTTTGTCTGCTCGGACTGTTAGACAAAGGCAAATAGGAATTGGAGGGGCATCATTAAAGTCCTAAGTCGTGGTTTTATACCATACGTAATAAAAACATTATACCAGGAGTAGCATTCGGAACACCTCGGTCATTTCTTAAAATAACCTCGGAGGTAATGGAGAGCCATTTTTGAAAGTAGGTCAGCAACGAAGGGCCAATCATATCAACTCGGCAATCCCCGTCACAAGCCGGGGATTGCCGAAAAGAGCTGATTGACAAAATATGAAACAAATATATGTTCATATGATCATCTTTAATGAAAAGGGTAAATAAAAACGTTCAATTGTGATATATAACTAATTCGTGTGTATTCAAATACATATTTAGTGCCTGTGTGCATTTTGCGTTATCCGCCGGAAATAAGGCAAATTACCCCAGGATTTCTGGTGTATTCATGTACTGCCTACGAGGTATATCTACCGACTTGTTACGGGGATTGCCGAGTAGATACGATTGCAGGAGTAGTACATCAAATTCAACTTAACAATTCCAAAAATTGGAATATTTATTAACATTACATGTTCTATTACAGTAATCAACAATAATGACTTAAATATACTTGAAATTGATATGAATTTAAATGAATAACATTTATGTTTATAACACTGCATACTATGTATAGGTAACAATAAATGTAAAAAGGGAAGTTACTTCAAAGACAATGCTTCAAATAAATGTATAATACATGTTTCTGTTTTTGCCAAACAGGGGATTAATACACGGTTCCGTAAATAATAAATGCATAATATATTTGGCAATCGGTCTAAAATAATTAGAATTAGCTTATCATAGAAGTATTTCAAAAGTTTAATCTGAAAGTCTTCTCCATTGTTCTCCTTTATGTATGTTTTATAGTTAGAGACCGTCATAAGGGGACATTTTATAGTGCTGTATTTAAGGCGAAACACTTAGGGAGAACTTTCTCTTAAATAAGACTTTAGAAGGAAATGCAAAGGTTATTTTGAAAGAATGAACCACGAAGAAGGGTAAAAACACAATTCCTATCGATTTCCATGATGAATATTTCAGAAATGGGCTTTAGAAATAATTTCGCCTTAAATGATGAGATAATGGCATTTCCCCTTAATGTTGGATTTATACTTATATATATATATATATATATATATATATATATATATATATATATATATATATATAAGGAGAAAAATATGAAAGAATCCAGGCAAATATTCTAGAAAAACTGTGAGAAGTAATAATTAAGAAATATACAACGCTGATATCACTTATGAAAATAAAAGTGAAACTACCTCTTATGTCGAACACAAATAAGAGCGAAACGCCAAAGGTTCGTAACGGAAAATAGCGACTCTAGATAGATTTCTCACCTTATAAATACATAACTTGGGTGTATCGCATGTTTGATTCGGCTATGTCATGTCTGTGCAGCTATGTCTTTTCTTATACCACTGTCCCAAATACACCGTAGGTGAATCGTTGGTGAGCGAATTTCCACGGCGACGAACCTTAACGTTTCAGCTTTGCACTCAATTTCTATCCAAAATTATTTATCACTGGCAAAGCTTGCTAGCCCATTTCGGTTATTAAACGTGTCTTACACATGAAAAGTCCTGTACTAAGTGACGATAGTATTGAATTGTCTTCGATCGGGCAAATTGTTCTAAGTTCAAAATACGAAGCGAGGCGAGTGAAAACGGCGTCCATTTAAAATCAACATTGTTTTGGCGCCTTGATATGTTCGATCAGTCAACTTATCTACACCGTTTAATTCCTTTTATCTCTGTATGATTCTTAACAGAGATTTCATTGCTTATTTTATTTCTTACATCGGGAAATTGTCGCTGAAAAAAGTTCAAATTGAAGTGCAAAGGTGTCTTGTTTGTCATTCTCTAATTAAACTAATTAGTCTATCATGTTGACGTGTGACGACACACACATTACAGGGATTTCCGTATCGATAAATGGGGCGCCGACGGGCTTTTTCAAAGTCGTAAATTGACAGAAAATAAACATTTTAAGTCAATTAAGTATATAATAAATAGAATATTTGTTATTTTCGGTGTATGATCGAAATATATTTCATCTCGTGACCTAAAGAGCTAAATATTTTTACTCGTGGTTCCGCCACTCGTGAAAAAATAGCTCTTCAGGTCACTCGATGAAATATATTTCGATCATAACCGAAAATTACAAATATCCTCTATATATTTCTTGTCTTGACAATGAAATTGTTAGGTCTTGCCAAGTGAAATTATGTAACTTCTGATTAAATAGCTCGCGCAGGAGCTTTCAAAGCAGGATATCTTTAATTTACAAAATCATGTATCAAAGTGACACCAGGGCTGAATTGGTTAAATTTACTACACAAAGTTGCATTATTTAATAAAGGCAAACAGTGTAGATCCATATTTGAGGACTCCTGAAGATGCTCTCTCATATGTCACATATTCGTGTCTCATATCATATAATTAATTTACATTGCTTGATGAAAATACATAATTATGTGATCATGATTGAATGTGAAATATTTTACATTTACACTCTGTCTAGTCTTAACTTTATGTATATATATCTTTTGAAGGGTGTGCTCTCCTTGGTTTGACAGGAGGTTTTGCTGGTGGTGTTATACTTTCATCAGCAACAATGAGATCAGGATACAAATCGGGTGGACCCACAATGTGCTGCAATTATATAAAATATTTGTAATATATTACACTGCTGGTCGTTATAACAGTATTTCTATAAGAAGAAAAGCCCTGCTGCACAAGAATACAAAAACTTCCCAACTTCGGTCCTCATAGATCAATTAAATTACATGGTATATGGAAATTTCCAAACCAATGACGTCATACAATATATAAACAGTTACATAAAACCAGTTAAAATCTGTATTCTTTTTAAAACAAATTGACTTCCATAATTGGTATAATAAATTGAATTAGTGCATCAATAATCTGGCCCTTTTAAAGTATATGCATGTGTCTTAAATAGATGAGACAAACTATTGTGAAACCGTGAATGATTCGTTGCATGTCCACAAAAACAATAAAAAAAACTTTACCTTCGAGCATACATGTATATCACTTTGTTCACTTGCTGTTATAAGCTTCTCGTGGTATCTACCGGAGGCCTAAATCAAAGAAAAGAAACTTCGCTGTCATTGTTTTTTGGGCTTGGAAAATGGAAGAAGGGTATAGCCAGCATCCATTGTTGATACCTACTCTTAACACGACACACATCTCGCGCAAATCTTGTGCTAATTTGGACGTTCTTCCCTACCAACTACCTTTTCAAAACGTTGCTATAGAACCATTTGTGAAACAAAGACGGCGAATAGCAACAGACTGATATGGTGGATATAAATTTGTATTCTGATTAGTCAGAAATACGGCATCGGGATCGGGTCATATCACACTCCTTGTTATTGTAACGAACTGGGCAAATATACCTCCGAAATTCACAATTATTTTATCAGTGATAGTGTCGTCCACTGGTCGACTGTGCTGTCTATCTATACCCTTGTTTGTTATCTACAACAATGCGTTAGTTATCAAATTTGCATTTCCACGAACGTTAAAAACTTTACTTTCATCTCCGAGAAGCCTCGTTCCGAGTCTCCGCCTATGGGAAAGACTTGGGAAAGACGACTGATTTATCCAATTGCTGATGTAACGAACCGAGCGAAAAATAATCTAAAAAATGCAATCACATCCTATTAGTGAAAGACAGTGTCGTTCACTGATTGGTTGCGCTGTCTTTTTATTAATCTGCACGTTACATTAAATTGTGGTTTATTATTAATAGTCCCAGATGAAGAAATTCGTTTCTCAAAATGTTTTTGTTCAAAGCCATTGATATTGTGGACAAATTCGTCGGTTCAGTGATTGGCAAAATGTACATATCCAACAGTCCTATGCTTTCCTGTATGGGAACATTTACATTACTTAAGACATGAACAGAACAGAACAGAACAGACTTTTATTTAGACTTGTACAAAGTACATCATCTACAACATATATAAAGTACAATTTGATGTCAACGTGACAAACACATCTTGACAGTTACAAGAAATAGTTATGAAAAGAAAAAAAGAAAATATTAAGTTGTTATCTTTGTTATCTTTGGAGGTAAACATATACATAATTATGAGTCAGTATTTAAAAGAGCATTCCTTTTTTGTAAGAGTCTCTTTAATAAACAAACAAAGCTTAATTAGTTCATCTTTCTGACAGGTCTGTAATAGAATAGTAAATTTATAAAATGAAGGTCTAATGTAGTATTTTTTCTTAATATACTTTTGTCTGATGCTTGCAAAACATTGACAAATACATATTAAGTGATATTCATCTTCGACGTCAGTGGAATTGCATAATAAACAAGTTCTTTCTTCTCTTGGTAATCGGTTTCTAGAATATCTACCTGTTTGTATGTGCAAGGGATGACATGTTAACCTAATTCTACAAAAATAAAATCGAAAGCTTTTTGGAAGTATATCTAAATAGGACTCGTATCCAAAAAAAGTTTTAACAGACTTATACATGTATAAAACGGTGCTAGATTCTAATGTATTGATCCAACCTTGTTTGAACGTTTCAACTAGTCGTAGTTTAAATTCTGCAAGAAATGCCTTAACGTTAACAGTTTGAATATTATCAAACATATATGAAAATCCATAGTCATTTAAAAGGGTTTTAATGTTACTAATCCAATTCTTACGGCCCATTATACAATCATTTTGGGCTATGTTAAATACAGACTTTAGAATAATATTGTCAGTAGTGATTAGTTTAATCCAATACTTGATAATACGAATATATCGTGAAATATATAAAGGATAACGACCCAGTTCACCATAGACACTAGCGTTACACGTATTAGATTTTACTCTTAATAGCTTCTTGCAGAATTTTAGATGGATTCTTTCTAGTTCCTTTGATTTCGTGTTACCCCAGACCTCGCTTGAATAATTTAAAATCGACCCTACAAAGGTATCAAATAATTGGCATAGTGTTTTAGGTTTAAAATCATAAATATTACATTTCGATAAAAGTACATGCATGGCCTTAAGAGATTTCACAACCAAGTATTGCTGGTTTAATTTAAAGTTTCCAGTATAGTTTAGAACAGTTCCAAGATAGTTAAAATCATTTACTACTTCAATATGCTGATCGTTATATGTCCATCTTTCCCCCGGTAAAAGTCCACCACGTTTACGAAATACCATTATTTTGGTTTTACTTGTGTTCACAGAAAGACCCCAAGTGTTGCAATTGCTATTGATCCGTTCGTGAATGGTCTTTTGTGTTGTTACGGTTTACCATGGATCTGTTTGTTTTCTAGGATACCAAATTGATGTTAGCTGTTCTGACAAACATCAAAGGGGTAGAGACCTATTCAGGAATTACATGTTTGGTAATGATAAAGTATCTTATTATTCAAAACTATATTTTACACTATTTTAGCAATTTCTTAGGAAATGGTTTGCAATACTGAAATGTTAGTCCTTGAAAATAACTTGATTGGTAGGTAGTATCTTGTGTTTTGGAAATAGTGTGACCGGTAATGATATAAGTCAGAGATTGATAATTCAAAACTGTTGTAAATGAGTTCTTTCTTTTTTTTAAACCTTGTGTTTCCATGCTGTTTGGGAATATCAATTTTGTAATAATGTTGTTTATTTTAGGTCCGAATGAAAAGCAACAGCAAACAAATTCATAAATCATGAAATTTTCAATGATATTGGATAGAGTTCTAAGTGACATTTTATTTTATTTGATACAGAGTTCTTTAGGGTCTTTCGCTGCACGTGAAAAAATAAAAAGTAACGTTTAAGCCTTTCAGGTTCAGAGTTCCAGTAATCGTTTTCTTTTTCTTCTATATTTTTACGTTTTTTGCTCCGCTTGTATAAAGGTATTAAATCATTGTTTTTTAAGTATCTGTGCTCTATCTATTTTCAAGATATTAAGGAGGAAAGAGCATGCCCCTTTTAAGTCCTTTTACAAGCAAATACTATGTCATCTTTATTTTGTCCCACCATTTCGACTGCCTTCTAGAAACGATATCATTTGGAAAAAACATATGAACTGTTTTGTAAAGAAATAACTGGGCTATTACTGTTATGATACTTATTATACCGTTACGTCGTTCTCCACAGATGCTATCCAGAGGTGGACATATTCATCACGAATACTTTCCGCCCGCCACCAATCCGACAAAGGAGATATATAAAGAAACTCAGGAGAAGCTTGCACCCGAGGGTCGCCTAGTTGCGTTCTATATAAACAAAGAAACCGGGAACCTGGTAGCAGATTCATCTAAATTGTCCGTTACACCCAAGTGCCATGGCAGAGGGGTAGGTCTCCAAAGGGCAGGTTGATTTATTGAATGAAATACGTATGGCTTGAATTTTCTTTTGAACGAACAAATAATGCATCCATTGATATCCTGATCGATTGTGTCAGAAATGATCGGTTAATTAGTTGGATTGTTGAACTTGATTGCATCTCGATTGATAGGATGATGGAGAGTACTGTAATTATTATTTGTATGCCTTATCACGATACGGCCCAAGCTATGCAAAGGGAAATGGGCGATGGACTATTTGATTAAAATGATAAATCCTTTTCTATAATTGTAAAATATATTATAAGTAGTTTTATTTCGCAAGGATAACATTTCAGCAATATCCCCTTACTCTCCTGATGATAGAATAAATTCTAGATACTCAACTAAGAAAAGATAAATCAAGCCTTTTCAAACTTTCCAATTAATCCAAAAGACACCTTTTTTAAATCAGCTCAATCAGAAAATGGCAATGAATTGAAAATAAAACAACTACGAGCAGAGATTTTCAATGAAGTAATTCACTTTAAATACAGAGCTATGATTCTTGTCCACTCAACATTTACCATGTGAAGCGAAAGGTCGACATATTTGGTAATAGATTGAAAGCAATACAATCTCCTTCTCATTCTTTACTGTCAAATTTCTTAATACTAATTCCTTTCATCACATATAGTCTATCAGCCAGGTACGCTGGGGTGTACTACTCAGGGGGACAAAGCAACACTTATCTGACTTGATTGTATACTCAATATACAAAAACAGAACGTGATAACAATATCAGTTGGGCAGCTATAAGTCATTTTTGAGCTGTTTCTATGGCAACCGTCAGTCTTAAACTAAATTTTTGGTTAAGCTAGTATAATTCACAAATATTTCTTCAAAATTGGTTCTAGCTAAAAAGTTTAGTTTAAAAATCGGAAGTATGATTATTTCCTAGAATTTGCATTAAAATAGGCAAGTTTGTACATTTGCATATCTATGAATATTAAAAAGATTGCATGAAAAGTTCCTTAAAATTAGCACACCACCAAAATACTATAGCAATATTTGCGGTTCAATTTCTCCCAGACAGATGGACTTTGGTGAGTATTATCTTGTTTTTGTTTTTTTCAAAGATAAATGATATTTTGGAATGCTGTTGGTTAATAATATGGTTATACAACTAGAAATATTTCCTTTTCTTTGAAATGAAAAGAAGAGTAGTACTCGGATAGTCAAATTTTCGGATAAATTTTTTTAAAAAAATGTTAATTTGATAAGACACATGAAATCTTGAATTTGGTATACAGAAACATAACAACTGAATGTTATACTAGTATTATAGTTGTTGATTTTGCCTATTAAAACCTATCTTTCTCGCTTCTTTGCCTAGTACTTAATTACCGTTTTTTTCTCCATTTTGTAGGATAGAGTTAAACAAGTTGTCTCTCGAAAATCACTATTGAACAAAAACATCTTCATGCAAGCATTCGCTCTCGTAAAGGAGATAATCAAATCCATAAAGGGAGAACACTGTGAGAAGTTTGGGAATTTGTTACGAATACCTATGTGTGCTATTTGGTCCTGTTGTTACAAATTAATTGTCAAAATATTCCTATTATTTTGGAAAAATGACATCTTATGCCTTGAATTCCTCATGATGTAAATTAAAATCAGAACAACCGTTAAACATTTATTTTAATTTAACTTTTAATCACATTTTATTCATTACACAACTATTGCAAACATTTCAACAAGTGGTGAAAGAATCAAAAGACCCCCATTTTGTTTTCCTTGCTTGTAACAACAGAATGATCTAAGGTACGATTATTTCTAGGTGCGAAAAATTGTCGCAAAGCTACATCACTGTCAAAAAAGGATTGATGACAACAAACATCTAAGATTTCTTGTGGTGTTAAATAAAACTCAAACAATTGAAATACATGGAAATGATGATTTATTTATCTCACCAAGGAGAGCGAACGTTTGCGAAGGAAATTTCCGTTTAATAGTGATTTCTATAGGGCTAATTGTTTACCGCAAACGCTTTTCCTTATTGAACACAATGCTTCACGTGAAGACAGTGGTTAGGTAATGCAGGGGAGATAACCGTGTAAGTTATTTGGCTAATAAAGCGACTTTCTCGCCTCCGACCATTTCAGCTCAAGTTGATACCGGACAAAGCTACGGTGTCCCCACACGACATAGATATTTTAAAGATCGAAGGCGAACCGGGGATGAGTGTCGGTCTCAACGTTATGGACAAAGCCTTGCTACTGCTGGACAACGAGCATGTTTTACGGGAATCCAAGGTAAAATTAGAGGCTTTAGTTTTGTCAACCTCTCAATGGGTGGGGGTTAATAACGGTTTTAGTGCACCTGACAATGCTCCCATCATGTTCTTACCAGCACATCATTCTCTCTAAATAATTGATTTCCTTTATGCATAGATAAAATGTACGTAATAATGTTCAGTGGTGAATAAATTGTGCCACATGACTTTTTGAAAAAAAATCATGTTCTTTCGTAAAAAGAACAATAAAGATGTCTGAACATAGAACTAGATTATTGACAGCTTCCCAACCATGCTCGTAACCGTACAAAGAAGATCTAGAACATTAAAATCACAGATATCTAAGGGCGTTTAAACGGGAGTATTTTGTAAACAACGATCTTGACTTAGAGTGAAAGGTAGTATTTTTAGGTACTGTCGTCATGTGAGTTTTCAGGAACGTTTACCGTGCAAAAGCATGGTCGCAAACATTATTTCTGCAAGGCGAAAATGGGTAGCGCGAGGAGGAAAACAAACGGAATTAACATTTATATATTGATTCTTGTGCAATTTTTACAAAGAATATAAGAAAATAGTCACACTTTCTACACTGAATTTTGAGGATTTTGCGCGGGAGTACTTTCCTTTGCTACTATATTGTTGTTGCTGGGTCGTTGAGTATTTTAAGATGCCACGTGATAGCAAGGCGTGCGAGAAAGAATTCCCCAGTTTATTTATAAACCGGGTTCCCCAAAGGAGAACAGACAGGCGCGAAGGCTCACTTCACATGAATTTACGAAAACACGGGGTTTAAGCAACTTGCAAGAAAGGAACTTGAAAAGGGTCTTTGGTTTAGTGACGAGAATTGTAAATATAGATTTTTTAGCATTTATTTAATCCCAAAGCAAACATCTCTGAGAGGGTATCTTTAAACAGTATCGGACATCCTATCATCAACTCAAATTCGGAACCCATTTATTTCATTTATTTCCAGTAGTAAACACTATCTATAAGCGGAGCTATATTCGTGACATGAGGGGCTAAAGTTGCTTTAATCAGGGTAACATATTCCTCTTTGAAATTCAGCGCCACGTAACAGTGCCTTCCGTTTAACAGAACTCTTCGGTTAACTCCGGTATACTTCTGAGAAGTCCAATCGAGTGTTATTGGCACTTTATGGTCCATTGAAATGGAGAATAGTAGCACAATTCCTTTGTACAAGCACATTATTTATCGATGTCCCTAGCCAGAGTGTAACGTGACACGTGTTATCTGAAACAACAACGGCAAAACGGAATCCTGTTCCAAGAAGTTATGCACACCCCATTAATGTAAATACTGTATTGGGCCGTTGAATCTAGCCCAAAATAGGACTCAACATAGACAAAGTTGCAATAGTTTCTATTTAATCATAATTTGAATCCCTTATACCTGTAGAATAACATACTACTAGTGCAAGATAAGTTGCTAATCCAAATAGTGGAAAGTTGAATATTCAAGATGGCCTCCAAGATGGCCACCAATAATGCAAATAAACACCTGTGTATCAGTAATGATAATAATTTATCTAAGGTACGTAAATGTGATCTTTAAAAAGAAGAAACTCAATTTTAGTGAGTTTATGTGAAATAAATGATTTATGTATTTAAACAAAATGTAGTCTTTATTCATGAAACAGAATTGGCAAAAATGAAGACTTTTAGGAATTGCTCATAATTCATTTGTATTTTGGTAATGAGTATTAATTGTATTTATAATGTAAGATTTCATTTCGATAACAAAGATTAATAAATCATGCCAGTATCAAAGTCTACAGAAACGATTACATTTGGATTGTCATGTTTATTTACGGGTGGGGTCATTTTACCTTGGGTTGTAAGGGCAAGAGAGACTTTTCTGAAATTCATGAACACGTATATGTTGAAATATTTTTCTATGAATCCAACGTCAACTCTTTATTATAAACATGCGCATTTGTATTGGTGGTTGAACATGGTTATGGTAACAAAAAAATCTGTTAAAAAATACATTTGATGGTTAACGTCAGATCTAGTGGGTGGGGTAACTTGACGACAGAGATATAGCAGAGTCAAGAGTATTGCTTATGACCATCGTTAAGGCTTAGATAAGCATTCCATCATAGTTAAGATAACTAAAGTCAGTGTATTCAATAAAGATTTTGTTATTCAATACAGTGAAACATCACTATTTAGTTCAATACCATAAATTCTGTATGGTTCTTTAACTTTTTTCTTTTATGGGTTTATATATGAAGGTATTTTGTCAACCCATCTTTATTGGAATGAAGCTGTAATTGTGAATTTTCTATCACAGTCACAGGGACTCAACATTAATTTGATAATCCATGTGTGGGCTAGTATGCAAACATATATGATGACGACTGTTTCCAAGGTATGCTTGTGTGAGAGGGACAATTACCTTACATATTATGGTTCGAATGAGATTTTAATTGCTAGTCTGGAACTTTCAACTCTTTTGAGTCATTTTGCAAGAAGCGTCATTAAGCTTGACTATGCATTGTTAACCACCTCTTAAGATATCAACCTCTGATTTAGCATTTATTTACTAAACATTGTACGAACAAGCTTGTTTTAATCTGGCCAATTTCCAGATTGATTTAGCAAGATTATATATCGCATAGGGTCGTATCTAGGATTTGCTTCGTGCGCTGGTACGTTGAAATATATACGACTGTTAATGGATTCAAAGACGATTTGCCTGGTCATAGACTTAGGTTATGATTTGACTTTTAGTTCAAATCTACCTCTAAATGAATGTCTCAGGAACACACTTTTTCAAAATATTAGTGTATGAAATGAGTGCTTTGTTGTTAAGCTCTGTCGTCAAATTCACAAATTTTCAATAAGATCAACTGCCCATTAGAATGAGACATTCTAAATCCTAGATATGTGCTCAGTATGTGGAGTTGAAAACTAGTGTAAAGATCCAAACAGTCGGTATTTTTAGAAGCTAAACATGTCTCATTTTCCTCTACTTTACAACTGCCAAGATACCTGTAGCATCGTTATATAATAATGATTGAATAAGAAAAAAAATATAAAAAAAATGCAATTATATATATTAAAAAAATTCACAAAACACGTGTGAAAAAAACCCGTATGAAAACGAAATACTACACAGCAATAATTCGATCATGATGTTATCAGACGACCTGTGATGTTGACAGTTATATCAATAAACTTATCAATATCAAGCCCATCGATTCTAATATGATTTATCTTATGCTTCACTATGATTTAAGTGTTGTTTGATGAATGGAACATTTTCTTCAACTGTCTTAGGAACTGGAAAGGTTAAAAAGAATTGCAATGAAAAGCGAAATAAGGTCTACACAAAAAGTAATGCAAATCTGAGTTAAGCTACTGTTTATAAGGCAAGGCGAATCTAACGATTACAATTTCCTAAAGGATTACTAGGGTATAATTTCCTTTAGGGTATTCAACTTGTCTAGTTTAAGCAATTGTGAAAAATGTGCCCCGTTGATCAATGCCAAATTTGATTGAATATTGATGTATGTATATAATTTCGAAGGAACAATGCTAATTCTAATAGTTTTCAAGATTGTGTTCCCATAAGAGATTTCATTATATATATATCCCCATCGTCCGTGGTTATGTTCATTGACATAGTTCATGCAAATTAATCTGAAAGGAGGTGCTGATCACGTGCAGCCATAAGACAGTTCGGGGCCTGGGAATTATATAGAAAGTATCAGTTTCGTTGTCTTGTGCCTGTTCGTGAAGCATGTGGTACTTTTAGTAAACAGACAACCGCTTTCTTTTTGTTTATAGCCCACCTGCTTAACCTTCTTAGTAAATATCGTGGCGCAGAAAAAAATAAAATAAGTTGTTGCTCACAAAGTTGCACAAAGAGTAAAAAGAATATCATAGTTATTTTATGCGAATTCTGACCATGTACGTTAATAAATTACATACTAGAAATCAGAAAGGGGATGTATTACACAAATGGGTTGAATTGTCATACAGTTACTGTTGGCCGAATTCAAGGTAGATAAGGATTTAACGTTGGCACGCTGCTGCTCAACCTCATGCAAAGATTGAGAATTTCTGATAGAAATGCTATTCCGTAGTTTCATAAAATAAAACAAGGCAACCATTATTTCAATAAAGCTTTACTTTTAGCACTAATTTCTTTACACGTCTTGTTCCAATTATCATATTATTGACACTGCTATGTATAAATAATCATCTTTTCGATGGAAAATTAATAACAGCCTTATATATGCGATCCTATAAGCCATTTTGAAAAGCAAAGTGACGTCATCAAGTGACGTCATCTTGATGACGTAGATGAAATATACGTTATAAGATACTAATACGATGTAGCTTACTGGCTACCTATTATTGCTTGAAGGAAAGTGGTTTTAAATATTTCTTTCATTTTACTTTCGCCATCTCCTTTAATATGTAACGTTCTTCATTGAGCTGTTAAAATATATGAATGTCTACTTTCGCTTTTAACTTTTAGTTTTCAATTTTGTCAAGGTTGAATCTTATATTGAATGGCCTATATTTCGATTTCTGACAGGGAAACCACCACGTGGTTCTCGAAAAGCTTATGTTTATCTATTGCTTTTTATAAAAAAAAAATCATCAATCAAAACCCTTATTAAAGATGAATTAGATACTTTTATCGTTCTATGTACTTTTTTAATTAGGGGAACAAACAGTTTTGATTTAATTGCAATTGTAAAACATCTCAAAGGTTTTACTATAAATTTTCGCCATTATGACTTAAAACACCCACCTCCCTTTGGCTAAATTTGACGCATCTTCAGCACAAGACTTAAAAAACCAGAAGGAGGAAACGTCATTATCGATGTATTGGTCCTCGTCCTGGCCTTTATGCGTCACGTAGGAAAGACGTTTTTTATCATTTTTAAACATCGTCTGTATAAGGTCCTTCTTTGTAACGGCACAAATGCAGAACTGGTAGAACTTAGTACCTGTATAGTTGTTCTACATGATTTCGAAGATACTGCGCCTCTTGAAGTTTGCAGAGGAGTCCCAAATGCATTTCATTACCTCTGAAAATTACATGACAGAAAGAAAGTCCGAATAACTAAGAACGCATAACACAAGTGCTGCCTCAATAATTGATTTGACTTTACGTTGCATTTACAGTATCTGAAAAAAAGTATATACGTAATACAAGAAGAAAGGTGACGAAAAAAGATCGAAAGTATTGTACAACTTTTGAGTGCCCAAAAGAACACTTAACTAGAGCTACTAACCTCTATCTATCAAAAGACAGTTGGGAAACTGTCGCTGATACGAATCTAATACTATTAGAATAATTTTGTTTCTTTTTTATCATCATTTCAAACTCTTTTGGTTGTTAAAACATAGAATAATCTGTATCAGTAGATGTTTCAGCTACATATTCAATTCAATGTTTTATTGCATATAAAGGCCTACGGCCCATTATACAGGTTACATACAAATACAAAAGCATGTTAACAATACTCGTGAAATGTCTATGGCATTTTAAGATAAACGTAAGGGAGGCTTCCTGTAGAACGATGATATACATTCCTTAACTAAATAAAATTAAAATAAATATAATTGTTAGAATCACTCTGTTAAAACCAATGCTGTTTCATTACACTACTTTCAATGGTAAAGTAAAACTAAGACATTTTCTTAAAGGTGTAGAACTTATACAGCCATTATGTAGACATATATAGCTTATGATAACTAAATAATTCCCATCAGAAAAGCATCTCTCTTTTCCAAAGCTTTATAAATAAACATAGCAATATATTTAATAACAGTTTCATTTTTACAAGACATGATATTAATAAAAGATTTAAAAGAGACATTCCGTAGATACCTCGTGTCTATAAACCTTAAACGTAAATCGCTATACAGTGGACATACAAGAAGAAAATGAAACTCGTCCTCCAATATACATTCACAATAAATACAATGTCTAAATTATCTTGGAATACCAAAATGGCTGCCCTTTTCAACCATTAAGTTATGAGCAGTAATACGAAACTTTACGAAACATCTTTCTAAATTTAAGTATATTTTTTTTAGATATGTATTCTTCTAAGTAAAAGGTAGTCTTGAATTGAACATAATAAGATTTAATATTTACTATTGTCTTCGCATTTAGTTTTCCAAGATTGTAAGTATTGGTCCTTTAAACATTCCATATATCTAGATAAAAATAGTTTTTCATTTCTTACTGATTGCATTTCCCAAATATATTCAAACCCATTAGCATACAAGTAAGTTTCTTCTAACGTTTGTTGTCCAATTCGTATGTCTTAGTTTGTCAAAGTGTTTGAGCATATCATAACATGTTCTGACATATCTAGTATTAGGTTATTCTAAATTTTTTAGTTATAGGTTATAGGAACATGCGAAAGCCATTTACAAGCATAATGGTGAATTTTCCTAATAGAATCAATATGTTTTAGTCCCCATATTTTTGCTCCATATAACAACATCGGGCATATTTTCATGTCAAATATTTTAAAAAAAAATTGTTGGAGGTATGTATGTCATATGACTTAAAGAATTCAGAATACACATAAGGGCTTTTTTTTTGCTTTAAGAGACATTTTCACAATGTCCGGAAACCTTTGAATACCCCCTACATCATTCAGCTCAAGGGTTTCGTGAAGCTGATTAATGAAGAATGAAAATAATATGGGACTTAAATTACATCCTTGTCTAAGACCGATTGGGCATTCAAATGTATTTGTTACTTCGCCCGTAGACTTAACAAACGCTTTTACCGTAGTATATATAGACTTGATAGAATAGTATAACTTTCCTTTTAAGCCATTGTACGTAGAATTGTGTATAAAATCGAACGGTCAACTAAATCAAAAGCTTTACGAAATTCAATAAAAGCTACATAAACAAATTTACCATTCCTATTTAAATGTTTATTCACAATAGCATTCAGGTGGTGTTATAATCTGATCTAAAACCAGACTGTGACTCGGCTAGTTTATCAATGGCTTCAGCATAAAATGTTACACGTCTGGTTAATATAGTTATATATATCTTACTTAAAACATCAATTAATGCAATACTCCTGTAGTTATTGGGGTCATTGACATTACCTTTTTTTAAAGGTAGGAACAATGGCTGACTCAGACCATTAGGTAGGGAACTCTCCGTTACTGAAAAGCCGATTGAAACATATGCGAATGTAGGGCAACAATATGTCTAACCCATAAATAATAAAGAATTGGGATATTACCTCCTACTGCTTTATTACTTTTTTAACTATTTATACTGCTTATCATTTACTCGTCACTTATATGATCATTCAGAACAGATTGTTGGATATCATCAAGGTCACCATTGTCAGAAAATATATCTTCGTCTTGACTCACGTCATGCCCATTACTGGTTGAGAAAACTGAGCTGATGTGATTAAACCACTCTTCTAAGGAAATATTTGGATGGATTTTCCCCTTTTGTGTTATTTTTTTATTTCTCTCCAAAATGTTTTTGAATCTTTTACTGCAGACTCTAGCCTTTCTGCAAAATGTCTATAATTACGTTTACGTTTTTCTTTGCATAACTTTTTATAACTAGCTTTATGTTCTAAATAAAGATATAAATCATCTACACATCGGCTGGTCTGAAATGATTTTAAAGCCTTTTTCGTTTGCCTTTTGTAGTGTTGTCATTATTTGTCAAACCACATTTGATTCTTACATTCATACTTTGTACGTTTAGAATTGTCCGCTAAGCGTAAAATAGATTCTTCTAAATTGGAAAATACTTCATCTATAGAACACGTTTGGTCCATGCAATTCTTAACAAAGGGGTACAAAGCACCATATAAAACTTGACTTCTGAGCGTTTTTGTAAAATAACCAATATCATCTGACCCTATTCTATAAAACGTACTACTGTTGTTTGTATTAAGAGTCGATATTTGGCTGAAACATTCTAACTCCAAGTGCAAGGGTAGATTGCTACCATCAGGCATTGATTAAACATCAAAACCTTTTATCAATCTTAGGAGAGGTTTCGATATAATAAGATAATCAATGACACTGCATCCCGTGTGGCTGATAAATATATAATCATCTTGTAGCGCATCTGCAATGAATCTAACATTGACAATATAACATGAAAATAATTTACAAAAATTGATCACATCACGACCGAATGAGTTTACCTTACTGTCAAACGAGCTTCTCATTACACATATAGTATACAGTGTCCTGATGCATAACACTTTGTGCTAGTCATATAATGGAAGAGCACCACTGGTATCACAAAATGTTAAATACTTCATACGTGATACTATTTCAAAAATGTTGAAACATTGTTTAAGCCTGCTATAAAATATGTTACAGATATTCGATATGATGAAGTCACACGACCTAGGATGCGGACAAGGTGGAGGAAGGACTGCCGAGCAGGTCTTCCGGGTATGTATACCTTGTGCAAAAAGGAATCAAAATAACCCCTCTCTGGTTGTTTTTTTTTGTATTGCATCAATTCTAGTAGGTCAGTCACACACCGATACCCGACTCATAAATAAAGGTCAAGCACCTTTTAAAAGGACTACAGTGTATCACATATATCGGGTTGTTCTTTGGGGGGGGGGTGTTTTTGGAATGAAAATCTTTTAAGATTATATAAAAAATGTGGCACATTTGTTGTGGATCTAGTTTATTTCTTAAACAATTATCCGACTTTAAATTTCCCAAAGGGGAGCAGCGGTATTTTTGGAAAATACTTGGGTGCTTCAATGATTTATTGTGCATATTCATACATCAATTTCTTTGTGTGAAAATATCGAACTTCACTTTTCTTCACGAAGAATAGGTGTTTACAACTTTTAGAAAAAAAGAAGCAAGGGTTTTTCAAACAACCATTTTAATGTGCGTTATTCACAGAACTCAATCTGTGAGAAAAGGAGCTTTATGAAGGTAGGTATAACCATCGCCCTAGCAAGTCAGCTTTGGAACTACTTTTAATGAAATCAAAATATGCTGGGGGATTCAAACTCACACAGTGAAGGGCATGATGCAACTCGAGCATTTTAAACACAAACAATTTCTCCCTGTGCCAGCAGTTAGTCTGACATTTAAGAATGTCAAATATATTCAATGCGATATAATTAACTAAAGTAACATTAATATTGCTGAGTGCTTGCTGTAGCAAACGTTGCTTCCGATACGATCTTCAATACATAAATACGATAGTTGCACTAAACACATCCTCAATACATAAGTACGATAGTTGCACTGAACACATCTTCAATACATGCATACGATAGTTGCACTTAACACATCTTTAATACATAAATACGATAGTTGCACTGAACACAACTTCATTACATAAATAAGTGGTACGCAACATCGTTTCGAATAGGAAAAATATGTTGGAAAATTATTAGGTTGTACTCAACATTGATTCATTGTGTTATTTTATACTGAGTTATACCTTCCTATATGTTAGTTGTAATGAACATTGTTTTAGAATATCCAAGTTGTTCTGAACATCAAACTTCATTATGTGAGTTTTACTCAACATACATATCTTCCTTTATGTTATTTGAAGGGATTATCGTTTAAGTATATGTAAGTTGTACTAAAGATCGAACTTCATTATGTTAGTTGTTCTTAAAGCCAAAAAGTCACCCGAAAACTGCAAAACTAGGAAAAAAAGGGACGCTGAAACGACCGTTGTAGAAAATACTAAAATTGACCAAGCTGGGTTGGATATTGTTACAGGACGCTGAAACGACTGTTGTAGGAAATACTAAATTGACCAAACTGGGTTTGATATTGTTGCAGGACGCTGAAACGACTGTTGAGGAAATACTGATATTGACCAAACTGGGATTGATATTGTTGCAGGACGCTGAAACGACTGTTGTATGAAATACTAAAATTGACTGGGTTTGATATTGTTGCAGGACGCTGAAATAACTGTTGTAGGAAATACTTGAATTGACCAAACTGGGTTTGATATTGTTGCAGGACGCTGTATGTCAAGTTATTTGATTTTGTTACAGGATGCCGGCCTGACTGTCGTCACAAATGCTAAAATCGACAACGCTATTCTCGACGGAAATCGCGGATCGTGTGAAGGGAATTCTAGAAACAAAAGATCAATACGTGAGTTTTAATTTTTTAACACCCTTATCTTGTCTTGAAAGGGTATTGAAAACAAATGAATACTCCCCAAATAACTATGTCAAAACAACTCTGTTCTACTGTTTTCTAATTTACGGGCATATTTCAAGATTGGTATTGCTCCAGTAGAAATCGCTCAGTTTTTCAACAATGATTTATGTCCCTTTACAGGAAATAATCGCTTGAATGGAGATGCATACTTGTGAGATATGTGTGTATTGCATGCGTGTGGGTGTGCCAATATGATATTGGGTAAACGTGTGTGTTGGTGGGGGTATGTGTTGTAATATTCTCAAATCTCGGTCTAGTTTACTTCAATTACTAAATCGATGTTGTAGTGTATTCAATAAACGGTTAGGGCTTGCTAACCTAGGATGATATTTTTGATTTGCTTATCTCAGTCCCTTCCCCGGTACCTGTGTTATCTGGTATTTGTATCAAACAACACTTGAATATCGTTTACAATCGTCTTCCCCATAATCTAAAATAACCAATTGTAAGCTTTGGTGTTACTTCATGTATCATTATATACAACAGTTTCGGTGTATAACAAATACAGATAGGCGAGCATCGACATGTCTAATACGGGTGTGTTTGTTATCCTGTAGAAGGAATCACTGACGTTCGTTATAAACAAATACTATGTACATGTTTGTTTATATTGATCACAGCCCTTCCTGTGCGACAATAACATAACATTTCAATAGGATGTAGGTAGGATTTTTATGACAAAAACAAGTATTTTTTTTCTAATGACAACCCCATCATCGAGGACATTACGAATGGCATCCTGACGCCAGTGATTTCACGTATTTCGTATTCTTTTTATCTCATATGAAATCAAAACACTTAAAGTACTGGCATGTTTGAAGAAAATAGTTTCATTTACTAGAATTGGCATTTGATCGACACAAAAGGGTAACGGAGATTTTTACTAGTAATTATTACACCGACAATGCAGCATATAGCAAAGAAAAAAGAGAATTCCCCTGCAAAGAAAATGTACAGTTATTGTATTCGTTTTAATCAAACTCTCTGTAAATCACTTAAATATGCTGCCGTTGACATGGGAAATTATTGAACAAAACAATTCAAACATGATGAAATGTATAAATGTTTGACAAGTGAACACGACGACTATTTTCAGTGGAAAAAATAAATAAGAGTAGTTAAAGACAAACTACTTCTCGCCCTTCGCAAAGGTAAATTAATGTAGCAAGTGCGTGTCGCCATCTAATGAGGCCTTTGTTAACGTAAGTCATTGAAAATGAGGAGCCAATGGACATAACTTACACACAAACAGTATAAAGATAAACAGTGAATAAAACAAAACTTTTTTAAATGTCCTTGAAGTGTTTGTTTTTAGTGATAATTATCTTACACACTAATTGACATCGTTGGTGACGATGCAAATATGCATTTCCATTGTTATGACAGTAATAACAATTTACACCATTAAGCAGAAAGAGTCATCCAGTCTCGTATATTACTTGTTAAATAAAATCGTAACATTTTTCAGCCTTCATTTTGTATGCAATACAGGAATATATGATCTTTGAAACAATAATCAAAAACACCTTAACAATACTCAAGATGCAAACAAGATGAGGTCCAACAAAACCACTTTTTAAAAAATGTAACTGACAATCCAAAATCCAAAATTATTATAAGAGACCATATTATACAATTGAGATATACACATTGACATGCCATTGTCAAAGACATATTGGAAAACTTTATGAGCAGCAAGCCAACAAACGTGGTAAGTTTACACTCATATCTTTTGTATTAGAGGGGAAACATGACTGTGTAGTGTGTTTATCTCTTATGATACTGGACACTTTCTCGAAACAGTATGGACAACACTTTTTATAGTGATACTGTAAGGCTTAACATAATTAATATTGCATTGCACCAAAGTATTGCTCTACGTTTTAATTGTCTATAATATGAACTAAGGTATTGCCTCTAGACCGCTCTCTTAACTCAATGGTATGGATTTTGTAAAAATCTTTGCATAGTGAATATGCCTTTCGATATCAATACAAAATGCAACTTTGCGGAGAAATGATAATTGGCTTACTTTGGGAATAAAATACTCACATTGTCACAAGGCTGTCATCTTTGTCACATCTAAATAGGTCTCAATAAAAGGACAAATCGTCCTACAGACTCCTGGTATTTAATTTTGATGCTATAATCGGATATTAGTTTAGCTTCCTCGGGCTGTGTATGAGGGCCTCTCATCATTAATGCTATATTCATCATGTAAGGACAAACGGCTTTTGCAATGTCAGAACCACCAAACTATAATATTTGAACCACAAGTCTGTTTGTGCATGAAATCATTGAACTTTGTTCACAAAATTATATGTAGTAGGTACTGGTTTATATTACCATGAGAACAAACAGGCTGTCAATTAATGATGAAGAAGGGTCAGTTGGGTAAACATTGCCAGACAATATTTTACAACATACTCATCTGCTTGTACATAATTAGGGACTAACTAAATTACATCATATAGAAAACCAATCAGGTCTTTGTTTGAATTGTTCTTTATAACTTAAAAATAAAAGAAAAGTATTCTATATTTTTTTAATCAATATTTTACTTAACTTTGTTCACACATAAAACACTACTTTTTATATCTTTTTACCTATCAAAGAACTTGAAAATTGAGTTCTTTAGGTAATAAATGATTAATGAATTGTAGTTAAAAGACATGAGTGATAATCAGTAGACAAAATTAGTTCATTTTCTCTTATTCCTTTCTTTAACACTGATCAAAGTTGTCGCCTTGTACTCCTTTCCAGCAATTAATTGCGAGAAGACACCACAATGCTGTCAGGCCGGAGAATTTTACGCAAAAGAAATCATAATGACATTTGAAGGTGAATTAGACGAACTTCAGCGTCAGGCTGTGATATTATGCGAGGCGAGAACGACCAAAATTGGTAATCTCAGGACCGACACGGGCGCCAACAGATACTCCACATCCTGTCTTAGACACCACTACTATATATGTGTGCAGACGATCAAAAGCCATGTGCAAAGTATGTATTGGTTATAATAGTAATCGCTGCTAGTTCATATTTGACTGTATAGTTCTATGTTGCTGCTTGCTCTCACTTTTCTGAATAAATCATTGACTGCTTGCTAATACTTTGCTGTATATCATTAAAATTTGGGGGGGGGTTTTCAGATTAGACTTAAATGGATAAATACTATCCCGATTCACCTCTTTTTGTTTTATAGAAATTCCATAGAAATCGATTCACCTCTCTTTATTTAATAGAAATTCCATATAAATAAGATCAATTGCATCAAACGTTTTCATCAAGCCACATTAATGGTGTGTTTGCATGTAAGGAAATATGTTTTCATCAGAAATATGCGCAGAGAAGGAAAGGTATGTGCAGCGAGTGGATTATTGCAATTCTGTGTTTTTAAGATTATCATGTAAAATCGTGGTTTCCGAACCTATTACATTCAAAGCAAACATGACAAGTATGTTATGGTAATGCATCGTACTACGGCGTCATTGAGTATGTCAACTTCGTCTGAAGATGTGGAGGAACATTTCTCCCATTTGATTTTATTAAAATCGAAAAGTTTAAAGCCGTAACATAAGCATTATTGACTATAATTTATGATAACATCTACATTACACTAATAGATATAACTTTTTACTATACAGAACAGAACAGAACATATTTTATCAGAACTTAAGCATATTAGCTCATTGTTCTTAAAATACAATTAACGACATAACAATGAAAATAGTGTCATTTCATATATACAATTCGACTTAACAAAAAGCATTGTTCTGAAATAAGAAAACAAAAGTTCTTATTTACTTTTACCAGAAATCATAATGACCAAGTGTATAAATAGCCATCGATGCCTTGCTAAACTGAAAATTTAACTAAGATTAAGAATTGACTAGAGACATCAATGATGGTTTTCATTCTACAAAGTTGTGAATGAGAGTGTTAAAAAAATCCTAAAACATATCTAGTTATCATTTCTTGACATAAACTGATATCTACTTTGTAAGGCATTTTCACACAACAGTGCAAGGTTTGTCAGTATTTAGATGTTTTGAGAATTAAGCAGACAAACACATTTTTGCATATTTGGTCGTTCAATGAAACATTTTTCAATATATTGCAATCTTACTCTTTTAAAATAAGGGCAAATTAAAATGAAGTGATATTCGTCTTCAATATCATTTGATTGACAAAGTTCACATATTCTATTATTCAAGTTTATTCCCCTATGTCTACCACTTTCTATAGATAAGTTATGTGAAGATAATCCAATTTTTGCTATCATATTTCTTAGTGACCTTTTCCCTATCAGATCTAGGTACTCTGCTCTAGAAAAGTTTGACTTTAATACTTTGTAAAGACGTAAGGAAGAATACTGCTGGATTCCATTTTGACATTCTTTTATATACAAATCTCGAAGTCTATTTGTAAATACTGGAATAAATGCATTTAATGCCACTGATTCTGGGAATAGCCAAATTTCTGTGAAGCCTGAAGAGTTCAGTAAATGTTTAACCTTATTCGTCCAGTTGTTGACATTGCTGTTAATTTCAATTTGACGACGATGGTGTTCAATTCTTGCAGATAGAATACAATTTGGAGATTTAGAGCTGTGTAGTTTAAGCCAATACTTACCAATGCGAATGTGTCTGTTAACAATAAGAGGGAATCTCCCTATTTCAGAGTACAAAGATAGTGAATTCGTTGACATTTTGACATTAAGAAGCCAATTACAAAATTTTCTATGTTCACGTTCAATATGTTCGGCTTTAATGAAGCCCCATGCTTCACAATTGTATCCTAAAATTAATGAAACAAATGCATCAAATAAATTAAACATAATATTAACAGGTACCTCCATATTTTTTGTAATACTAAATAAAGACCCCATTGCTCGTAATGTCTTGCCAGCGAGCGTTTTGGTGGCGTGTACAAATGACCCACGACTGGAAAAAAGAATACCAAGATAATAAAAGTACTAACAGTTTCTATTTCTTTCCAATCAATAGACCATTTGCACTCGCGACCTAGTTGACTCCCTTCCGAAAAACTACAATTTTTGTTTTATCAATATTTATAGACAAATTCCGTTTTAAACAATACTTATTAAGATCGTCCAACGATTTCTGTAACATGTTGGCTGTTTCTAATAAAAGGGCTGCGTCGTCTGAAAACATCAGTAAATATATATTTAAATGTTCTAACGTGATCCCAGGGTTAGAATTGTTTTGCAGATGTAACTCAATGTCATTTAAGAAGAGGGAAAACATCAATGGCGAAGTAATCTCACCTTGCAAGGGGCCGACATTGCTCTTAAAAAAGTCCGAAATTGACCCCATGTGCTCCACACATAGTTTAACCTCTGAATACATGGACCGTCAATACCCGATTTCATCAATTTAAACCATAATGCATTCCTGTCGATAAGATCGTTCGCTTTACGAAAGTCGATAAAGCATGCAAAAAGTTTCCCTTTACTATAGATTTTACTTTGTATTAATGCGTTCAAGATAAATACTGCGTCAACTGTACTATAACCGGCCTTGAACCCGAACTGAGCGTCTGTTAACAAATCCGATTTCTCAGCCCAATCCTTTAATCGGTTGTTAATAATGACAGTGAAAAGTTTCGCAAAGCAACTTATTAGCGATATGCCTCTGTAATTTGAGGCATCCGAGGAATCACCCTATTTATGGATTGGAATAATAAGTCCCGAGAACCAACTTTTAGGGAAAACACCCGAGGATAAAATATGATTAAACCCTATTTCAAAAGAACAACATGTAAAATCAACGCTTTCTTTCAAGTATTCATATAAAATGTTATCTAAGGAGCAGGATTTATTACTACCTAACTGTTTACAAGCCTGACGAATTTCGCTCTGAGAAATTGGTCGGTCTAACTCTTCAAATGTACATGTGTCATAACATGGGTTAAAATTATTTACAAAATCCAGTGGTTCCTTGTTTGTAGGTTTCCCTGTTTCTGTTGAAAGTTCTATAAATTGATCAAAAAATTGTTCGAGTGTAACATTTTCAGAATTGAATGATGTTTGTTTACTTTTGAATAATTTCCAAAATTCTCGTGGACGAGCGTTTCTCATTTCATTCATTTTTTTCGCTGTCTCAATGTTATATTGTGATTTCCTTTTCCTGCAGTGATATTTGAAATCCTTTCGAGAAATAAAGAGTTGTTCCCGTGACGTAGCAGACTTATCATTGTTAAACTTATTCAATGACGAACAATACAAATTCTGTTATTCGTTACAACTATCATCAAACCAAGGTTTATCTCTTTCTTTATTCGAGACGCTTTTATTTTGTCTCGTCTTCCCAAAATATTTGTTTCCACAACTGTTTAAAAAACCTGTAAGTTTTAAAATCAATGTGTCAGATTCGCTATGTTTGTTTATTTCCTCGAGTAGAGTGAGCTCGACATCGCTAATACCGACCGACACGTCATGTAAAAACTGCTCACGATAATCATCGTTCCATTTGTGGTACTTAGTACATGTATGTGATATCTCGGGCGATGAACATCTTATTCTAAATGAAAAACATAACGGCGCATGGTTAGAATATTCACTAAATCAAAAACTGAAAATTCATGGAGACTATCAAAATTCTGAGTTGTTGTCAATAAAAAATCAACTGTGCTCTGGCCGTTATATGTTATTCATGTGATTTTACCAATGTCTTTATCGTTTGAGAAGCGGCCGTTTACGATTCTCAAATCCGTTGACGTACAAAGATCAAGTAGATACTCTCCGAACC
The DNA here is from genome assembly GCA_947846245.1 of Cerastoderma edule. Taxonomy (NCBI): domain Eukaryota; kingdom Metazoa; phylum Mollusca; class Bivalvia; order Cardiida; family Cardiidae; genus Cerastoderma; species Cerastoderma edule. The sequence goes on from OX401404.1 coordinate 59,398,481, forward strand.
TATTCGTTCCGTAATCGCAGACCGTGCGTTTTGAGGGGGGGAATAAGTTCGGAAAAATCCTCAATACCCAAATCATAATCATTTTCAATAAAATAACATTTTTTGGCCGACTCGGCTATTGATATCTCCTGTTATAAACACTTTGCCTAATTTACTAAAATTTGAAACATCAGCCTCTAAAACATGCAATAATAAATCGTTATCATACAAATCATGGGAAGGTGAGCCCTGTGGGGAAATATATACCGCTCCAACATACATATCGTGTTCAAATTGGAAAAAAAATCTTTGTTTAACCTAAATCATTTTTCACTACTTTAAAACCATTTCGGATATTGTCTTTAATATAATATATCAAAAGTCCTCCACACGATCTTCTCGCTCGTCTGTGTTGAAATTTACGGAAAGAATGTATAGGTTGGGAATAACCCTTTATATCAATCTTTGAAATATTCTTATGAGTGAAATACAGGGATTTCTCAGTGTATCAAATTTCAATTTTGTCACAGTGAATATCGTCACTAGTGATGATATCAAAAAGTCATATATCAGTTTTGACGGGACTACCTTTTTACCATTCCTTTTTTATATCATTCGAAAGGAGTTGATTATCCTCTATATAATGTATTGTTAATGATTTTCATGTTTTTGTATCTTATGTTCATATCACTAGTTTTATGATCTCCTGTTCTTAATGGGTCGATTTGTTTATATCTTGAATTAAGATGTTTTTGTCTTGTAGCTTATCGTACTTGGACTCATCTCTTATAACTTCATAATGGAGTGGCATTGTATCTTATATATAATGAAATCTTACGTTGTAAATGTGTTTTATAACTGTACAATGACGAGATGTAAATAAAGATTACTACTACTACACTCTTTATAATATTGATAAACATCCTAATTGTCCTTAATTAGAAGATGAAATGGACAACCTATTAAGTCACTATCAATTAAATCACAATTGTTTGGTATTATCAATTTTATCGCTTGGATTAAAGTAGATATTTAACATGAGACCATTTCCCTAAAATAATTTCTGAAATTATCCCAAACATACCAATAAATTGTTTAGCTAAATGTCAAACATGTTGAACAATAATTTAATTTTTCTCTGTTATACAACGATGTTTTATTTAACTTTATGTTGCCGACCCGGCATTGCATATGTGATCTCCAAAACAATGGATTTGCGCTAGCGCCAAATGAGGAATTCGACACATGGTAAATGTCTCTGTTAATGTTATATACCTGTATCTCTTTTTAATTTTCATTTAATTCATTGGCATATTCAACAAATACTTTATTTGGCCATTAACAAAACAATAACTCGGAATATGGCTACGACAGAGATACATACATATTTCAATTGTAAGTAGTCAAAATAACCTAGTAAAAAAGTTAGAATACAAACGAACAAAGACTAGTGAAACAAATAACACTGAATTTATATAGCATACAAATATTTCTAGCGAAACTTTAAATCATTGTGATGGGTTCAATTCTTTCTCACAAATGATATTGCAATCCTAAATGTATGTACATACGCTTGCCATTAAATTTTGTAAAGGATAGATATTTGGCATCTGATATTTTTAAAATGTCTATTCCTTTAATTTGATATTTAACACAGCATGCTAAAATGTGATAAATATTTTCACAAATGCCTAAGTTATAAAGCTGACATAATCTTTCTTTTCATGGGTATCATAACATATTACAGCAGCATCGGCAGTTCATGTTTATAGATGATGGAATTACTGAAATTCGATAGTAGGTGGGTTGGGTGCGCATGAATCTTATCGAAGTATTTCGATAATGAAGCACATTTGTCTTTTATTGTAACTTTTAAAATATTTAGGTAAAAGCCTTAGAACTTATAGAATAAACTTTAAAAATCGGTGTTTTACGTCCATCAATTAAAAAGAAAGAATAATACATTTTTTTATTATCATTATAATTATTGTTTGGGGTACAAGTGCGTCAAAACATCATGCACAAATAAGTATGAATTTACTTGTATTAACATAAAGCCAATCAATATAAGATTCAACATAGACAAAATTGCATAATAATTTATGAATGCTTTGTGCGAAACGAGACATACATGATAGCTTAAAGCAAAAAGTTGAATGTTGAAGTAGGTGGGGAAAGTTAGATGAAAACGATTTAAACTCGCTCTTCTTTAATCAAAATCAGGTGGCCAATATAGTACACCATAGTGGTACTGTTTGATAAATTCCACCTACGTCGTCACTATGAAGTCATTTTCCTTTACAAAATGGTTTCATCGAGATACATTAAAGGATCAAATAATGCGGGGATTTAATTAATTTTCCATAAAAAATCATGCTTATTTTTCATAGCAATGTGAATCATATGATAAGTGGAACAAGATCTTAAAGGAAATGAGTGATAAAGGTAATACTTTAATTAGATAATGCGTGGCCTTTGTTTGATTTCGTGTAAGTACGGAAGGACAATTGCATTGTTTGTATAACATTGAACACCGTGTAAACTTTTAATTGAAAACTATGAAAAAGACATATCAGTACTTCAAGGGTACCTGTTTATAACAGTTTTGACAATTTTTACATATCTTGGTATACTTTTTCCGAGTAGGGCCTCTTTCGTGCCAGCAACAAATGATTTGAAGGGTAAACCATTATGTGCCATGTATTCTTTATTCAGCATTGTAAGCAATCTTGAAGTCCCTATATAGCATGTTTGATTTATATGATTCAAATGTATTATCAATTTTTAATTGTGGATGTGGAACATGGAGTCACTTGAAGGCAGATAACTTAGAAACAGTAGATAGAAAGTTTCGTGAATGAGTCTTGAATGTTAAAAATAGTACATCCTCTCTTGCTATATATGCCGAGCTTGGAAGATTCCTTTTATATATTTCTAGATATAAACGTATTGTGAAAAATTGGCTTAGCTTTATAACGAGAAATGTTTCATTGTATACCGAAAACATTAACGCTAAATCAAAATATAGATAGAAACGGTAATATTATAGATTGGTCCTCTAAAGTTCGACACATTCTACAATATGCAGGATTTCATGACGGTTGGTTGTATCCAAATTCTGTTAATAAAAACATATTTGTTCCTTTATTACGAGAGAGTTTAAGGGAGACATATATAAGTAGTTGGCATGAGAACATAAAGTATTTTTCGTCAATGACACTTTTAGAGATTTAGAATTATTTTTCAAAAGATCATCATATCTAGATATAGTGACTTTTTCATGTATATGAATAAATATTTGAAACTTTTTAAAGACATTTGCAACCTTAATACATTAAGTATTGTTGTGTGTATGTGTGAGCGTGTGTACGTGCGTACGGATGTTTATCATTCCTACAAGTGTATGTGAAAATGATTGTAATGTTATATTCTTTGTCAACCACGAGCTGCATATGCTTCAGTTGAAATAATATGTTTTTCTTCTTCCATTAACTGATAGTACCCCAGTCTTCTTGTGAAGTTCCGTGAAAGGCATCATACGATGAAACGGATACTTTTTATATTATTCCCAGGTTTACGAACTGTCACATGGCTGCATGTGATCGGCACTTCTATTCAATTTGATTTACATGAACTATGTTTGTGAGCATGATCACGGACAATGGGAGGTATGAATAATGAACTTACTTAAAATAACACAATCTTGAGAACTATTAGAACCAGCATTTCCTTCGAAATTAAATAAGTTAATGATAAATCCAATTCGGCATTGATCAGCAAGACATGTTTTTATAATAACTGAACTAAGACAAGTGTCCGAATACCGTAAAGGTATACACTTATAATAACTTAGGAAATGATTCTTTGAATTTGCTATGTTTTATGAAAAGTAACTTTACTCAAATTTGCATATTTTTGTGTAGTCCTGCTTCAAAACAAAAATTTTCCTTTCCAGTTCCTAGCACAGTTGAGGAAAAATTTCCATCCACGAAAACACACAAATCATAGTGAAGTACGAGATAAATGATATCAGAGTCGATCGACTTGATATAAATAAGGTTAATACTATAACTGTCAATCAGGGGTCGTCTGAAATTTATGAAAGCATTATGATCGAATTATTACTGTTTAGTACATATTTCGTCTTTTATCGGAGTTTTTATACATAAGTGTTATCTTCCAGTTATGTGCATTTTTTTATAAAAGAATAGCATTCATAGTTAACTTCTTTCTCTTTTTTCATTTGTAACTTTAAAAAGATGCTCCATGTTTCTTTGCAATGGCAACGTAATGGGAAAAGGAACAACTTTCGGTTTACAAAACGGCTGTATGGATCGGGACAATAGTTTTCCTAGTCACATGTATGCTTTTTTTTTTTTTATCTCATGCTTCCCCATGATCTGTTTGTCATTGTATAAATGTAATTTTATTATTCGACTGAGTTTGGAAAACTGGAAAATTAGTGTAAATTTGAGTAGAGCTACTATACATAAAACAAAACAAATTCAACGAATAATTTCCTAGAGTAATAATTAACGTATATAAATGACCGTAAATGTGTTCAGAACTTGTTAAATTTCTGCAATCATAAAAAAACTCCCGTGTATTCATACCAAATGTTGATTGACAATTGGCACAATTGAAAATGTTGATTTTTATATTATAATAGTTACCAATACTGCGTACGTGACCATGTACGTTGACATGGTCCATGCAAATAAATCTGAACATAAATGCCGATCAAATGTAGCTATTTGACAGTGAAACTGGAAACCCGTTTCGATTTGTGGTGCTTTTTCGTGGGACATGTAAGGATAACCGGGGTACTTTTGGTTAAAAGAGAACAGTTGACGTACTGATGTATCTTTATCATCGCATTGAATTGCATCCAGCTTGATAAAAGTTTGTAGCTTAAAGGATATTACAGTGCTATAAAAATAAGTTACCACAAGAGCTTGATTTGAGAATCCTCTGCATTGCATTATTTCATTTAATTGTTGCTTTTATCACTCATTTGCATATAAGTCTTTTTATAATGTTCATATGTATCGCACTCTTATGCAACGTAGGCATCTATTTGATAAAAAAAATAACAAACAGCTGCAATATTTGATCATGAAAGCTACCTCATGGTAGCAATTTTGTTAGGCAAAATGACGTCATAGTGATGACGTTTTAAGAGTTCACGTCATAAATTACTAGTATGATGTACCTTAATGGTCACCTGATTTGCACATAGAAGAGCGGGTCTAAATCATTTTTTTCTAACTTTCCCCACCTTATTCAAAATGTAATTTTTTGCATTGAGCTTTTATGTATGTCTAGTTTCGCACATAGCATTCAGAAATTCTTTTGCAACTTTGTCTAGGTTGAGCCCTATTTTTGGCTAGATTGAATGACCTACATGCTTGCAGTTGCAGTTACATACCCCGAGACTTAACCTTTTGAATTTCAATGTGTATTCATATTTGTTTAATGGAAAGTGCTTATAAGCACACAGCTATTTCCAGAGGCTTCATTTACGCAAAAATTGTGCCGATAAAAATTATTAAGGTCACATATTGCCAAACTTGAAAGAAAGTACAACTTCAATTGCAACTTGTGTTATTGGTACACATCTTCATTGAAAGAATGCCTCAATACATGTTTGAAACTGTTAATCGCCCCGTCTTTGGTCAAGTACTAGGTCACTATACCAAATGTTCCAATCGAGTTGTGTTCACTCAAAGATAAGTGAAGACTGAGATTTATGAAAGTTGGAGGACATGTCTGGTTCTATGAAATATTGGTCAAATTTTGAAGGGGGGTTACACGGAATTCAAAGCTGTAAAAGTCGTATATATATTACTAAAGTGATGTATTTCAGGGCCTTCTTGTATGAATTATTAATTCACAAATAAGTTGATGATCATAGATGCTTAATGCTATATGTACTGTATATCATTCAGATCGTCTTTTAAGTATTATCTCAAATGAGTGCGAGACAATAACCGCACGTGATCCTTCAAAGTCTATTGGGTGATCAACGCCTTGTCTTGTATCTTCTCCTTTACACATGATTTAGTAGAAAGCTTTCGGTGATCCGTCTTTTCCTTGTTTCACATCGAGAATAGATCCGACAAAACAAGTATTACATTGTAAGAATATGATGATTATTATCAAATTAAGTCTACACTTTTTATTAACTTTCTATAACTAAGCCAATACTCATCAAATAAGTTAGTTTTACTCATCAACCGTTTTATTTTTCCATCGCTAAACCAAAGGAATTCATCTGTATGTAATACTTGTTTAATATTGATTATTTGATTTGTTATGTTAACTCTTATATATACCAGCTTGTCTCTTTCTTCACTAATTTCCAATGTTCATAGTGACATTTTGTGTATCAAACGCTGGTACTGACAAATAACACAATCTGCTTAAAAACGACATCAAGACCGTACTTTCAATACTCTTATTGTTATGGTTAATGTCACGTTCATTGTTTTATTTAAGGCAATCAAGAGGAACTTGACAACGCACATGTGTTAATCGCAAAACTAAAATCAAAGTACATATGGTACTGACTACATTAAAGATATCAAATACTTCATCCTTCACCTCTTACAAAAGAAAATCTAACAATATTTGAGACACACCATCAAATTTAGAACCATTCAGATATTTTTTTGCTCAAGTTTTCTGCATTATACATGAGAATAAACACTAAAATAAAGACAAAACCTCAAAAAAGATTTTTGATTTATGCATTGTTCTTCCCCAGTGCTTATGTCTTGTTATGCAGATTAGTCGCTGCAACATGCAATTTAGGGGGAAAAGATGGCAACACTTCAGGGATTATTACCCCTTTACACTCTGTTTAAACTAAACTTAGGATTATTATTCCCTATTTACACTTGCTATGTATATAATATAGGCACTGGAAATTACCATGACACTCTGACACTAGTCTTCCGAAATGTGCCTTTTTGGTGGAATTCACGAACTAGTTTTCTTACGCTCGTAACAGTAAAATCAGTAGATGTTCCATGATCGATTGCATCTAATTAAGTGCTGGCCTCTGTCATTTTGTTAGGACTACTGGGAGATAAAGCAGCTTTTTCTGGCACAACTGTCTGACTTTATGGAAAGGTATGGGCACATGTAGTTAAACTAATTTGACGCGATCGGAAAATATTGAGAATTTTTTGTATCGGAAAATATCTCCCGTCACGTCAAGCTTTCAAACCATTCATTTAATGGTGGCCACTTGCGACAAAGATTGTGTCGCACCGTTTGAAGACCCATATTTCCATTGTCATCGAAAAATATCGAATTATTTTACTCACAGTTGTTAATTAAGCCTTTGTTAATCAATCCATGTACTTAACATGTCTGTATTCCGCATATTAACTTTTGAGGAACAGTTTAATTAACTTTAGTTAACGATCCCGATAATTATTTTCTGCGCATGCGCACTGGAATGGGAAAACCTACTTAGCATTTATTTAATTGTTTAACGGTAATTGATGCCATTGTTTGTTTGTATATAAGTTTATTCAACATATCTTGTCATATCAATTGACTTTGAATGGACATTTGTGCCATTATTTGGATCGTTCGAAAATTCGACGTTAGATTGACCCATCAGAAAATACAAAGCAATCTTCACGTCGAATTATTTTAACTAGGGCACATGTACATGCAAAACGGAAATATAGACTGTTCTCAAACCATTTCAGGAGGTCATTTACTTTTATCCATCTGATCTGACTCAAAAATACAGTCAAAGTCTTTTCTACGAATTCGGTCAATATACCTTTTCTAAATAAAGCCATTATCTACTTGAACAGTGTATTTTACTGGACCTAATTTTTAGATCATGATTCCTTTCACCCACTTGTTGTGTTTACGAAAGTCCTGAACATAGACCGGTTCTCCCACTTCATATTTCCTACAGTTTGACGCTTACGGTGAAGAAGGTTTATGCATTCTTTGAGACAGGTTCGGTTTAAATAAATCTTATCGTGTTCGCACTCTCTTCTTCAGAAAAGATGTTCAGAAGGTGTCACTTTTGTACTTTGTGGTGTATATATATATATATGTAAGATAACAGAAACTTGATAATGGGCTATCGGATATGTTTCACCCCATTCATTTTCAAAAAGTTAGCAAATTCTTCGGACACAAACTGTGATCCATTGTCAGGCGTTAGTTCCTCTGGTAATCCATATGATGCAAACAGGTATCGCAACGCACTTGGTGGTACTTTCAGAAGTCGTTGTTGACATTCGAAGTACTTCCAACCATTTCGAGTGAGCATCCACTACAAGTAAGAATATTTGATTAAAAAATGGTCCCGCAATATCAATGTTTATTTTCTACCATGGACTATTTGGCCATATCCATGGATTCGATAAAACTTTTGGAAACACGGGTTCCTGGTCTTAACAAGAACTGCATGATGATCCTGTTTTGTTGTTGGTTTTTTAATGTCATGGTAAATTCCGAGCCACCAAACACGAATTCGAGTTAAACTTTTCATTTTCAAAATTCCAGGATCGTTTATGTGCAATGTTTCTAGAACAGTGTTTGTAAGTAAGTCTGGAATAGCATAAATATACCTCACAGTAAACATCCTATTATTCTTAAATTCGTCCTTGAATTTTACATATTTGAATATATCTTCAGTTACACTTCCATTTCCCGACTAGCCACTCAGTGTATGTCTCAATACCTTGCTCAATATAGGATCCTTCAGAGTTTCTGATGCTGCTTTTTTCACATTGATTGGTAAATTGTCCAAATTTCGTTTACACTGTTGCTTCCGGAACAAAATTGCCATATGGATGGCTGAGCACATTCAGGCAGTAGAAATCTGTTCAGTATATCAGCATTCCCATTTTGTAGTGAACAGTTGTATTTTATGTCATATTTGTAACAAGACAACTGCATAGCCCAGCGTTGTATTCTTAAAGCTACCAAGACTGGAAATGCACCAACAGATTTGAAAACTCATAAGATTCAACTCTTCACAAGTGTCTGTCCAGTTCCGTTCAAAATTGTTCTTCAACAGTTTACTTAATGGTTGAACAATCGTAAACCGGTTCGGAATAAATTTGCGTTAGCAGTTGACAATTCCCAACCAAGATTGAAGTTCTTTTTAATATCGGCTCTGGAACCTATAATATGGCCTATACTTTGCGTTGAAAGGTTGAATACTATCTTAATTGACCCTAAACAAGAAATACTCTACTTCACCGTGTACAGAAGTACATCTGGCCTTTAGAATGATCATTTTAGAATGGTAGGCTTGATACGGTCTGATTCCTAAGAGGGGCTCTTTTCTATGGTTTTTAAATCTATCCCTGCATGGACGAAACCAAATCGAAACTTATCATACCAAGTAATGAGATAAGAGTCATGAAGTAAAAGATTACAGCTCCTCTAGATTAAAAATCCTTTAGGTCCTACCAAACTTAAGTGAGAGATAATGGAATCAGCATCATAGAATAACAAAAATGCAGCTGAAAAGATGTAGATTGCCAATAAAACATAAAAAGCCAGTCTTACGTTTGAAGGATAGGAATATCATGTCCCATTTTTTTCTTTTCATCAGATAACCGGATGATAGCCAATTCGGCTTTGGATGCTTCGGGCGAGTATGTGAAAGCGCTGTCGGGTTATAAAATCCGTTACGACGATATGGTAGTAAGGTCCGACTTCAGGGATTCATGGCTCTTCGAACTGGTGGAGCTTGACGCGTAAGTTAATCACACATTCAAGTATGAAATGATATAATGACTGAACATTTCCAGTGTATGAATAGTTATAATTATTATAATTTATATGGAATAAAACCAAGTCTGTAAATTTCCAATGTACGACTCGTATTTAGAAACCTCACTTTGGTATGGAATAAAACAAAGTCTTATCATTCTCGTGGTATTTAGATACTTCAATTTGATCTGGAATAGAACAGTCTAGCATTGTCCGATAAATAAAGAATCCTCGATTTGGTATGGAAAAACCCAAAGTTAAAACATGTTTAATATACCTAGAGTCCTTGTTTGGCTAGAAAAAAATCAAGTTTAGCCATGCTCTTTGTATTTTGAGTACTCGTTTTGGTATGTAATAAAATCATGTCTACATGTCTAATACATTGAGAGTCCTCGTTTGGTTGGAACAAATCAAGTTAATCAATAACCGATGTGTCGTCATTTTGTTTTGGTATGGAATAAAACCAAGTCGAGTCATCTCTAATGTATTACGAGTCCTCGTTTTGGTATGGCATAAAGCCAGGTCTACGTGTTCCCAAGTCCAACGTATTAAAATTCTTTATTTTTGTATGTAGAAAGCCAAGCCTAGTATTGGTATGGAATTAAACAAAGTCTAGCCGTTTTCTATGTATTTTGAGTACTTGTTTTGGTATGTTTTACAATTATATGTCTAGCCGTGTCTAATATATAAAAAGTCCTCGTTTGGTTTGAATAAAATCAAGTTTAGCTATCACCGATGCTAGAATAGTTCTCGTTTTGGTATGAAATAAGGACAAGTTAAGACATTTCCGATGCATTTAGAGTCGATGGACCGTTCCAAACGCCGAATTATTGACCAATCAGAATAAAGTTTTACATTTACTGCATCATAGTTTGTTGCTATGCTGCACAAGTAGTCCAGTCATCCTATGAAAAAATGGACCCAACCGTCAACTAATTGCAACAGAAACGAAATCTCTTTTAAAGTTATCATGAATGTATAAGAGATGACAGAAAAAAAAGTCCTCCAAAATCCCTTCAGGGGAAATTGGTTAAAAACGCGTTTTATTATTGCTACTTTCAGGCCTTTTGGAATAAATAGCATATTTAGATATACCTACCGAAATGGAACAAAACCCCAACAATTCACACATAAATGATGTTTTGATCAGCGGTATACTCTATCTACATGTTTATTTATCATTCACATCATTTTGTCTTCTAAAATTGATGTATTCCTATAAATTGTTAATTGAAAGGGGTCAACTTACCCCACCCACCCATTTAAACCAAAGATTTTTTTTGCATGTCAATGCATTCTTATTTGCTAGAATTCAATATTATCTGGCTTCTCTAAACTTTAAATCAAAGACAAAACGCACCTTTTTGTATTAGATAACTTTTATATAAAGACAATCACTTAAATAAGGTACCAAAATCCATATATGCCTATTATAATCAAAACGAAATATATGACACAAACAATACAATATTTATGTTGTATTTTTTTACGTTTTGCATTTGTTTTGTGAACTTAAAAAAACAATAAATGAAATGAAAGAAGAAACATAGTGGGAAAAGCAGCAAAAGTATTACAATTTTTTTTTGCCCCTTTTTCACTTTGTGCCAGCTTTTCAAAATTAAGTGTACACTCATTGAATTACACATGGAATATACTAAGTGTTAAAAATAAGGGCACGCCTAAATTCAATACTGAGGTATCTTTAGTTTCGTTTAAAACACAGACCAGATATTCAATCAAAATCAGTATCGGGTATGACCTCCGCATGCACGACATCGGGGGGTAGGGTGGGGGGGTGCCATTCCTCATGAAGTGATGCACCCAGTTTTTGAAGATTGGCTGGTACGGGACGATGTGCGCGGACTCTCCTACCCAAAACATGCAATAATACATGCTCAATGGGAGAGAGGTCTGATTATTTCGCAGATCACTGGATTGTCACGATGCCCTGTTTTCTGACGAAGTCAACCGCAACACGAGCTCTGTGGGGTCAGACATTATCATCTTGGAAGACAAAGTTTTGACCAATCCTACGTGCTAATGGGACAACAACAGGACAAAATTTGTTATCAATATGTCTACTCAGGTTTCCAGGAACAAGAACAAGTTATGTTCTCCTACCGTAAGAAACACCGCCCAAGACCATGATGCTCACCCGCCAGAAAATATCATGCTCCCAAATAGTGGTGCATTTGTATCTCTCCCCACGCCGACCCCATATAAGTCTTCGCCCGTTTGTGAATTGCCGACAATACACTTTTTCGAATGTGTTCGATTACACGGTCTCATGAGTTTGGGTTAACGAATTATGAAGAGGAAAATTCTCCCTATCCTATCCAGAAAAAAGTTTACAGTAATAGGGTTCCCTTGTTTTTGCATCTCAATATATTTACGGACCTCTCTTTTCCATTTTGCCTCGTTCTAAAACATTTTTCTGCATTAGCCAAGATTGCTCCCCAACATTCTTCATACCCTCAAGAACGGTCAACAAGCTATTTCTACAAGAACAAGGTTTTCGGTCACGCTTTGTTTTACAAGCGCATTTTGATAAAAGGCAATCACAGTATTTGATAAGAACTGCTGTTTTGGGAAGTGAACAAACTTCCTCGAGTAAAACCACCTTTGTGGTACCTACCCCTTCACTGCAATCCTTTTGTACACAATCCTTTCGAGACAGACAATTTGAACATTCACCAAATACACATATTGCAGGTTTGCTTATGACATCATCAGAATATGTTCCACGTATATCCAACAAATCCAACAAATGCTTCTCCACGTAAGAACAAAACCCTATCGTCCGTCGTGTACATATTAAACTAACTCGTCTAGCTATTCATTGACACTACAAACATCCTGCGCTTATATTTCATTTATCGAGGAAGGTTTGTCAGCTAGCTTCAATAACCCAGAAGACCCATATTGTGATGGCGGGAAACTACACAGCTCTTCCTTGAATAGACCTTCATTGTCATATAATATATCAACCGGAGCTGTTAAACGCAAATGCGGATCAGTTCGAGCTGCTTCTCCAATTTCTTTTATCGTTAATTGAGAGTTTGGGGTTGTGGACTGGCTTTAATTTTTAGAAGTGTAATCCAAAAACGTATTTATAAACCATATTGTTAATATTCTATTGGCCTTCTTCCTTTGCATAGTCGACAATTACACAATATATACTAATCGACCTGGCAAAATGTTATTAAGTGTACAGTCCGAAATGTAGATGTCTATGTTTAGGTTGTCTGTTTGATCTCTTTCCACCCTCGAATGACTGATTTCTACATGCTGATCACTTGTATATTTCTGCATTGCATTATTGTAGTATGTACAGACAGGTATTGAAGAAAACCATTGGTTCCTCTGTGATTCTTTCAAACCATAACTCAAAAACTTGATCCGTTGAAACTATTGCCGATGCGAGATCGCTTTGACAAACTATATGGTTTCCTTCATATAGGTGAAGAAATCTGAAGGTAATGTTTGGCCTTAGTTTGAAGCTAACATCGGAAGATAACAGAGATCTAGACTGTGGCTACATTTCTCTGATGGCTTGAATATACAGTTCTCATCAATACAATCATTTGTCTTTAATAAATGTGTGCAGTAGGTCAGCCATTGTTTATATATGAACCACAACTTGGAAATGAGATTTGACAAACAAAGAGCTTCTTTTCAAGTTTGTCCTACACCTACAACTACTTCACCACAAACTTCTTCAAATGGTTTTTCTTCTTACGTAAGGGTTTCATAGAAGTTAACTAACGTTTTATCATTTCATTGGGTTCAACCTCGCTAAAGGTTTCTGTATTTGTCTTTGGTTTGGAAGTCCCGGTAATGCTTTCAACTTCATGTATTGTGACTTCCTCTCAAAGCAATGCAGTATTAAAAGGGATTCCCATAAGTATTACATTCAAAAGATTGTTCAGTAGGAAATGGCCTCAAGTTGCCCTAAAAATAACCGTGTCATTGAACATGTGATTCACCGCTTTTTGGATTCTTCCATGTTTTGTCCAATACAAGCTCAAATGGAATCCACAATGTTAATGTGACCTTCTTGCACTCTTGATTGTACTGTCCATTTTACCTGCAAATTAAAAATAGATAAAAAGGCATTTATCATCACATGTGCGTTGATTTTGTCTGCAGCATTTTTAATTGTGATATTATTCTATTAACGTCACTGCAAATGAAAATATTAAATTGAACACAACCACACTTGTTTTTTCTTACTTTTGATTGAAGGTTGTACTTTAGCGTAATTCACCTTAATTTTCATATTTCATACAACATATGTATTAATGATAACTAATAATAAAAAAGTTATAAGAAGAAAAAATGTGACTATAATGATATCTTTATCATACAATAGGTTATAGTAATAAATGCCCCTTCAGAGTAAGATGCAATCGCCACCAGATGATATTTGCCGACGATTTTATCTCATCCACATTTACTCTTCATCTTTAACCTTCAATTCATTCTATTTTGCCATAAATCAAGAAACTAAGCAAATGTAAAAATCAATTCAACAAATCATAAATAGATTTATTTCATAATTTGCAAAAAATAATTTAAGAATTAAATGATCTTAACATATGTACATGATAGATTTAATTGAGTGAGTAAGAGAAACATGTTGTCTACTAATGGGCCACCGTAGTTAAAAAAACGAAGAGCTATTCCGAGGTTAATATTTCATATTCATTTTATATATTTGTCATTTTAAGGTGTATTTTTGTCATTGTATTCATGTTTAAAGATATATTTGAGTGTGAGTGGTCATTAAATCGATGTTTTGGGTGAAATTAAACAAAACAAGCACTGTTTAAATTACCCACGAAAACCCATTACAAAGCATTCTGCAGGCTATTTCAAAAATAATTTTTCATCTAAAATGTAATCATGAACATAAAATAATGTTTTTTTATCAGATAAGGACAGATATAAATGATAATGAGCTCAACTTACCCTTTCATGCGACTTTCAACAGCAAGTTGACCTCGAAATTTACCGATGACAGCTCACGCTATATACTTTCTATGGTGGTACTTTAGAACCATGCAAAAACTCGCACTTTTCAAAAAGTTTAAATGCATTTTTCAGTATTTTCCCCTGGTGGGATTTCTGAGGACTTTTTATATGTTATAAAGGAAGTATGCAGCTATAATAAAATCACAAATTCGTTTCTGTTGCAATTAGTTGAGGGTTGACTTACAGATTGACTGGACTAAAGCGGTTTTTTAGCGACGGATGGAAAATGCAGTTAGAAGGTAATAAATGGCACGTAGTTTTGCACGAGATGTGTGTCTTGTAGATAGTAGGAATCTAGAAAAGATGCAGGTGATACGCCTCTACCCTTTTCCAAGCCCAAAACCCATAGCAGGTGGGTTTTCGCCGTACAAAGCAGCTCAGTTTTAATAACACCAAGTCAACAAAGTGATATCTAAGGAAAAGTGTTTCTTTTCAGGAGTGGATACGCAATAAATTATTCACTGCTTCGCAATAGTTTGTCAACACTATATAACATACATAGAAAATAATACTTAAAAGGCTCGAATTATCGGTCCAGTTATTCAATTTATTGCAATTAGAAGACTTGCTACATATTTTGCATAGAACCAAACCGTTGTGGGGGTGGTTGCGTTGTTGTTGAGTGAGACGTTGTGTTAAGAGAAATACAGAATCTAATTGTTTTAAGTACCTAATTATAAAAAGTATGTTGGCATTGATTAGGAAATCTAGATATATGTCATTTGAATTGATCTATTAGGACCAAAACACAGATCATTTAGAATATGGTTAGGGTCCTCAGTGGCCTTGTGGTTAGAGTACAGAACTTGAAACCACATTAAAAGACAGGCATCGCTACATGACCGAAATAATGTTGATGTGTTGTAAAACCCATATATAAATGATTTATAAATATGAGTAGAATAGTGTTGTTACAAATATGTCTTTTATTTCTGAACGTTTGTGTAGCAAGTATGTATGTTTCCCTTATAGAAACAAAGTCATAACGATCAGCACTGTAAAGGATTACAAATATTTCATAGTATTGCAGCAATTTGAAGGTACACTAGATTTGTATCCTAATCTCATTTTTGCTGATTGAAGTGCAACACCAACAGTCAGACCCTCCGGTTTGTTCCCGAAACGTCGACTCGAATTTTATCACACCTGGGTGATTTTAGGGATTAGGAGGACCTTCAAGGGAACCTTCTTAGTAATGATAAACTGTTGTCATTTTGTTATGTCGTTTAATGGAAAACACAGAATATTTTTAAATGTAATGATTTCAACTTTATATATTTATTCATATCATCTCCATTCTATCATATTGACGGTTTATGTCTCAGACAGGTAAAAGTCATGTTAATTATAGAAGCAGTGTTTAAGGAAGGAATTCGTCTTCTTGATGAGCATTGCTGTTTTTAAACTAAAATCATCATTCAAGTTAAGTTGCAGTTGAAGTCCGAAAATATGTTAGCCACCATACATTTTGTAATCAGACAGTTTAGCCTAAGTAGACAACTAAACTAAGAAGTGTGCTGGATTTTTTAGGGAACTTGTAGGCTATTAGCCTGTGTCTTTCTCCATACAGTTTGAACTTAGCTCAAAGTCGTACATTTTGCAATCGAGCGCTTGAAGAATCATGTGTTCACGGTTTGACGTTTATCGGGAAGAAAGGCGTAAACCACTGGCAGCATGACTATAATGTCTGAATATGGATGCTACAAATCTAATTAAACTTGGTCGATGATTGTGAGGATTTCTTTCAAATGATGTTGAAATATTGTTTAATGTTGATGAAAGAAAGAAATCTTGTGCAATGCATCTCTAGAAATATTTCCTTCTCTTATCCATTCGTTCTTATTTTATATGTTTGTATTCATCCAGTTGTGCCTCCCTTTTTTATTTGGAATGAATTTGAAATTCATCAGTGCATTGTTGAGTCTTAATATAAAGTACAACTAAGGTAACCCCTTTTTAGCTCTGTTAATTTCAACTAACTTATTCATGTGAATCAGTTTGTACACTTAATGCTTCTAAAGAATTGAAGAGAGTATTTTAAGTTTGACGAAATGTATTCTTTGCAAACCTGCAATTAAATGAATCAATAAATATTTGAATTAAACAATAACCATTTTATTCATTCAAAGGATAGAATTCTATAGTTTAGTTTATCATCGATTTTATGTATTCCCATGAAATGCCCCCTAATCCCCCATCTGCAAAGGTGTCATGAAAATTCGAGTCGACGTTCCGAGAACACACCCTCCCGACCAACCCCATATTAAAGCAAAGGAGAGCAAAAGCTTCAGAAGACATGCGTGAAGAATTTTAAAAAAAGGCAGGGAAATTGTAGTTTCGTAATTTAGAAACGAATATATATTTTTTAATCATTAAATATTATAGGTTTAATGTTTATATATTGCTTATTTACACTTTTGTTAAAACTTGTTTTCAATGCAATGATTGTTAAAGATATAAGTTTATTCGGGTGATTTTAGTGGCCAATGCCAAATAAAGCTTCAAATTGTGTTTTATCAACTTTAGATACTTAACAACTTACTGCTGTAAAAAACTTTTATTATAACAAAGTAGATGTTTAACTTAAAAAGGTGTTTTCTTTATATGGCGCTAGTCATATTGAAGAATAAACGCAATTAATAAAATGAGTGTTATTTGTGGGATTTGATTTTTTCCCTGAACCCTATATTGTGTGCAGTTATTAGAAATGTCCCTCCACGACCAGTCTGTTGAGTACCAACAGTATATTATCTGTCTTGTATTTCATGAGATACTGCATACAAAATTAAGCTCTTCAATTCGTACATACAGCTAGCTTCGTCTGTCATCCACACTAATCATAGATTAGCTACATTACCATGGTCAAATTGAGCATCTTTCTTTTATAGAGGAATATTCAAATAGTAAATGAAATATTGCTCTTCTTCAAATGCACATATATCACGGTGGTTAATCAAAACGGCTTATATGCGTATAGTCTTACGTTACATGCTTCTATACGTACAAGCACCGGTTTCTATATGTTTGTAAACAAAGAAAAACATGAAGATGGACCTGGAAAAAGAT
Organism: Cerastoderma edule; assembly: GCA_947846245.1. Classification (NCBI taxonomy): domain Eukaryota; kingdom Metazoa; phylum Mollusca; class Bivalvia; order Cardiida; family Cardiidae; genus Cerastoderma; species Cerastoderma edule. The sequence continues at coordinate 59,416,322 of OX401404.1, forward strand.
GAATATAAAGAAAAAAGGAAATAATTTATTAGAATGACGTGTGAACTATTTTATATAACGTATGTATTTTGTCTTGTCTCATAACATTTTATTTAATCCACACTAAAGATAACAAGTTGGCCGCATGCGAGTCTTAATTGTAAACACTTTGATGAAAATATACTCTTTTGTTTGATTTATAAGAGATAACGTTCTTTTCCGAAATGTAATTCATCAAAAAATAAAGATCCATGTATGCCACATTTTATTGTCATATTTAATGTCTGTAAATAAAAGAAATATATAAAAATCCTCAACGGGGGCGGCTACGGATAGTATTTGAATAGCCTATAAAGCTGTAATTTTTGGCACCGGCTAATGTACGAACAGATGGCACCGGTTTCTATATGAACCATCATTCTCATTTTATTCTGTTTAAAGGTTAAGACGATAAAGAAAATGGTCGATTCTTTGGTTCATCAGAAAAATAAAGAAATATATGAAAATCCTCAACGGGATTGGCTACGGATAATGTATGAATAGTCTATAACGCATTAATTTTTGGCACCGGCTAATGTACGAACAGACAGCACTGGTTTCTATATGAACCATCATTCTTTTGTTTTATACGTTAAAACGAAGATAAGACGGTCTCTCTTTGGTTATATTTACAAAGGGAGAGGTGAATAGATGCTACCCACCCATGTTCACCCCCACGATAATTTCTGTCAACTCAAGTCTTTTAAAGCGGTCCTTCCACTGAAGTGTTCAATATTGTCTTTTCCAACGATGTCTCGCCCGAGTTTGCTCTTACTGGCATTGTCTTGTCCAACATCGTTTTGTTCGAGTTTGTCATGACCACTTGTGTCTCGTCCAAGTTTATGTTAATCATACCAATAAATGATTTAAATCTGTTGACATGAAAGGCTAAGTGTTAAATTCTGAACTACTAACACGGAAAATTATTTAATGTCGTATGCATTGTGTTTCAAAAGCATACATGCTGTTATTGTGCTTTGTCATTACACACAAGAAAATGCAGTACATATAGTCACAGACAAGATAACTCTGAGTGGCCTCTGTGGTCGAGGTATTAATGTCGCAGACTTTTGATAATGGTCCCTCATCGCGTTTGGTTTAATTGTCTTCCAAGGAAGTAAAACATAAAATACAAAAGCCTCGACTACGTGTCTTATATTTCTTATATGAAACTATTTGTTATGATAATGCAAATGCAAATCATAGTGTCTTATAAAAAACAAACCTACTTTCATGAATTAAACGAATTAGCTTATTTCAAGTGAAATAACTTGATAAAGAAAAAGCCACATCCTGATACATATTTCACACAAAGTGAAAAATTCGGCTTGATTTATCAAGATTTTAATTTGAATAAATCATGTCGAAACTATTCTAATGAAAATGTCATGTTTTACAACTTAATTTATCATAAGAAACGGGTTATATAAAATTGTCCGTTGACATCGTTAATTAGCCGGTGCCGTGTACGTATATTATCCGTTGCATTAAGATATTTTCTTTTTTTACCATGTGCAGGGCTTGTCAAAATTCAGAAACCGAAAGTATTGAGAAGTATTCGTTAACGTGCGTTAAAATTGCCACATTAATGTCAATAAGAGTTTGATACCTTTTGATATGATTGACATTTTGTCTTTTAAATCAACTTTGAAGAATTCTCACATATTTCTGCTTTTGATTAACCACCGTGTATATAAGGACTATCTAATACTCCGTTGCCCAGTGTGATATTTTAATATGAGCTGTCACTTACAGTATCATCCAGCATCTTGCACTGACTTTAATCTTATGCATCTAAAAAAAAATTTTAGTTTTGTAAATGTAAGTTTGGTACAAGTATTTTAAAGCAGCGTAAAAGATGCCATCGCCAATGTTATCATGACAGATAGATATCGAACACGGATGTCGCTGGAAATAAATTCAAACGATTCGATAGCCCTATCGTAGACTGTCGCCGCCATTTCGGATGTAGCTTGTGAAACATAGCAACAGTAACTAGGCGCCGTCGAGTATTTGAAAAGTCACGGAATGGTCCATTGTTTGGGTATGGAATAAAACCAAGTCTAGTTATTTCTGATGTATTTTGTGTCCTCATTTTGGTACGGCATTAAGCCAAGGTTAGAGATGTGTCCGACGTATTTAGAGTCCTCATTCTAGTATTGAATAAAACCAAGTTCAGCTATCACCGGTTAAGAGAGGCTTCGTTTTGTTATGGAATAACACCAAATAATAGAATTCAAGTCTTACCATCTTTAATCTATTAAGTCCTTGATTTGTTGAAATGAAACCAAGTCTAGCAATGTCCGATGTATAAAGAGTTGTCATTTCGGGTTTGAATAAAAACCAAGTCCAGCCAGTTCTGATGATTGTTGAGTCCTTGTTTCGTACTGGAATAAAGTAACGTCATGCCTTGTGTATTAAGACTCGCACTTTTGTTTTGGTATGGAATGCAACCAGGTGTAGCAATCTCTGATGTATAACGATTCCTATCTTTGGTATGTAATAAAGCCAATAACAGCCTTGTATTTAGAGTCCTGGTTTTGGTATAGAATAAGCCAATCTAGCCATGTCCGATTTATCTAGAATCCCCGATTTGGTAATGAAAATCCAATTCTTGACATGTCAGATGTAGTTAGAGTCTTGACTTGGTATGGAATGATAAAAAAACAGTCCATATCCGATGATTTATTAGTCCACGTTTTGGTATGGAATAAAACCAACTTCAGATGTATCAAGAGTCCTCGTTTTGGATTTGTAAAACGTAGTTTAGCTTGTTTCGAGGTACTTGGAGTCCATGGTTTGGTATGGAATAAAACCAAGTTTAGTCATGCGATGTATTAAGATCTCTGCTTTATTGTAAACAAACCATTCAGCCATTTTCGATATATAAAGCGCTCGTGTAATTGGAATTTAAGCAAGCCCAGTCATTTCCGATGAATAAAGAGTGCTCGTTTTTATATGGAATAAAAACTACCAAGTATTGTCCTGTCCGATATATCTAGAGCCCTTGGTTAAGTATGGAATAAAACAAAGTCTAACTAATTCCGATGAAATTAGCGCGCTCGTTATAGAATAAAAAAAACTATGTCATGATATGTCTGATGTATTCAGAGTCTCCGTTTGATATAGACGTTTATTATATTCATATCTGTGAAATACAGGGATTTCTCAGTGTATTCATTTTCAATTTTGTCACAGTGAATATCGTCACTAGTGATGATATCAAAAAGTCATATCATCACTAGTGATGATATTAGTTTTGACAGAACTACTTTTTTACCATTCCTATGCATTAAGGTCTTAGAACCGTAATGGAAATCGGCAAACACCGGCTTAAACCGTCACCAATCGCGAGTTTCCGGCCCTCCCGATCGCTATCGGAATTCGATAAAATTCCGTGTCATCAACGAGCTTAACAAATAAAGATAACGCGGTAGGTGCAAGCGTCTTTATTGACACCGATTAAAAATGAAAATCGACACGAATCGATTTAAAGACGACCGTTCAAGTCTTTAGATAGACTTTAGATTTAGATAGATAACCCATAAATCACCAAACGCTATCGATCATAGCTATTACCTTACTGATGGGAAGAAATCATTCGAACTGCTTGGAAGTGATGAACGCCAAGGGAAATTGGGTCGAAAGGTGGTCGAGTTCGGGTGTTTGATCGACAGTCTCCGATTTTGCACAGCGTGTAGACTTTGACCAGTGCCAGTGATGGATAGTTACGGCAAAGCGGATTCCTGTATGTGAGATGCGTTAACCATAACTGCCAGCATGTAAACAGGGTGCCGTATGGGAAGACTCATCGACAGAGGAATATGCTTTGTCAACAGAAAGCTGGACAGAGGTAGCGCAGTGTTTATTTTCTGTACTTGACTTAATTTTGGGTAAAACTATTGATATTAGATGGTTATGCTAGTGATGCGTGACGCTGTGTATATGCTGGTCAGTAAAACTGCCTCGGAATTGAACACACACACTGAACAAACGCTTAGCAGCTGGGAATATGAAATAATGTAGCTTTATGTGAAAGGGACTGACTCACATAGTTTTAATGTTGACATGATCAGCATTTCAATTGGCTTAAAGTGTATATATATGCTAGGCTACCTTGTAGTACATTCACACATTCACAAATATGTTGTTGTTGGTTGTTTTTTGGGGGTGGGGTGGGGTTTATTCCAATAATCTGTCAGTTGGCTATAAAAGAATGACAACCCCTCTCTCTATTGAAAAACTCTTCTATGTCCTCATTAAAATGTAATGATTTTTATTTTCATCAATGGTTGACAGTTTGGGCTGACCATTTAGAGTTAACAACATACTTGCCACACTGGACCTTTTCACCATCCCTAACAAGAATCTGCAGAGCATGGAGACAACAGCTTGTAGGCAGATTGAATATTTTTCAAAAGAGTTCTCTCTATTGGCTACCAAAACTGCATCGAGCAAGAGATAGAGTAAGTGTGCAGATACCGAGTGTAAAAATGGATACCTCAGAAGTATTTATTAGCTGAAACATTAAATAAAATCATAAAAATACGTTTATATTATTTTGGAACCAATAGAAAGACAAATAATAATTCTTATGCCACACGCTGCATATTTTTTAGGAGCCAATGCGCACTGAAGGCATCACCAAGGCTGCTTGAATGTGTACTCTTCTATGAGCACAGTGAACTAGTATGAAAAATTAAATAATTGTTTAAAGTGTTTAATGGCCTGATCATAAACACTTCTGCTTGTTTTCGTTGTTTAGAGATATACTTTTTTTCTGTATTTATTTGTTTCTTTTGAGTCAAAACAAAGTTTTCTTTGAACAGATTGGGTCAGATTTATGCAATTCTTCTCAGTGCCAAAGTGCTATTCCCTGGTGCAGTACCATGGAAAGTTTAAACTGTAAATGCAAGATCATCATTGTAATGACATCATACGCACTTGCTAAGATTAGCGATTATATGTAAAGGAAAAGTCTTAGATTGTTTTTTTCTTTCAGTTTCATTTCAAATATGGATCCACCAGCATGCAGAATCAGACCCACTCAAGACACCATAATACCTAGTTCGTGTCACAAATGGTTTTTGAAAGACTGCTACTGCAGAATATATTGCAGGTTCTTGACTGAACATTGGACATATGAGAACAATATGTAAGCGTGACGTTAAGATGGTCTTCAGAACATATTTTCCAAGAAAAACCCAGATGGTCATTCAAGAGTTACAAACACAAAGCGGATCCTAGAGACTGTAGTACCAGCTCTTGTAGAATTCTTCAAATCAGCACCTCAACAGTGAAATGACAGCAGTAACAGGAGGACAAATGCTATTTCACAGCCAAATATAAGGGACAATTAAAACTATTAATGTATTGAATTTCATGATTGCATAACTGCATCATATTTGCTAGTTATTTATTAGATCTATAAGACGAATGTAGTGTAAAATATTGTTCTATCAATTTCTTACTTTATCAATCATTACCGTATAGTGTGTCTACTGCTTGAGATAGTATTGTTAAGCAATTCAAAAAAGATCACCCCATAGGTTTTTTTTAATGAAATAAAAGAATTGTCATGAAAACTGTTTTGCTTCACCTCTATCTCGTATAGCATTTTGACTTTTTTTCATTTTTTTAAGTAGACTTACGTTTATTGTGATTTTTATAACATATATTTTTTATTTATTAACTAGATTTTGTAAATGTAACAACGTTTGGTCATAGCTTGTGCAATAAATTAGCTAATACTGCTGTCAATAGGTTTCTCAGGTGTATTTCAACTTAGATTTGAATGAAGGGTGCAATGACAAAAAATGCCATAAGTCAAAACTTTGAATGGAAACTATATCTAATTTGTATGCTTGATATTGCAGATACCGTACAGACAATTTCTATATGCATTTAACAAATGCCATTTTATATTCAAGTTGCTAAATACTTATGTTAAGTTTGGTCAAATTTTCAAGTCAGCCATATTTTGGACACAAATAACAATAATTACTGGACATTTTTTGATTTGTACGTTTTACCTTGTCTATAATGCATTTGAAATATATTAAATATATTGAATATATTAATAGCACAAACAAATACAAACAGTTTGATACCAAGAATGTGTATATTTGTATTTATTTTGTTTCAAAACTTGGCAGTTTATGTACCCACGTCCACTTCCATTAAGGAAATTCATAGGCGAGTGCGACCAAAGTAAAAATAAAAAATAAATCCTTGGAAATGGTATCTTATACTTTGTGATTCATTTATAATAATCATATACTTTGAGAAAATTATGAAAATCTATTAAACAAAAGTTTGGGCATTATGGGTCTAAGACCTTAGAGCCATGGCTGCACTTTTGCACACGGCACTAAAACGTTTGTGTTCTAAAATGTATCCATACCCGTGAATGACGTCATAGGACGCAAAAATGACGTCATTGGCATTGTTAACTGCTTTGTTCCTCCCATTTTTTATTCCATTTTGCGTTTAAAGAGGTATTTTGGCAAATATATTTTATGTAGTGGAAAAAAAAATAGAATAATCAACTCCATTCGATTGATATAAAAAATATGTCAGTTGAATGGGTTGTTATCATGTAGAAAAAACTTGTTCTTCAAACTCGTTTTTCAACCTGATAACAACCCATCCCCGTGACATTTTTTTTATATCAATCGAAAGAAGTTGATTATTCTCTATAAATCAAGTATTGTATAGAGATGAAATATTATGGAATAAAACCAACTTTAGTTATTTCCGATTAAATTAGAGTCTTCGTTTTGGAATCGGATAAAACCAACCTCTCTAACTTCTCATGTATTTAGTAGGGATGGGAACGAATAGTGAAATCACTATTCGAATATTCGACTAGAACTATTCGAATATATTCGAATATTCGATTTTAGAATTCGTTTTGATGTCCGAATGTCCGAATGTCTGCATGTCCGAATACTAGTACACTAGTCCTCTGTTCAAACCTTTTGTGTATAGCCGATATCTGTATACATGTACGTGCATGAATTATTTTGCCATTCAAGTGATTCAGTAGGTTGGATGTTGTATTCATGAATACAAAGTCCTGGTTACACAGGTTACAGGTCGCCTTCGGCAGAACGAGTAAAGTAATTCCAGACACGTGATGGAGACATTGTGATGTTTATCGAATAGATGTAGAAATTAGAATGAAGATAAGTTAGACAAATTATTCCGAAGAAAAATATACTTTCTAACACATTATTTGATTGGTCTTCGTGCATATGCAATCATGATTACGATTGGTTATTGAAAGAGTAATTGTTTAATTTCACGACAAACAAGTTACGTGATTGGTTGAGACTGACAATTGTCAATTAGCGTGATTGACTTGTTTTGGATAATAAGGAGCAAGTGCAGATCATTAAGGTGTTAGATTTAGCGGCTTAAAATCGACTATTTTCACACTTAGGAATTAATCGTTTTGCAAACTGTCAAAAGATGTGGTAATTTGTCACAGGTGTTTTACTGTGTGACATACGTTGTAAAAACATCGTAACTGCACCTGGGAGCTAGGCACGTTCGTCGATATTTGGGATCGGTTTAGAGGAAGAAAATGAAAATAAAACAACATTATTTAGATTAAATTCATGGTAAAAATACAGTAATATGGGTTCATTAAAATCGAATATTCGAATACTATTTTGCTATTCGAATATTCGACCGCTATTCGAATATTCGAATATTCGAATATTCGTTCCCATCCCTAGTATTTAGTGTCCTCGTAATGGCATTAAACAAAGATTAACCGTTTCTGATGTATCTAGAGCCCCTGTTTGGTATGGAGAAATATCAGGTCAAGCCATTCCCAGTGTATGTAGGGTCTTCTTATTTTGTATTTAATGATGTGCATGTTCAATGTATTATTCTGTGAAATGACATTGCAACTGTACAATAAACCTCCATTGTGATGTGAAATGATTTCTCGGAAAGTTGTGTCCGGTGAATAAAGGGCCGCAATTTCGACATGGGATAATACCAGGTCAAGTCAGTTTCGGTTATATAGAGTTTTCGTTTTTGTATATATAACTTCCTCGAAATGTTATAACGGTCTACATTTTGGTATGGATTGGTACCTGACCGAGCACTGTCCCGTGTATATTAGCATTATCAATCCATGAATAGCCATTTGCAGGGTCAAAATTCTGGTATAGAACGATACTAGAAACCGCCTTTTCTGGTGCATGTCAAGTCCTCAAATTGGTATGAATAAATCCTGGGATAGCCATTCATACTATAAAGCAAGTTATTACATTGAATAACAGAACAATAGTACCATATGCAATGTGAACGTCCTTCCATGTATCTTTAAGTCATATACTGAACACACAAAGCTACATGAATTAAAGTTTGGTTTTAGTTGTAACAGTCTCTGAAAGTCATTTCTTGCCGATGTCAAATCTATGTTGTTAATCTTCCTTGTTGTTGTCTTGCAGGGATGGAGTCCTAGAGAAGAAAACGTTGTTTCCATCTTCAATCACAGACTGGATGTTTCAGGGCATAGGTAAGACCAACATCACAATAGTATTAAGCTCTTTATCAAACATATCGCTTATATATGAAGGGAATGCAAACAGTCGTTTGGTTAATTGTGGTTAATCGCTGTTTTCAACAATATTACGGTCATAAGAGATAATCAAACAATACATTTCCACCATTTATAATGTGTTAAAAAATGCTGGAGAAGCACATGGAAAAATCCCGAAGTCTTTATTTATAACAGATTGTTCGTGAAACAATTTCTTTCTAATTTTATTACAAGGTATTGGTTGTAGCAAATTCAAAGACTCGTTTATCATCAGATTTATTTCCCTTCCCTTATATACATGTAACATCGTTCAACTAACAAAGTTTTTTCCAAGTCATTTACATACATGGCATAGGACAATGATTGTATCAATTCACGTTGTGCTTACTTGAGTGGCTGTCATAATTAACCTACGACTTAAATTTACAATATATTGATACAATTCTCCTTCATTACACCTTCATATGTGTCTGTCTCCTTATGCAATTTGTGAAAAATACAAGTATGAACTTCTGTCGATCTTTTACAAAAAAAAATGTATCTAAAAATAATTGAATTTGTTTTTCTATACATAATCATATCAAATATGCCTTTTTTTAATATTTAGCGAAGTTAATATATTAGATTTGATCTCTTTATTTGCACATTTAAATAATGACCACCATTCTCTAGCAGGTTCATATCTTATTTTCTCTCAAGCTTGGGTTTAAACATCATCATAATCAAATAACTAGATATGACCGACCACTTCATGGTTTAAGAAATTGGATATAGTTGACAGTTTAAAAGAGAGAAAAGATAAATAAGAAAGATTAAACAACAGACTGGCAGTGACAGACAGTGTGCAAACAAGATGATGGATATATCTGGCGGTTTAAACAATATACTTAACATGTTTGGCAGCTCAATCAAGAGGCACACAAGACATGCCTGTGAATTTAAACTAATTTGTTCGACAGTTTGAATCAGAGAGCAGTTATCGCCCCATTTGACGGCGTTATTCAGTGTCCAACACCGAATGTATCGGTTTTTAGTGTAAGATATGCCTTGGTTGTTGTGTTACAATATCGAGTACCGAAATCTATAAATGAACCATAATCCTAATAGCCTCCCACTTAAATACATGTGAACCAGATAAATCCATTGTGGAGAAAGAAAGAAGTCTTAAATGACAAGTTATCATCTTTCCGTAGAAATGTTTCTCCCAAAACTACTTGTTACAAAGGTTACAAGGTTAAAAATCTTGTAATGTACATAAAGGCCTCCGGCCCATCATACTACATATATTATAAAATACATAACATATCTCTAGAGTTGCGATAGTCGTTCGCTTCCTTCGAAAAGGCCTAACTTGTTACAGGTAGAAATTACGTCCTTTTGGAAGAGAGCTAAGAAAACTAATGTAAGAAAATCATATATATGAATAAACGAAGATCTTTAAATATTTAGTATTATAAGGCAAGCGTTTTATCAATTTTAGACTCTTTGTTGGGGGTTAAGTTCAGACTCTTTCGCTTTCATGGTAAAAGATATGTAGATAGATCATTTGCGAATCATTGCTGGATTGCCTTCATTAAAGTATAAAAATTTCCTATAAGTGTATTTCCGGTATACCAGTTATAAAGATATTGACTCCTTATATCACTAAATTGTCTACATTCGAAAAATACATGGAATTCATCTTCAACACATGAAATATTATTGTTAAAAATACAATAAATACAGAGTCTACTTTGCTTTTCTATTCCTAGATGTCGTCCTGATTCAATTTTGAACTTATGGCTTGAACATTGAAATTTAGCTAATTCCTTTCTTAAACGGTATGGAAGATCTATGCACAAACACTTTTCTGGATTAAGCAATGATTTGAAATATTTGTAAGACGAGCAGCGTGACTCTGTTTGAACTTGATCAGACCAATTTTGATACATACAATCAAGCAAACGCTGTTTAAATTCTGATAAAAATAGTTGTGGGTTTCCTAGCTGCTGTGAAAGCCAAACAAATCCAAAACCATAATAATATAACAATTGCTTAACTGATGATGCCCAAGTATATCTACCAATATCGTCTGATTTATATAAGATTGTATAGCAATTTTTCGGGTATCTATAATCCGGCATATGCAATAATTTTATCCAATATTTTATACATTTCAAATGATAATCAACACAAAGGGGTAGCCTGCCACATTCCCCAAGTACAATACAATCATTTGTGCTGGCTTTGACACCAAGAAAAGTTTTACAATACTTTATTTGAATCCTTTCAATTTCAGTTGTAAGGTTTGTACCCCACAGTTCTGACCCGTAGACCAGAATAGGTTTTACCATTGAATCAAATAGTTTAAAATATTCGGCATGTGAAAATGATCCGAACCTTAGTTGGTAAGATCTAATAGAATAAATTGACTTTCTAGCTTGCGATGCTAATTTCAGTTTTGTTTTGGACCAAGAAAGTTTTGGCGTAAAAAGAATGCCCATATATTTGTATATTGATGTTACATTCACTGCAAATTGTTTATAAGTCCACTTTTCATAATTTCGTAAAGGTCCACCATTTCTAAAAACAATAATTTCTGTTTTCCGTTGATTAACAACCATACCCGTTTGATCACAGAATTCCGATAGAGAATTAAGTTGTAACTGTAGATTTATTGCACTATCGGCACAATTTGCCAAATCATCAGCAAATAGATACAAACAATTTTTGGAATGTTAGCTGTAGTGAAGATACCCCTGTGTCCCTTTTCTCTCATAAAGGTACATAACTCGTTAATATATAAATTGAAAATTATCGTACTGGTTGTGTCCCCTTGTCTCGCCCCCATATTACAAACAATTGGTTGGGTGATGTTATCATTAACCCGTATATAACTATTCATGCAAGAATACATATTGACAAGAATTGTTAACATTTTACCATGTATGCCTTTAGTTTTCAAAGTGTTGAATAACTTCAGATGTATAATGGAATCAAATGCTTTTTGGAAATCAACATATAGAACATAAAATTTACCTCCTGGTTTACTTATATACTTTTGAACTAAGCTCTGTAATACAAACGTATTATCTACTGTAGAATACCCTGCCCTAAAGCCTGTCTGCGCTTCATCAATCTTATTGTACATTTCTGCCCACTTACAAAGTCTATCATTTAAAATAGTAGAGAAAATTTTATACATAATATTAATTAGCGATATCCCCCGATAGTTCGACGGATCATCCCTTGGTCCTGACTTATATACAGGCACAATAATACTATCTCGCCATTGATCTGGAAAAACTCCAGTGTTAAAAATTTGATTGAATAAACAACATAGAATAGGTGATATTTCATGACAGGTAAATTTATAGAATTCCGCCCCAATTGTCGATTGATAATACTTGTCAATTATTCAATTCCTTCGTGGGTTCTACTTTAGGCTACACCGGGGAGGTATGGGGACATTCTAAATCAAAAGAAATAGAAAGAGTGCATTGTAACAACCCAGTATGTAATAAAGTTGCACTATGTAATAATTATTACAAAACGGGTTGAAGTTTATTACATTTTGCGTTTTTCGATGCGAACCCACTATGTAATAAAGTTGCATAATGTAATAATTATTACAAAACGGGTTGAGGCGTATTACACTTTGCGTTTTTCGATGCCAACCCGTTATGTAATAAAGTTGCAATATGTAATAATTATTACGAAACGGGTTGATTTTTTTTTCAAAGTGATTTTTTCTTTACAAACCCGATATGTAGTAGTTTTCATAATGGTAACATGGTGATATTTTCACACTAAAGGTAGCCTCTTCCAAGCCAAAACAGGCTTATAAGCAAAAACCAAACGTTCTTAAAATCTTTGTTTGAGCAATTTTCAAGCAAGGAAACCGTTCCAAATGACTTAACGTACCGCAAACAGTCAAGCCAAGTATCTAAAAAGCCGAAATGGGCTTATCAGCAAATTACAAAAAAATATTTCAAATGTCTGTTTTAGCGTTTAGATACTAAAAATCCCATCGCAAGTGGCAACAAGTACCGAAAAAAGGCCAACAGAGATGCTTGAAAGCCAACATAGGCATATCAGCAATATGTAAAAATATCAGAAAACTTGGTTGTTCGCGATAAATGTTTCAGATATGGCACACATATATGGCAGAACCTTTCGAAACGAGACACATAAAGTTATTTTCGGCAAGATAGAGCTTATCAGCGATATTGAAATGGACTACAATATCTCTTTTTCTGACGTAAGTGAAACACAAAAACCGATTGAATACGACCAAAATATGGCGAGCACCTTTGGTGAACAGCATATATTGGCGTATAAGCAATAAGATCAATTGGCTGTACAAGTAATATGATAGTTAGGTTTAGAACAGTGGTCAATGCTATGAACAAACCAAACATAGCAAATGTCGTATGAAGATTTTCCGATGACAAACTTAACTGATGACTTCAAAAGGGGTAAGTAACTCTATGGTTTTATTTCAAAGTGCAATTCTCTAAGTAAAGCCTTATTCTTATAACCTTGCACTTTGTAATAATTATTACAAAACGGGTTGAATTTTATTACATTTTGCGTTTTTCGTTGCCAACCCGTTTTGTAATAAAGTTGTATTATGTAATAAAATATATGAAAAGGCTTGATATTCTACAAAGCGAACTTTAAGATGCCAACCCGTTCTGTTATAATATTCATAATGGTTACGTGATGACATTTTCACACAAAAGACAACCGCTTCCAAGCCAAAAGAGGCTTATGAGCAAAGGTCAGAAGTCATCGGAAAACTTTAGTTGAGCGATGTTCAAGCTAGGATGCCGTTCCGAATGACTCAATGAAAAAGAAAATAATGGTTACGTGATGACATTTTCACACAAAAGATAACCGCTTCTAAGCCAAAAGAGGCTTATGAGCAAAGGTCAGAAGTCATCGGAAAACTTTAGTTGAGCGATGTTCAAGCTAGGATGCCGTTCCGAATGACTCAATGAAAAAGATTAGACCTAGTAACTAAGATAGCCGACGAGGGCTTATCAGCAAATTACAATGGCGATTTTATTTATCTGTTTTAACACTTTTATGGTGGGAAATCTTCACAAATAGCAGCACTTACCAAAATGAAATTCTCAAAGTAAAGCTGTTTTCTAATAACGTTGCACTATGTAATAATTATTACAAAACGGGTTGAGTTTTATTACATTTTGTCTTTTCGATGCCAACCAGTAAAGCAATAAAGTTGCAACATGTAACAAAATATGCATGCACAATTTTAACCAAGTACAAAATACGACATAATTTGCTTAAATTCAAAACAAGACATATGAAACTCGGTCAAAGACCTTACAAAACGACACCAAACACGAATGTGATGTATCAACCCATTACAAACAGTAGTTCATAAGATACAAAGTTGCACGTAAAAACTAAACCAGGATTTTCTAAGCACGAAAGGCCGCGCATAATTTGCTTTAATTAAAATCAAGAGATTTGAAACTTTGTCAGGTACCATAGATTATTTCATGGTCTCTACATGATGACACTAAAGATATTTGTGAAGTATTAACCCATATCGTACTGTAGGTAATGAGATGCAATCTTGCACGTAAAAACTTAACCAAGATGTGACGCCGACTCCCACGTTCGAATGAGAAGTATTGCTCTCACTATATCCGAATAGTCGAGCTAAAAACGGATTAACATTGAAAAACACACAATGTGATGAAACTCAAACCTTGTTGTTACAATCAAAGTACTGATAGTACTAAGAGATGGGTCTTGTTGTTGGAACTAGGGTGAAAAAAAGAAGAAAGAAGACAGACAAAATCTTAACTATAGACATTAAGTTCAATATTTAAAGGGACTCTCTCAGAGATGGAGATTTTTCTTTTTAAATAAATCGTCTTCTAAAAATAACAACAAAGATTTCTGAAGTAACATAGAACTAGACTATTGACAGCTTCCCAGCCCTGCTCGTAACTATACAAAGAGGATCTAGAACATTAAAATCGCAGATATCTAAGGGCGGGTATATTTTGTAAACAACGTCTTAACTTAGATTAAGAGGTGGTACTCATCAGTCTACCATCAACGCCTAGGCGTTTGTCATTCGGTGAGCATGATAAATCCGGGGAAATAAATAAGCATTATTTATACATAGGATACTACGATACATCTTCTAAAAAGGTTAACCACGGGTATTGTCAGAAAAACAAGATTAAAGACTTAACAGAACAAATGCCATTTCAAATCAGATTATATATTATAATTTTTTTCCTGGAAAGGAATTTTTATTTGACAGCTTTAATCATGTGATCTTAATTATAATGTGAAAATTAAAAAGTAAAGGGAGGTCATTGATATGAAAATATTTTTAGTTGTCACGTAACAGAAGCAAACTGCGCGGGAAGAAGAATTCTCCCTTTTATTTATAAACCGGCTTTCCCAAAAATGATCAGACACACGCGATGGCTCACTGCATGTTAATTAACGAAAGCACGGGGTTTTAGCAACTTATTTGTAAAGAAATGGAAAACGGTCTTTAGTTTAGTGACAAGGACTTTCAATACCAATGTTTTTACTTTTGTAACTCCAAATACACACAGCTCTGAGAGAGCGCCTTTAAGTGTCTATAGAAAAGTGTTAATTCATTGGTCAAGATAACGTCGTTTGTACCAAGAATCCTAATCTAGAAACCTTGTTCCTGAAATTTGTTTTATCTTCAGGAAATTATACCTATATTAAACATTTAACAAACAACAAATGTTAAATCTTTTTAAGTTCAAAAGAAATGCAGACACCAGTTTAGTTTGTGACATATATGGGAGATGTTTTAGGAAAGGGTAGAAAATATTGTAAGAAAAGCCTCTCCCTTTTTCCTTTACATGTACTTTGCATCGGATATACGTGTACTATATAGCTTACTCGTCATTTTGATATAAAGACACTAAAAATATCGTAATCTTTGAATGCATTTGATATAAAAGACGTCATGTCAAAATAATTGTCATAGGAAGATCAACTGCTGTAAATGCATCTTAATAAGTTTTCATCAAGATTTTAAACCATGACATAACCATCCCACTTCCATAAATACTTTAACTTTACAACTGTATTTAGTGATTATTTTGGTATAGGCATTCCATAAACCATATTATAGTGCACGTAAAGTCGCGGCCAAGTATAAAAAAAGATATACCCTTATACAAAGGCTTGTGATAATGTATCCATCCGCTAATTTCATGTACACTTCGGTCAAGTTAGATGTATGGATAAAACAAATATAATACTTTTATACAACATACACTTTAACTGAGTAACTTCATTTGGCGCCTGGTACAGTTTGAGTATGGCTATAGTTAAGGTTTTGTTATAACTTTAATCAGGATGCTACAACGACAAAATGTCAATCAACGTTTTCATCATTGTACACGTGAGAAGCAGATACAGAAAGAAGAAGACGTCATTAAATATAATTTGATTTTGGTTTATTTCTATGAGTTAGTGTTGCCTTGTAATTTTTGTACAACTCGAGCACAATAAAAAGCAACTGATCTGATCTATACCGAGGTGTTTGTCATACGCACCTGCATGCGTCGAAACGTCACGATTGCTAGAAAAATACAATAAACTGCTTAAGTGTTTCCGAGCTAAAAATACAGTGTGTTTGCAAGTCAAGAGAAATCCGGATAACCTGCTCCGTACGACAGCATAGACAGGCCTTAAAGGCCAGTCAATTACTATAAATTGCAATATTGGTAAAGACCCCTTTTACTTTGCGATTTGCATTTTGAAGGAATATATTGTAATTCTTTTACGAAAATGATTGGTTGGGACGGTAGTTTAAGGTTCATCGATAACTAAGATCATTAAGGACGCAGTGTGGTCTGTGTATTTCCTTATTTTGGTCGTTTGCAAGCTTTTTCAGTATAAGTGCCGCATATAATCTCGAAAGAGTTGTCGATAAAACAGCGTATTCGACTATTCGATAATGTCGGAGAGAGGTAAATGCCAGTGAAATATTATTTGTTTCAGGGACGGTGGACCTTACAAAATGAATAAGGTGCCAAGATTAAGATTATTCCTTTCAAGATTATTCCTTTCATAAGCTGTTGAGTACAAACTTGCATGCACAAACTTTAAACAGAATTTTCTACGTACAAAAGGCCACATAATTTGCTTAAATTCATAACCAGAGTTACTGTACCTTAGACGATGACTCTTAACCCATGTGTAAAGTACCATACCATTCAATACTGTACAAAATTAACCATAAAGTCCAAAGGTAGCGTAATTTGTTTGAATTTAAACATAGAGATATGACACCTGGTCAGGGACCTTAAAGTATCCAAACAAATGTGTGAAGTGTCAGTCCATTCCATACCGTGGTTTTATTAGTTACAAACGCATGTGAAATGACCCAAAGTACAAAAGGCCGCATAATTTGCTTCAATTCAATACAAAATATATGAAATTTGGACCTTAGATTATGACTATGAAGACAACTGTAAAGTATCAACCCATTCCATACAGTAACTCGTAATTTACATACTTGCTGTTAAAAACTTAACTAAGGTGTGGCGCCGGCGCTCGGGTGACAAGTATAGCTCTCCTTATTTTTCGAGTAGTCAAGCTAAAAAGTGATAAGTAAAATCATTTTTCAAATTGATAAAAGGGCCGTTTTGGTCACCAAACAATGGTTTGTGTCTATTTTGTAAGGCTTGTTTAAAGCTGAGCCATTTTTAAACTAAATATTGCCTCTTTTGACCTGGAAGAGATTATCCTTTGTGTGTAAACACATCGGTATTTGACCGTTATAGATTCTTGTTACATAATGGGTTGGCATCTAAAAATGCAAATTGTAATAATACACGACCCATTTTGTAACAATTGATACATAGTTCAACGTTTAAAGAAAACAGCTTCTCTTCAAGAATTGCACTTTGCTGAGCTACCATTTGCGAAGTCTTTCTCACTATATAAGTGTATCTAACAGATATGTAAAATCGCCTTTGTAATTTGCTGATGCGCTCGCTTCGGCTTTCTTAGTTACTTGGTTTAACTTTTTGTCGGTACATTGAGTCATTTGGAACGGTATCCTAGCTTGAAAATTGCTCAAACAAAGTTCTGCTCATAAGCCTTTTTGGCTTGGAAGAGGTTACCTTTTATGTGAAAATGTCAACACGTAACCATTATGAATTTTATAACATAAGTGGTTTGCATCTAAAAATTCACTTTGTAGAATATCAATCATTTTTGTTTATTTTATTACATGTTGCAACTTTATTACATAACGGGTTCGCATCGAAAAAAGCAAAATGTGATAAACCTCAACCCGTATTGTAATAATTATTACATAATGCAACTTCACTTAAAACAGCTTTACTGTGAAAATAGAACTCTTTTTTCATGCGTGCTGCCATTTGCGATGTTTTTCTTACCATATAGCTCAAAAACAAACATACAAATTCATTTTCATAATATTAGTCACGTGCTTTAGGTACATTGAGTCATTTGAGTCATTTGGAACAGTATCCTCGTTTGAAAATTGGGGAACAATCAAGTTTTCTGATATTTTTTCAAATCGCTGATATGCCTATATTGGCTTTCAAGCATCTCTGTTGGCCTTTTTGTCGGTACTTGTTGCCACAGCGATGCTATTTTTAGCATCTAAACGGTAAAACAGACATTTGAAATATTTTTTGTAATTTGCTGATAAGCCCATTTCGGCTTTTAAGATACTTGGCTTGACTGTTTGCGGTACGTTTAGTCATTTGGAACGGTTTCCTTGCTTGAAAATTGCTCAAACAAAGATTTTAAGAACGTTTGGTTTTTGCTTATAAGCCTGTTTTGGCTTGGAAGAGGCTACCTTTAGTGTGAAAATATCACCATGTTACCATTATGAATACTACTACATATCGGGTTTGTAAAGAAAAAATCACTTTGAAAAATAAAATCAACCCGTTTCGTAATAATTATTACATATTGCAACTTTATTACATAACGGGTTGGCATCGAAAAACGCAAAGTGTAATACGCCTCAACCCGTTTTGTAATAATTATTACATTATGCAACTTTATTACATAGTGGGTTCGCATCGAAAAACGCAAAACGTAATAAACTTCAACCCGTTTTGTAATAATTATTACATAGTGCAACTTTATTACATAACGGGTTGTTACAGTGCATCTCAATTTCTTCAAAAAGCTATTACGTGTTAAAACAACCACTAGTACTCTAGCTATATATTGGGAATTGGGACGATATCCTTTATACATTAATAGACATGCTCGTATAACTAAATATTGGGCTAAAGTAATATGTTCTGAAAATATAATTGTTAAAACCCTGTATGGTGTTCTATTAGAAGATAATGAAAATGGTAGGGATAATTGATGTTAAGAAACTTTTAGAACAATCAGGTTTCAGAGTTGTATGTAATAACCCTCACCAGGGGAATTTGAAATCGTTTCACTACACATTTAAAGAGCGTCTGATTGATATGTTCAAACATAATTGGTTTGAAGATACCAATCAGGCTAGAATATTTCATGTATATCGTTTTAAAAGACAGATTTTACTATGGAATCTTATTTGAATATTTTGAAAAAAAACTATTAAAATATATTCATCTAGATTAAGATTATCATCTCATCCATTGCAGATCGAGACTGGACGATATGGTTTAAATAGAGTTAGTAGTAACCAACGATTGTGTTTATTGTGCAACGAGAGTGAAGTGGAAGACGAATTTCATTTCATTCTCGTTTGTAACAAATACAATCAGATCAGGAAGACATATGTTAAAAAGTTTTATTGTGAACGTCCTTGTATGCAAAAATTGGTCCATTTATTCCAATCGAAAAGTCCAAAGATATCATTTACAATTTAGCAAAATTTATAAAACATGCATTTGAAATTAGAAACAGATGTATATATTCCATGATTACTGATAAATAGTTAACTTTTATACAGGTACATCATGCTTATTCCCATTTTGATTTTACGAAAATCTTTCTTCCGTAGCGGTTATTATTTATTATTTTCTTTTTTGAGACGACGGTAACATGTTATGAAAAGTAATTGTAAATATGTATCTTGTATATGACTAGAATCTGTACTAGCTTATGTCAATAAAATTTGTCTTTGTCTATTTCCGTAACAGGAATCAGCGATGGAACAGGACCCTGTATTGCTAATCCAGTCAACGTAACTGCCTTCAAGAAATTCTTCATACAGCTGGATTTGCCGTACAAGGCTTCACGTTTGGAGTATTTTGAGATCACTGCAACACTTTTTAACTACGATAAAAATAACAAGATCAAGGTCCGTTTATTCGTTGTTATATTCCTTTGATTTTGTGTTGTTGTAGGGTTTTTTTTTGTTGTAACTGTAAGAACGTTTCATACGGAAATTGCACGGGACGCTAATTTAGTTTATCGTTTAAATATATATTACCTCTCTGTGCCGCATCGGCTGCTGACTTAAGTGAGGTTTTCTCAAGAAAAGAAAAGTATAAATAGGAATTTTGCAAATCCTTTTTACTGGCAGGCTGCATACTAAAGGAATACACATTCATTGCAAGGTCGCTACTAGCTAGAAAACCATGTACCTGTAGAAAATACCACTACACAAAACAGATATTCCTGTTTGGCTTCAGTAAACAAAAGATTTGCACGTTCATCAAACGACTCAAGTGTCTCAAAGGTATCTCGTCTCAGTCTAGTGAAAAAAATGATATATGTAAAACGAAAACAGGGTCATTTTGATCCAAACGACAGATAAAATCAAGTTATTGACAGTTTAAATGGCGACATTTCTTCGAGTGTATATCAGAGCACAAACAATCGATCTGATTTACATTTACCTCAAAAAGGCTTTAACATAGGTCACCAAAATATGCAGGGTCTGAATAGGTCTGAACATTTTCTATTGTGGTACTATAAAAAAGTTAAAAGCCATTTCTCATATGTTACATTTACAGAACCATTTTTCACTAGTCGAATGGCAGGAAAGATTTGAAGATTTTATATACACAATATGTAGCATGGACAAGGAAATGATAACTCTTGCAGAAATAAAGATTTAATTAATCCCTCTATCAAGACAGAATGGATCGATTTCATAACTGATGAAACGCTACTCAATGTCTGTAAATTTGTCACTGTTATCCTTAAGCGTTTTACAATAGCAATACGGAACATAACATAGTTTTATTAAGACATTAAACACACAAGCTCATAATAGTGAATACATATTTAATTCATGTGATTGATATGGTAGTTAATTTAAGCAATATATATATTCACAATAATTGCATCAAAAATACAAAACAAAGAAAGGAAAAAGGGGAATAAAGATAATTGGGAAAAGATGGTGAGAGTGGTTTGATTTTGATAGATGCTTCTGGAATGGTCTATCGTTCTATGGAAAAGCTATTTCTTCTTAATTTAAATGCGTGTTTGTAGTAACTGGATAGTGGAATGATAAGTGGTTTTTATCCTTTTATCGGTATTCAGTAACTGTGTGGATTTAAACATATTTGGGTGATTAGTAAAACGTTTTGGAATATAAGTTGATCTAAGGTCTTTGAATAAGTACACACTAATGTAAAATGATATTCATCGTCTATGTCATGTAGAGTACATAAGTTGCAATATCTTTCGTTTCTTACTATATTGGTTTTGCGCCCCTTTTCTTTATTTAGTTCATGTCAGGATATTTCTATTTTGCTTAAAATGGTGCGCTGTGTTTTGTTTTCTATAAGAGTAATGTATGTACTTGTAGATAGTTCCTATGTTGTTTTTAGTTTATAGAATAACTGCATAGATGTTGAGGTAGCAATGCTGTTATGCCAATTACTGATATGAATATCCTTGATCCGGAATGTCAATATGGGCATGAACCTATCTGATTCTGGGTAAAGCCAAATTTCACAGAATCTAGTTGTTTCTAGTAAATTCTTAACATTTTTACTCCAATTTTTAGAATGTTTGTTATCTTTAAACTCTGTTATTTGCATGTTGATAAGTGTTGACAAAATACAATATGTATTCTTCTTTTGAAAGAGTTTTAGGCAGTAGTTGATAATGTGTATATATCTATTGGTCATTAAGGGTAATCTGCCCACTTCTGATAACAATGCTCGTGAGTCAGTTGATCGTTTTAGTTTAATATGCGTTTGCAGAATTTCCCATGTACCCTTTCTATATTTTCTTCTTGTTGAAAACCCCAGACCTCACAATTATAACAAACGATAGAATTCACATAACAATCAAAGAGATTTATAAGTATATTGACAGGAACATAATAATCTTTAGTGATACTAGATAATGAACCAATTGCACTTAAGGTTTTGCCTACAAGTGTTTGTGTTGCTTGTTGAAAAGATACCCTGCAGGTAAATACTATTCCTAAATAACTGAAACTACTAACTATTTCTAGAGTTTTACCTGCATATACCCATTGACAACCTTTTTTATTTGACCCCCTTTTCTAAGGACCATGGCTTTTGTTCTTTCAATATTAACTGATAATTTCCATTTGTTGCAATAACTTTCTAATTTTTGTTATAGTTCTTGTAGTCCTTCTCTTGTTTCTGAAATAAGTACGGTATCGTCTACAAATAAGATGATATATTACTATTTTATCAATTGTGAATCCTTCTTAGTTTGCTTCTTGGAAATGCATTTCAATGTCATTTAAAAACAGAGAGAACATTCTGGAAGAAGTTATCTCCCCTTGGAATAGGCCTATGTCACTTTAACACACCTTTTAACGTTAGCATATATCGATTTCAAAATTCCAAAATGTTTACCATCTATACCTGATTTGACAAGTTTATACCACAGTGCGTTTCTGTCTATGCTATCGTACGCCTTTTTAAACTCGACGAAACAGGTTAAACGTTTACATTTTTTCTTTAACTGTGTTTCGAATAAAGTGTTTAAAATGAGTATGGTATCTACAGTACTGTATCCAGGTTAAAATCCAAATTAAGCGTCTGTTCTGCCCATTTAGTAAGCCTGTTGTTCAAGATAACAGTGAACAGTTTAGAATCAAAGCGCTGATAGCGCTAAAGGACTAAGGTGCGTTTAAAGCAAGATGCTTGAGGATGTATTTGACAATTTATTTGAGCAACATCTCGAGCAAAACAGCTGCTCCTTCCATCACCATTACCAAGTTTCAAGTTTCAAATAGTTTATTGACATATAAACTGAACGAAGTTTGTTGTCAAACATGGATGCAATATATAAATTCATAGAAATGCATAAAAATGCATAAACATGGCAGTACAAACATAAAAATGAGAAAAATGTGATTTTGTGATGAAAAAGAATCACAGAATACAACAGAAAGGTGAAAGTAATTGTAAAACTAAATGCAAGAATAGTTGGTAGTTATGAATTATTGGTTAATTACAATATGATTATTGCGTCTGCTATTAGCTTTATCTATGAATTTACTTATGTTTAAAATTGTTTTTTTAGAATTTGTTTCCATTAAGCATATGAATTTCTGAATATTTGGCCAAGTATAATAATATTTTGGCAAATACAATCTTCTGATATCTCTATAAAAAGGACATACGAGTAGAAAGTGAAATTCGTTTTCAATTACATTCAAATTGCATACTAGGCATTTCCTATCATCTCTGGCAATGTTTCTTTGCCTGCCTACTTCAATTTGAAGAGAATGTGCTGAACATCTAAATCTTGTCAGAGTTATTCTGCTTTTTATATTGGTAACGGTTGCAAAATACATTTCCATTTCAAATGATTTTTTTGAATAGCCTATAACTTTCTAATTTGTTAAATGTATTTAAATCAGCGAACCAGCTCTGTATATAAATATCAGAAATGCGCTGGGTTATACTTGTTAATGGTATTTGTGAAACACCAGTTACATTTATTAAGTGAGAATATCCTATCCTGTCTAAAAAGTGTGCATATTCAATTTCCATTCATTGACTGGATTTCCTACATTATCAGACATGTTATATATTTTAAATAAAAGAGAGTTTGGAAATTTACGAATTTTTGCCCAATATTAAACTAATGCAATTTGCCTTAAAACATGAAGAGGATATTTGCCTAGTTCACCATATACTGCAGTGTTAGGGGTTTTGAAATTAACTGATAATATTTGTTTTAAAATTTTCAATTGTATACGTTCACAATCAGTTGCCTTGTGAAATCCCCAAACTTCAGCACTGTACATTATATGGGCAATAACATTGAATCGAATAACTTTATTTTTTCAGAAACATTTAATGAGACCTTATCGAATAATGAATTCTGCGAAAACAACGTCTTTAAGGCTTGAGAAGAAAGTTGTTTCTGAGTATTGTAGAATTTTCCATTATAGGACAAATTACAACCTAGATATGTAAAGTTCTTAACAATTTTAAGCTTTTGACCATTATATATAAAATCAACATCTGCAAATCGGCTACCTTTTTGACAAATCATAACAAACGTTTTTTAAATATTTACTGAAACTCCCCACTCTTTCGAGTAGTCTTGTAACTTATTAAGTAATAATTGAAGGCCTTCAACAGAGTAAGAAAAAAGAACAGTATCATCAGCAAATAGTAATAAAAACAGTTTCACGTCTTCCAAAGTAAAACAATCAAAAGCATCTGGATTGCATATACTCGTACATGTCGTTAATGAAAAGAATAAATAAAAGAGGAGATAATGGTTCACCTTGTTTTACACTCATTGTTATATCCAAAAGATCAGTCACCTGTCCATCGGTTCTTATACATGATTTAATATTTTCATACATAGTTTCAAGCATTCTTATAATTCTTGTAGATGTTCCTATTTGAGTTAACTTGAACCAAATTGCATTATGTTTAATTGTATCAAATGCCTTGCGAAAATCAACAAAGGCACAATACAATTTTCTTTTTTGTACATTAACATGGTTTATAATAGATGATAATACAAAGATACAATCAGTCGTGCTTTTTCCTTTTCTAAATCCAAATTGAAAATCATTAAAAACACAACTTTCGGCCCATTTCCGTATCCTGGTATCTAAAACACGAGAAAATTTTAGCGAAAATGCTAGTAAGAGTTATTCCTCTGTAACTATTTACGCCATCGAGGCCACCCTTATTTGGAACTGGAACAATTAAACCCTTTGTCCATTCTAACGGATATACACAATTTAGAAACATAAAGTTAAAGATAGTAAATAATAACGGGGCTAAAACATCCTTACATTCAATAGATATTTCGGGAGTTAACAAATCGATCCCACTGCTTTTACCCGACTTTAACGAGTTCATTGCATTTAAAACTTCATCTAATGTGAATTCGCAATCAAGCTCATCAACTGACACAGATTGATCTCGATTTCTATATCATAATTGCAATTTGTTTCAGAGACTAAATCTGGAATCGAATACATATCCTTGAAATAATTATAAAACTCGGATTTACTCAATGATGTCGAAGTACTATTTTTATTTTTAAATTTCTTAAACTCCTTCCAAAAAGACCTTGGACTATTTTAGCAAGACAACTAAACCGGTGTCTTTGTAGAGAGTTGTATTTATCTTTTGCACGCTTTTTAACAAACTTATAATCACGTTTGCAGGCTATCAAAACCTGCTCATTCTGAAGTGAACTGTTTTTGCGATATGTTTTATTAGCAGCTCGTAGTATCTTACGAGCGTTTAAACACTCAAAATTAAACCACGGACTTTTGAATTCTGTGTACTTAGTGTTCCTAAAACCTGTTGTAGTTTTCCTGCCAAAAATAGAAAATGCCGAATAATACAAACAATCAGAGATTCTACCTATCCCTGTGTCAATATCAATACTTTTATTCTCAACTTTCTGTGTAATATCTGTCAAAAAATCAATTCTAGAATTAATAAGGCTTTTAAAATCATCTACGCGCTCTCTGTCCCAGTTGATTTTATCACGGGCAAACGATCTAATTTCATTCGAAATCGCTGCCTTACCCGTAGTAAAACCAACCTGAACAGGGGAATGAGGCGATACTGTATGGAAATCATGAACATCGAAATTGCAAATCAGGGGAAATAACTCGTACGAACAAATAACATAATCAATAAGACTTTTTCCATTTTCTGACATGTAGGTGAATGCTCCTACATTAGCATCATCTCCAATTCTATCATTAACAATTTTAAGGTTTGAGCTAGAGCACAGTTCTAAAAGTTTATTTCCAGAAGTATTTACAACACTGTCCATTGAAGATCTCGGTGGAAATGTGCATTCAATTAAAACATCATCATCATCATTATCATAAGGCATAAATTTATTAGTTTCTATATTCGACAAGATATAGTCATGCTTTTGACCACACCTAGCATTCAAATCTCCTATAATAGAGACATCTCCTAGAGTGGAGAAATGGTGAACATTAACTTCTACACTTTCAAAAAAACCTATTTCATGCGATCTATAATAAGGGGAATTACATGATGGAATGTATACAAAACATA
Source organism: Cerastoderma edule (assembly GCA_947846245.1). NCBI lineage: Eukaryota > Metazoa > Mollusca > Bivalvia > Cardiida > Cardiidae > Cerastoderma > Cerastoderma edule. The sequence continues at coordinate 59,442,374 of OX401404.1, forward strand.
CAAAAATATTTTTCTTCAATTTGAAAAAAAATGTTTACAAATCTTAACCCATAATAAACCGTGGTGGTCAGACTGTTCTAGAAAAAGGCCACCGAAAGCTCCTTTTTGTAGAACAGACTAACCTCACCGTGTCCACGTTTAGCTTTATTGTTAACCCCATGCTTACGTGGTACAGAAAAGGACTCATAACCATTACCGTAATTATTATTTCTGTGAACAGACACTGAACGATAGTCTATTTTTCGAACATCTGGACATTTTGCGAGTTCCCATGAGGCAACAGTTATAATAATATAGAGCAAAATAAAGCGAGTAAATCCGGACTACATTCCTAGTTCTAAGAAGGTATTAGTCCGCACAGTGAAGGCGGATGTTCAATGAGTAATTTGAGTCAGACCGCTGTTTGTGTATCGATAAAGTACCTCCCTCAAAAAGTGGTATATAAATTCAATGGACTAAGGTGCTGACGCACCCTTAGTCCAAAAACAACTTGTAAGAGTAATTCCCCGATAAGTGTTCGGGTCTGATGGGTCACCCTTTTGTGAATAGGGATAATGAATCCTTTTTCCCATGAGGTTGGAAATATACCTGTATTAAGAATATGATTAAAAACAATTTACAACACTTTATCTGTAATATCTATGCTCTCCTTGAAATATTCGTAGAGAATGTCGTCAAAAACACAAGCTTTATTGGAACCCAATTGTTTGCATGCAGTGTGAATTTCCTGCAATGTAATTGGTTGATTCAGTTCATCAAAGGTTCTCTCACCGATTTGATTTTGGATCAGACGATTTAAGGGCTGGGGTGGCAAAGTACAAAGAGTATCTTCACAATCTAAACCATAGTCGTTTTCAATATACTCCCTTTTGTTTCCAACACGGCTATTTGTGTCGCCACAGATAAATACTTTACCGGCTGTATGATAAGAATTGATATCATTTTCTAAAACATTGAAAATATCATAATCGGATAATGCATGAACAGGTGAATTCTCATCACATTAATTTTTAGAAAATATTTTGTCATTTTTTAACCAAACAATAGAATCATGTTCATTTTTAACTAGCTTAACTCCTTTTCTTATGTCGTCCCTAATGTATACAATGATACCACCACTGGCTCTGTTGGCACGTCATTTTTGAAGTATCCTGTACGAATGCAGGAAATATTATATCATAATTACTGTCGAGGTTAATAATTATGTTAAATAAGTCAACCGTCCGTCTATTTCCAGATAACAATGTTTTACCATATACTGCGGTTTCCTGGAACTAAACCGATAATAAACGTCTGTTTTTGGTATGATTCTTTACGATTGCGTGGGATGTCTCTATGTGGGGTTTTGTCTGTGCGTTTTTGTGTGTGGGTGTGGGTGGGTGTGTATGCGGATGTGTTGCGTGTGTTTATGTGTGCGATTGTGTATGTGCTTGTAGCTTTTTTAAGTACATACTTCGGACTTTGTATTTGTACCTCATATCACAAATGTATGTGCTGAGTGTATAAAATAACTGTAAACTTTAACTTTATTAGGCTTGAAACAGCTTGGTAAAGAACCCAAAAGAATAACAAACACTTCAAAAACACTAATTGGTCCGTTTTCATACAAACCAGTCGCAAAATATGTTGTTGTTGTACCTCACATAGGGAATAGTGACCATTTCCCATTACTTTTACAAGAAAAGAAAATTCCAAATGGAAATGTAATTCACACGAAACCACCAAATATATAAACTTTCGTGACTTTAATGAACATATTTTTTCTCTCAGAACTGGGGAGTATTCACTGGATTCCATACCTTAGTACATGTGATACTGTTGACAGTTGTTTAGAACGCTGGCAGGATAAGTTTTTGCAAGAAGTAAATAAACATTTACCTTTCCAGGAAAAATACATCAAACAAAAATATCAGCCTGGTTGGTTTTCTCAAGCATTTGTAATAGCCATAAAAGAGCGTGACCGTTTATCAAAAGACAAACAATCAGAAGAATATAAGACAAAACAAAATCAAGTTTAATCCCCTGTACGAAAAAGGCGAAAAGCGACTTATCAGAAACGCATTAAAGAAGGTCAAAATGATCACAAAACGCTCTGGTTCATATTCAGAGAATTTGGATCTTCGAGGGATAACTCGCAAAAGGGTCATGTCTCAAAACTATGCGTTAATGACAAAATCGATTATAATCGATGAAACTGAAATTACAAATAGCTTCTATACATTTATTTTGCAACGGTCGCAAAGAATTTACAGGGCCTCAAACCCCATCAGGTTTTGAAAATCTATGCAACTATGTAAATTCTAAGATTTCTCTCGATAACTATTTTGGTATTCCAATGATATCCCAGTACATGGTTATGAAGTATCTACTGGAATTAGATACTTCGAACTGGCTTGGATACAATTGGACCACGTCTATTAAATTGACAGCATCTAACGTCAGTGGATCATTAATTATAATACTAAACAGGAGTATTCGAGAATGTGCATTTCCTACTACATGGAAATCGGCTAAGGTAAAACCAGTGTTTAAAAATGGAGGTAGGTGTTCTGTTGACAGTTACAGACCTATATCATTCATACCAACACTCTCCAAATTATTCGAAAAACTTGTACATTATTCCTTGATGACATATCCAAACAACATCAAATTACTTTATAAATCTCAAAGTGGTTTCTGCAAATATCATTTTACCATAACGGCCCTGACGTTTCTTAGGAAACAATGGCTTAAGGAAATTGGTAATGGTAAAATAGTAGGCACTTTACTAATAGATTTCAGAAACGCCTTTGATTTAGTAGATCATGGCGTTATCCTCAGAAAGCTTGATATCTATAAACGTTCCAAATCGGGTACTTAGTGGTTTCAATACTATCTATCTAATCGACATGAGTTTGTGCAAATTAATATAACAATGTCAAGTAACTCTGAAGTCGTTTCATGTGGTGTTACCAAGGTTCAGTCCTAGGACCACTTATGTTTTAATTTACATAAATGACATTTCCCTCGCTATCGGTGATAATATTTTTCCACCGATCTTTATGCTGACGATGCCACAATATATGCTGCTCAATGTGATATAAAGCGAATTCTACAACTGGCACTTATAAGATTGTGCTATGATTATTAATTAATACAGATGGAACCAAATAAATGCTTGTAACCACGCAACAAAAGAGACGATTTTCAAGAGATGACAATAACACTTTACTTTATGACAACAATTAGTTAAGTGAAACTTCTTGTGACAAAATACTTGGAATGAGTCTTCAAAATTATTTTTGGGACTGTCATGAAAAAACTGTTCGTCATGAAATGTCATCTTACTTATGGCTCCTCTCAAAAATAAAAGACTACCTTCCAACTCACAATATCATTCTACAAAGCATATGTTCTGCCTGAATTTGGATTACTGTTCAATATTATGGGGAAACACAACTGCTTATCATTCTTAAAACACAAATTTACAAAAAAAGTTATATTAGGACGCAAATACTCCAGTTTTGAGACGTTAACGGAGGCATTAAAATACAATCATTCAACGAAAGGATTGCTTTTAATCAAGTAACATTTATGTATAAGGTATCTAATAGCATTTTACCTGAATTTGTTTACGAAATGCTTTTAAAGGAATTGCATGATTCAGATAGTTACTCTTTGATGTCAAATACAAATGTCAACTTTTAAATCCCAATGTCGCACTCTGAAAATGTCAAATATAGTTTATCTTACGCAGGTAGTGTGGAATAATTTGCCAGAAAATATTAAGGCTACTGGTTCAATAGCACACCACTTTAAAAAGCTATATATTTCTTTTCCAGGTATATAGTATCATATTTAGCAACTTTTTTATACAATGTATTTTTGTAATAATTGGTAACTTATTTTCAGATTTATAATTCATCATCATTTTCATTGTTATCATCAATCGTAATTTAATATTAATTGTATTGGTAAGCCTGTTCTTACGAGGGCCATATGGTGATAGGTTTTAAGCTAAATATTTAACCCTCTAAGAATTAAGAACTTACTTACAGCACAAGTAATCACAGCTAGTTAAGTATGAAATGCTTTTTACGAGAGACGTTGAATTTACCTAAGTAATTAAACGTCGATACAATCCCCTTACTCGAAAATTACCTGATTTAATGATTCTGCTACAGAAGATTGCAGATTTTACTGTGGCAAGAAATACCCATTGCATAACTTTCTCCTTTTATATGTATGGTGTTAAACCTCATTTCACAAATTACCATGTTCACATGCTTTCTTTCTTAAAATGAAATTGTTAAAACAGAATATCGTTTGAAAATAATTCTCAAATATATGCGTTATTTCAAAAACGAAATGTGTTTATTTTGGGTTAACGGTTTTGGGTGGGTTCTTTTTTCAGGGCGAGATCTTTATTGAGGGTGTCAAAGGGTTGTGCACTGGTGTGGATCCCGGCAAGACAAACGAGGTAGCGAAGTTTGAACTTGGACCCAATGATGCCCAGTTAGTACGCATACCAATCCTGCCACTCGAAGCGAGAAAGTTTCCAATCAGGGTGACAGCACTCGGTCGAATTAATGGTATAGGCGAGTATGATGCCATTGAGAAGAAATTGCTAGTCGAGGTGAGTTAGCAGATTTATCAATGTGTTGACCGTTTTGTCAGAAGGCGGTATGTTAGTATATCTTATGTCAATTATAGATGTTGGTTGTCGATGGGAGTCTAAAGATTTAACGATTTGTTGAACCCTTTGCGAAAGTGATGCATGCGTAAACATTCATATCATTAAAAAGCTATTTATTGTCGCATTGTGTCAACACGTTGAACGATCCGTTGAGCGTCTAGGTTGGTAATGTTTAATGCCGTTGAGAAAGTATTGCTTGTAGTGGTTAATGATCATGTTAAATGACTTGATTTGCTACGTTGATGCACGTTTTATGCTTCAACAGAATTATATCTTGAGTATGGTATTGCTTATCATGGTAAGAGCGTTTCGTCAATGGTTTTGTCAATGTTTCGTTGTTTTAAGCAATTGTACAATGATCGGGCCATACTAAATATCCTGTGTTCAACATGCGAACGCACGATTAATCGTGCCATTCACTATTTTAACCAAAATGCATACTAACGAATTGTATGGGTTTAAGATTTCGCCTATGATTCCTCACGAGGAAGCTTATGCGAAGTATTTATATTAATTCTCGCTTTGTCGTAAGTCTGGACATTTGGAGAAGCCAAATCTAAACCTTAATTATCTCTCTTCTCATGTCACTTCTACACACACGAAGGGACGAAGCGCGAAGAGTAACGATATCTTTCGCATGTTGGGACCAATATATTCCAAAGCTATTTGTATAACGGTGCTTTAGTTCTTTTCAGCCCGTTAGGCTATGTCATTTGTATTGATGAGCACGTGGGTCGGTATCTAGAGATAAACATTCAAAATATACGTTGTCCATTCATACCTATTTCACTATTGTCGGCCATGCTTTCTGTTGGTAGAGATAATCCATACATAACGGACCGTGTTTATACCGACCAAAATCGTATCACCTTGAACACATATGTTCGATAATAGATCTTACAATATCGGTCTTTTTGCGATTTCGATTGTCTAATACATGAAGTTTAGCGAAATTTTAGGTCTTAGTTTCGCTTGTACATATTTTGACGTTTGAAGAGACATGGGAATTAACGTTTTTTTGCTATTTCCAATGTCTAGACTACCAAAGAAACAAGATGTGATATTAGTGTTTCGCCCAAGTTTCCTTGGAATTAAAGGCGACATTCTAAACCTGTATTTTTCGTTGTTATGTATCATGGTAGGATTTGCGAAATGCAATGTGCATTATGTCTTCGCAAGTTGAATACGCGAGCTTTAGTGTAGCCAAGTAAAGACATTTGAATGATGCTGACATTACCCTGCCACGACATTTGTTTACAGAACGAGGGAATCGAGGAGCGAGAAGTGATACAGCTCTGTCTCGACCCCCGGAATATAGATGGCGAAAAGTCAAAGTGCATTGAAAACAATCGTATAAAGTCAAACGACTTCGTTGAAGGTAAGCAAAGTTCGCCAGGGATCTTCGCCAGGGAGAAAAGAACTTATACTTGTTTACCTTCTGTAATCAACTTTCCTGTTATGTTTCAGCTTTTTCGTGTATTCGTTAATTTTAGGTTAGAACTCCGAAGTGGCGCTGTTGTAGGCTGAAGGCTGCGATACCCTAAAATCAACCTCATTACCTGCTGGACTCCCACATATAAATTGTATCTTTGCATTTACATTGTTTCGTGTATCTTAAATCGATAGTGTCAACTTTGTCGGTGACACACTTTTAATACCCACTCGTATGTTTGGGTTAGTCCCGGCATTTTCACATTGCCAATTACTGAGATAGCACCTTGGACCCTCAGTACCAGATGCCGACGCTCAAACAATTGACGTTCAGGTTCGTCGTAATTTTGTTCTTGTGTGTTTTGCCAAACGTAATTAAGCAAATATGTTCTTTAAGACTGCGAGACAGCTAATTGAAATTAATCATAAATAGTTTTCTGAAAAAAAGAATATTTTACATTTCATTTTATATGATATTTTTAACCTTTGTGAGAATGGGGCTGGTGCAAGCTTCATAACCATTTATTCTTTACCCATTTATTCAACTGGGTTAATTGAGAGAAGCCCACTATCCTTTTAACCGTATTTGTTCATATAAGACAGGTGCAAAAGGCGACCTGATAAGCTATTAGGGGATACATCTAACCAATGTTATATACAAAATAATTTTAATTCATAAATGGCAAGTTCTGAAGAAGGTAGATTATGACATGCACAAGAAGATTGATGAAGGCTATGCATGTTTTATTATAGGATAGTCAACGGCGACTGATATATTTGTTTTAATATATATCAGAGTGTAGCTCAAAAATTAAAGAAAAAGCAAAAGGGCCCTGGGTCGCTCACCTTGTATTGGAAACATGGTGTGCAAATTGTTAGTTTTAACAGGGCGGGACAATCGCTCATAGCAGCAAGAATTTAAGGTCCGGTATATTGATAAAGCCCCTATGGCGGGGCCTCTTTTGGTCCGGGGTCATGATTTGAACAAACTTGGTAGAGGACCATTCGGGCAGGACTATTTACACCCGGACGTCATAGTTTTATTAAACTTGGCAGAGAACCATTAGGTCATGCTACATACATAATATCAAATCTCTAGGGCTTATGGCTCTAGAGAAGATTTTTAGACATTTTCCATGTGTGTCATAATTTGATCTTTGAAGAGGACAGATATATGATGCTACTTACCAAATACCAAAGTCTTATGATCCAGGAAAGAATTTTTTTTTTAAGATTTTCTTAAATAAGATTTTCTTAATGAAAAACTAATAAGCCCATAGGGCAAGGCCATTTGTTGGCCCGTGACTTATGATTTGAATAATCTTGGTAGTGGACCATTTGATGATGCTACATACTTAATGTCAAAGCTCTAGGTTATATTGATCCAGAGAAGATTTTTAAAACAATTCGTATATAAGAATATGTAAAACTGATAGGCCTCTAGGGCTGTGCTATTATTTGCCCGGCTCTTGATTTGAGTAAACTTTGTAGGGAACCATTAGATGATGCTACATACTGAATTATCAAAGCTCTAGGTCTTATGGATCCAGGGAAGAAGATTCAAAAAAAGGTCTTATATAAGGCAATGTAAAACTGATAAATCCCCTATGGTGGGGCCTTTTTTGGTCCGGGGTCATAATTTGAACAAACTTGGAAGAGGACCATTAGCTCAACCATTTTCATTTGGTTTTACTGTTTACACGAGTTGTAAATTGGGGATTTACCTTAGATGTTACTGAAATATGCATTCTTTGAAGGTCTTTTTGTAAACACCGATTTAAAAGATCAGAATATAGCCATAGAACAAACACTTGATACTGTCAGAATGAGACGTTGCAGTAGATTAAAAAATATACTGCTCGGAATGAGTAATAATTATTTTTACATGGATTTCATTTCCAATTTGTTGCTGATCAGCCATTTTTAATGAAACTAACATTTGCAGTCCTCATTTGAAATATCCTTTGTGGTATTATTTTTCCGTAGATGGCAACCTCTTCTATTAATCTTATGCGCCATGCAGTTTATTATAATAAACATTTGTAACTATACACCTGTTGTTTTCTTTATTGCCTTTAACTTAATGAGAAAAGAAAGAAGAATCAAGTTCTGCGGGCGACTTGATGCATCTTTCACTTGTCATATACAGTGAAAGAGGTTTAAGTTGTTGATAGTAAATTATTGGTAAGGGTTTAATCATCATCAATCTATCGTTTGGGCTAGATGAATGCGACATCTTATCTTATCTCTTTAATTGATTTCCATTTCTTACAAGGAGAAGGTTCCCCATAATTGTATCACAATAGTTGCAGACTGACGACCGTCTCTATTTTTTTCTGGATCATATTTTTGTTACATATGTTACATGGAACAATAATGACAAAGAATGACCTGGTAGATTTCAACACAATAAGAGTGTCACTTCTCTTGATTCTTTTCCAAATGTTTTCAGACATTCAACATTCGGTCATCGACTTAACGCTGCCTGATAAAGCAATTCCTGGGACAGGATCAGCATACGCTTACCTATCAAGTATGTATGTAAACAAACTGATCAAACGTTAGGCCTTACTTGAAACTTGGATTTTACTTAATGGCCTACCAAGGCTGAAACTTGGTGCATTTAAGTAAATTCAAGTTCTGTGTTAATCGTAACTTCCATGCAGTGCTTTAGTGTGAAATTACACAACCGATCGTGCATATTTTCTATTTTGTAAGTTCTACTTGTCTCAAAATGTTTGTTCAAGATTAGTTGTATGCAAGTACAATTAAACTTTAATCATTTCACCACTGGGTTAAACGAAGTGTCATCCTTGTTATCAGTAATGTTACGGTTTTCTTTGAACTGACCACAGTGCTAACAGAAAGGGTCAAAGTAATATTATCATAAATTTGCGAAAGAAATGAGTGCTTTAATTATGTGTTTGTCTGACCAAAGCTGCAGACATCAACCTTTAGATAAGCTCTTCTCTAATCGGTACGCACAGTATAAGACATGTTGCACATGAAGCAATAATGGGCAGCTTTACAAGTCCCCGGCGAGGATTCATGATATTTGTTGTCACAACTCTGGAGGACGTTGTTGAACGCACCAGATTGTGCCATGTTACTCATAATGCAACCGAGGATGTGTCCCAACGTTGTCCTTACCCTTAAATCCTAGGGATATTTTGAACATCGGTTTCCAGTATTAAGAAGATTTTATCACCGCAGTTATGAAATTGTTAAGTTTCCGCCTTTCGTATGAGGGGTTGCTTGTTAAATACCCGGATATAGTTAAACAACAGACTAAAAGACAAAAGTACTAATGACTTTCCCTCATAGACAACATCCCATCGCTGATCAAAAGACAATAGAAGTACTGGTTTGAACTGACGCAGTATAACTAGAAGGTTGTTATAAATGTTGTTAAACCACTTGCATATTCAATCGTTTAATATCCTAGGTAACGTAATGGAAGACGCCGTGAGGACGATTATTTTGGGAATGGACAATTTGCTCAGGCAACCGACGGGCTGTGCTGAGCAGACGGTTTCAAAGCTAGGTTCATGCGTGTACGTGAAGACGTATTGGGAGCAGACGAACCAATTGACCTCAGAGAGAGAAGAAATGTCCAACAATTGGATCATCGAAGGTATAGTTTAGATGTTTCTCCGTTCTAATGCAGTATGATTTATGTCTAATGGACTTGTCTGTTCACACGAAACAACTTGTTCATTATTCAGCGTGTTGAGTAAAGTTTGGTTAAGAACCAGCAGATATCCAGCGGGCTGTCAATTCATTCTCTCGTGTTTGGTTATGCGTCTGGTCTAAATTGAAAGCCACGATAGACGACAAGAACAAAAATACTTTGTAATGGCGAAAACTGATAAATTGCTCATTAGAAGTAGTTTAGGTTTCTCTTTTAACAGCGGTTTTCTGAAAGTTTGTTTACTTAGGATTTTGGATTCGATTATGGGATAATGATAACCTTACTAAATACCAGTACGGGGCTAAGACATGGAGATTGATTATCTGGATTCCGATTTAATAACTTTTCGTGACATAGTTTTGATATTATCGAAAACGAGTTGATTTAAATCGGTTTATTTCCCCCCTATGTGTTAACATATATCGGATTTAACTATACGAGAAGTTATAGATTGTGAGTTACGCATGAGTCTTTCGCAAAAGTACACAGACTCGAAAGCCAATCTTGATTTTCAAGCTGGCTCCATGTTGGTTTTTCAGTGAAACGGGATACGGTTCAGATGAGATGTAAATACTGGATTACTGATTAAACGAGTTTTAACAAGTGTTCAATGTGTTTTAATTTATTCATTGAGCAAAAGGTGATAATCAATTTTTTTGAAAGATCATATCGCTTTTCTATATTTTTTTATATGCATAAAAAAGTAGTTTCGACAAGTGATTCATATCACGCTACAGTGTGCTATAGAAATTGAAGTTATTCGAAATTATCAAACTGTAAACCAATATTTCGCCTTTACGACTACGATGAATAACAATAGCATGTATCATTATTAAAGCACAACATCTGCAGTCGTCATCAGTATGAAAAATTCTATTATTCTCAAGCATGGTTTAAACATTTTCTAATTTTATTTATTTTCCTTTTATTTATCTTTTAAACCTGAAATGTGATATTAAATAAAACTCACTTTATACGACAACTTGCTCAGCATCTCCTATTGAATATCTTCTTCCCTTCTAAAGACCGTTTATGCCATTTGAATACTAGTGATCTGCTATAACATCTAAGTTGGTGTCCGATCAAGACCAAAGCAAAATTTAACCACTGACCTTAATTCAACGTCACCAGTTGACGTCATGATTTCTTTTGTTTAAATCACGACTAGACCGCGTTGATGAAAATCCTTGTAACTTTTGAACGCAGACCCAGACTTACATCACAATTTTCGGTTATGACGTCAATGGCACGGGATCACAACAGACAACGTCGCGGAGATTTGCGGCGACGTGAAAATTTTCTATTGAGTGATAAGTCAAAATGAAAAAGTTGGATACGCATGTAGATTTTGACGTGCTCCGGGTGCTTCGACCCACGTTTCTATGGGAACTGACAATTCGATAAATAGTTTACAAAACTTATTTCTTTCACCTGATTTGGATAAACAAAGAGTTATACGGTATTTATTTAAGATTTCAATGTTTTATGACAGGTATAAAAAAAGTTATGAAAACAGTTCACGAACTTCCCTTCCAACCCTCGTATATATAATTTTAACAAAATATATGCTTCAGCCTTTCTGCGAATCAAGCAAAACGGCACTAAGATATTAGTTAAATGTTATGTAATAAAGGTTATGTAAATATTAATAATGACAAGAATGCAAAAGGTCTGAAAATAAATAATTATACAGACTATTTAGTCTCAACTGAACCATATGTTTATAACAGTTCCAGTTGTTTGCTTTTTCAAAGAATAATCAGCATCATTGAAAGAAGTGCATATTACCAATAGCAGTGTCATTTGAACATCATTAAACACTAAGAGCCTTTTCATCATAGGACATGTTATACATAGTCATTCAATTTGAGAATTTCTTTTTACTTGAACGGCCCAAATATGTAGACAATCATTTGGTCAAGACATTCTTTGAAAGTGACCCCTTTCCGTTTCCTTTCCCATCCCACCCACTCGAAAGTTTTCAAAACTCGGCCACCAAGATCAAAATATGAATTAAATCGAAAATAAGCCATTTAAAGTTTTATCTTCCTTTCAGGTATTAACCGAGAAATGACATTTAGAGATGCCGATGGCTCATATCGCTGGTGGCAGAAAATATGGTAAACCAATTTATACTTGTTGTTTTCATTAAAAGGATTATCTCACAGATTAGAATTTTTTTTTTTTTTAAAAAAACTGTTTTCTACCGATAAAACGACGACATAGATTAAAATGAATGTACTTCAATTATTTCAGTCTTATTTTACACCACGAGAAATGTTTGTTGTCATCAACTCTAAAATTGATCATTTTGAAAGCAGTGTAGCTTTTCGTACACGGACACAGTCGTATTTAAGTTCAACTGTACTGCAGACTTGCAAAGGGAAGTAATCCTGCGCGATTTTGTTATAAATTGGCAAAACAAACTGGAGGACTTTTGATTCTTTCACTCCTTGTTAAAAATTTTCAATTGATTGTGTAATGAATAAAGGGTTCATTATAGAATTGAAATTAACGTTTTACGGTTGTTTTAGTCTTAATTTACATCATGAGAAATATGAGGCATAACTTGCCATATAATCACAAAAGGAATATTTTGACAATTCTGTTACTTCAGGGCCATGCTCGCACACATATATATTCGTAACCAATTACCAAATTTCTTATAGTGATCTCCATTTATCAGATTTTATTTATCTCTCTCATGGAAGCGAACGTTTTCGAAAAGCTTTTTCCGTTCAATAGCGATTTTCGTATTTCCGTTCAAAACCAAACTTGGACACAGTTTTCAATTCCTTGAAAGGACAACATATCATGGGTTGAAGTTAAGAGAACTTTGTGTACTCTTTCCTTTCGTTTTAAAAAGCATGTTTAGATAGATTATTTTCACCAAAATGCGTCAACAATAAATCGATATGGCGACCCCGCGTCACGCCTTTCTGAAGATGCTTCCTACGATGTAAAACAAATCCCTTTAAAATCAAAGCGCTGAAAGCACTGAAGAACTAAGGTGCGTTAAAAGCAAGGTGATGGAGGATGCATTTGAAAATTTCATTTGGCAACATCTCGAGGAAAACAACTCATTTGGCCACCATTACTATAATTATTATATCTGTAAACAGAGACTGAGTGATAGTCTTTGTTTCGAACATCTAGACATATTACGATTTCCCATGAGACAACAGTAAAGTTTGATACAACAACACATTCCTTTACGTAATGAGAACAGTCTATCACTTGATGTTGCATTGACTAAAGTTGAATACAGGATGCACTAGGTCTGTTGTTGGATTGATTGAACTTACAAACTATTTTAGTTCAAATGAATTTTCCTTTCAAAGATTTCAAAATGATTCTATGTCTGTGCGAAGAAAAAGATTGTTGAAACTGCGAAAAGAATTGAAGTCGAAGGATGAAAATTGACTGAACGTTTCAAAAATGTTTGCAATTTTTTCCTGAAATTGTATCTTATAAAGAGTGGGGAAAAAAAGATAGAAAGTGAGATTGATTTCATTGTTAAATTTAGACAATATTTTGGTTGAACGCAGTGTGTCTTTTTATGCTTAGGTACTCTTTATTCAAAGCATAAAATGCATCAAATTCAAACTTCGCTTCTACCACTATTGTTTTCTATACACTGTATATTTACACTGTATACCCTTTCTCTTTTTCCTGCGACAGAAAACGAAAGTTACTACGACATACGAAGCCATTTTTCGACAGAAAGATACTTTGCTCTTAAAGAGACTTTCTCAGAGATTAAGATTTTAACATTTTAAAATTAACTGGCTTCTACCGTGAAAAAAATACATGTATTTTAAAGTTACATAGAACTAGATTATTGACAGCTTTCCAAGCCTGCTCATAACTGTACAGAGACGATAAAAAAAATTAAAATCGCCGATATTGCAGACCGTTTAAACGGGTTTATTGTGTAAACAACAACCTAAACTTAGAGTAAGAGGTGGTATATTTTATATACCATCGTCACGTGGGTCTTCGGTAACCGAAATATTACCGCGCATTTCCATGGAAGCATCGTTTCTGTCAAGCAAATTTGGGTCGAACAAGGAGGTAAACAAACGTAAAACCTTACTTTTTTTAGTCCTACTCAATTTGATTTAATGAAAAATACTCACACTTTCTACATTGAATGCAAAGTTTTTCACCTCTGACGTCGTGTTTTTATTTCATATCATTTACCTCACATTAATTTTTCATTTTCACGTTAAAATTAAAATTGCGTGAACGGAGTTCTTACCTCTGGAATACCTCTAAAAGTGCATGAGAAAAAAACATCGTTTATTTATAAACTGTTGTCCCAAAATAGAATATCAATATAACTGCTTGTATCGATGGTTCCACCGAAAGTTTTTATTGTCTATATTTGCTTTCGCATTAGTTGAATGGTAGTTAACATAAGGCCGCGGAGGTAGTAACCCTTAGTGCGGGGTATACCTACGGGCCCGGACGCCAGGCTAGGTAGGGTATGCGTATTGAGATTGTTTCCTTAATTTTCATTTTAGAAAGCAATGTTGACGACTTTTATTTCGAACTCTTAAGGGCACTGATTCAATAATTCTACAAAAGGACATTGAGAGATAGTACTTTTTAGCCTCGCATTATAGTGTAACTGCAGTCATGTTTCGTTGATTTGCGGTTTGTTATTTTAAAAACAGACGATACTTTGATTTCGGGGGAAGTCCAAATGATCCAGACGTTGATATTTCATTCTAGATTTACAGCTTGGATCATCCGAGTTAGGGAGTGGGGGTAGTCCATCTCAATTGACCGCAATACAACTTCAAATGATTCACTTGTGGGACCAAGATGAAGGCACATGTGTAATACACAGACTTTATCGACGCACCGCCTCCGAACAGACAGTTATCCTTCCCTTTCCCCTTTAATATGCTCTGGTTTTGCTCACCTCTGCTATCTTTTCGACTTGTTGTTGTTCCTTGTCTGAGTTGCTTCAATTTGAACCAGCCTCATTTACCTGTTTGAGGAGTATATTTACTAATGTAAATTCACTCCGTGAAGTTTCACATTCCGGTGATGGCATTTGGATTTTTATGAGAGAAACATTCCCCCAATACAGATGGTAAAGCAAGCGGTATTTCACATAGTGACAAATAGATGATTTAGTCTTTGACTATACAATATCTTCCTTTGCAGCGTGTCAAGCAATATGTTACTTCTGTGACGATTTCCAAGATAAAGTATATCGCCAAATGTTTCGTTCGTCGCAGAATATTGTCGGAAGACAATAGTTTTAGCAGAGACATGGCTAATAGAGATTGGCAACTCCGGAATTATCGCCCAACTCTCGCGTGCCGCGAGGTTCTGCGAGATAAGGACAGTGCGTACCTGTTTATCCGTTGCCACGGGAGATGTCAAGCGAAATTGATACTTCTTTATTACATTAAAATAGCTTTGTTTTTGGTTATCTGGTTGGTTATCTGCCACAACTTCTGGACATTTTATTTTCATTCTATTAAATTGATGTTATGTTAAAAACAAAACAAAGAATTCCAGTAGGCCTTCTTTTTAAATGACAGGCTTGATTACCATGCAATTGTACTTATAACGACAATGTCTTTCAAGCAAAGGTTTTAATAATATTTTGTAATAAATCATTCATCAAGTGACTCTATTTAGTTGCGGTTAATAACCAAAGCACGAACTTTCCACTAAGACATGAAAGCTTTCGTCAATATAAAAATATTTCTTTCTCACTTCATTTCATTTATTCTGTGTCGTAAAACTGTTTACAGAGCTAATTTTGTCAAAACAAAACACATTTTTCATAATGGTATTACTTCAAGCCAAATGTTTTAATTTGAGAAAATTAAAAGTATTTTATGATGTCAAAATGCATGTGGCGAGAATTTTTCTAAAAGTTGTTTTAGTAAACGAAAGGAAACGTTAGAAAAAACTGACGTGCAAAGTTTTTCAATACACCTTTTACCGCAGATTCCTCTAATATTGATTGTAAATCAATAAGAACATAATTATTCTTAAAACACCTAAGGGTCTTGTCTTATCATGCTGCTGACCGAAATGATTGTAGAAAAAAGAAATGTGAGCTTTTTGAATGTTAAGCTAAAGCAAATAGTGTGCCTTGCACCTTCAATTTTATCATCTATTCACAACGAGAAATAAAGTAAAAGCACACTACTTTTTAACCCAGACAGACGCTTTAAACAGAACAAATCCTCCCTATTTTTTGGGGGGAGCTTAAGTCATTAAATTTGAAGTGTCAGAGAGTGGACACAGGGTTAGCGCCACACACTTCTTGTGTAATCGCCCTAGCATCAAAAGGTTTTATGACATCAAACTACATATTTTATGGGGTGGCAATGTACAATCATAGCCTGTATTGTCCACTACCGTGATTGAGTCTATCACTCTTCGTTCTTCAAATGGCACATTTCACTTGACATATTTGCAAGCGATCGGAATTAAGAAGAAATATGACGAAAAGGAAATATCGTGGTGTTTCTGATTAAGAACATCTATCCATTCTCTTTTGTCCATTAATTGAATGGATTTTATTCTTCTTATATAGGAATACCACTTTGAAAATATGGGAAACTATAGATCTTAGACAGCATTTTAATACGGGCTCAATTCAAACTCATTTAGACGTTTTCAGTAATAATACGTTTGATAAAATCCAAGTCACACAATTTAAGTTTTAATTGACGCAAAAATGAAAGATTTTGATTGAAAAATGAAATGGCCGAAATCATAACTATGCTTGTGTGGTAAAGTAAACCTTTTATAACTTCGTTATAAACACTACAATCACCATAAAATAACGGGTTACCATAAAAGAAAAATAACACTTCAAGAAAATGTCAAGTATGATATGATCCAGTGCATAGTTTTTAGTTTTACTTGCGACGACTTTGTTATACTTTGATTGGAAATCAAGATGGCTGAACTCATTAAGGTAGTAAAAGGGACATATTCAGTACGTAATAACTTCTAAATGATAAGGAATATCAAACTAAAAATTTAGAAATGTAGAAAAACGTACCCTATCTTTAAAATGGACTTGAATTGGAAATGTTTGAAAAACCCTCCTTTAGAACAGTTTGAATCTAAAACTACTCAATTATCACGTTTATCGCACCCAACCATGAAATTGCGAACAATTCAATCAAGTTTGTCGCAATTTGCCATGTTTTTTTTGTTTTTTTGATAATTGCTTTCTGATCGGTCTTGTTGGATGGAGAAAATTTTTAACAATAACAATATTGTATATTCGGTAAAAAAAATGATTTAATTATGACTTAATACACGCTTATATGTGTGTTGCCTATTAAGCGTTTAGTTGAAAATGGCGTCGAAAAAGAGATCTCGAATGGTCTCGCTAAATAACGCGTCATGCGAGAAAATGCAGAAACCAGCTATAGGTAAAGAAGGAGGTGCCAATCTCTGTTAGGCCATGAGCCAAGAACACTTTTGCTCCCCCCCCCCCAGGGAAATGTTGAAGGTTATGGTTATATGGGCTATATGGCACAAGCAGACGAAAGATTGCAAAGTTCCGTTGGGGCTTCTGGAGTTATGGGACTTTGAAGATGGGCTTATCAGTAAATTATAGCCTATATGAGAAAATATTTAAAAATATTTTCCTTTCGATCCATAAGTCCTAGGGCTTTGATATTTGGCATGTAGCATCGTATACTGGTCCTCTACCAAATTTGTTTGGCCCCGCCCTTGGGGCTTATCAGCTTTACATTGCCGTAATTATGTATAAAAAGGTTTAAACATCTTCGTTTTCTTAAGATCCATTGGACCTAGAGCTCTGATTTCTAGATGTAGCATCATCCATCAGTTTTCTTTAAGTTTTGATAAGATGATGACCTTTGGGCCTTAAATGGCTTATCAAAAAAATAGCCTAATATAGCAAAAT
The DNA here is from genome assembly GCA_947846245.1 of Cerastoderma edule. Classification (NCBI taxonomy): domain Eukaryota; kingdom Metazoa; phylum Mollusca; class Bivalvia; order Cardiida; family Cardiidae; genus Cerastoderma; species Cerastoderma edule. The sequence goes on from OX401404.1 coordinate 59,460,095, forward strand.
GTTTAAAAAGCTTCTACTCTGAAGCCATAAGGCCTAGAGCTTTGATATTTTGTATGAAACATTTACTAATCCTCTAATAGGCTTGTTAAAATCATGACCGCTGGGCCAAAAACGGCCCCGCTCTAGGGGCTTATCAGTTTTACATTGCCTTAATTGTGTAGAAAAGGGTTTAAAAATCTTTGTTTTCTAAAGATCCATTTGACATAGAGTTTTAATTTTTGATATGTACCATTTTCTATTGGTCCTCTTCAATTTTTTTTAAGATGATGATCTTTGGGCCTTAAATGGCCCCGCCCTAGGGGCTTATCAGTTTAACATAGCCCTACAAAGGAAAATATTTAAAAATCTTTTTCTCACGAGCCATGAGGCCTAGAGCTTTGATATTTGGTATGGAACATTATCTACTGGTCTTCTAGAAATCGTGTTAAAATCATGACCGCTGGGCCAATAATGGCCCCGCCCTAGGGGCTTATCAGTTTTACATTTCCTTAATTATATAGAAAAAAGGATTTAAACATATTCTTCTTAAGGTTCAGTTGACCTAGAGTTTTGTTCTTTGGTGTGTAGCATCATCGATTGGTACTTTGCATATTTTGATAAGATGATGACCTTTCGGCCTTAAATGGCCCCGCCCTAGGGGCTTATAAGTTTAACAAAGCCTTATATAGGACAATATTTAAAACTCTTCTTTTCTGGAGCCATAAGGCCTTAAGCTTTGGTATTTGGTATGTAGCATCACTTTCTGATCCTCTGCCAAAGTTGTTCATATCATGACCACTTGGTATAAAATGGCCCTGCCCTAGGTGGCTTATCAGTTTCACATAGAATTATATAATAAAATATTTTTAAATTTCTGGAGCCACATTGCCTAGGGCTTTGATATTTGGTATGTAGTATCATCTACTGGTCCTCTACCAAGTTCGTTCAATTCAAGACCTTTTGGCCGACAATGTTCACACCCTATGGGCTTATCAGTAATACATGGCAGTATGTAAGAAATCTTTAATAATCTTCTTCTCTGGAGCAATATTGCCCAGAGCTTTGATAATTTGTATGTAGCATCATCTACTGGTACTCTACTAAGATTAATTAAATCATGACCGCTTGGCCTTTAATGGCCCGCCCAAGGGGCTTATTAGTTATAAATAGCAGTTTACAAGAAAATCATTAATTATCTTCACGTCGACACTGTTTAGACAGCTTTTTGAGACTGTCTCTATCATTATTTAATTGATTATTTCCTTTCTGAAAGAGATTTGAATTTACAATTTAAATCATGACCCTGGCCCAGCATGGCCCACTCGACATGTAGCTGCATATCAGTTTTACATAGCAGTATATAAGAAAACCTTTATAAATCTTCATCTCTCTTGTTGTCCTCTATCAATATTGTTCAAGTCATGACACCTGGGGATTAAAAGCAAGCCCCCCCCCCCTGAGGCATATCAGTTTTACTTAAATGTAAGTAAGAAAATACTACAAATGTTCTCCTCAGCAGTCAAAAATTTAATTGATCAACTGGCATCATCGCCTGTTTGTTCCGTAATTTTCAACCTCCAGGTTTTGGGGTAGGTAACATGTCAAAGCGTCTAGACTGTATTGAGTAAATGCAAATCACTATCTTTTTTCTGGTTCTTTGCTCGAGATAATTTCGCATTTTGGTGATATTGGCTTGGATAAAGGATAAAAGAAACTTCATAATTATCCCACATTCGCAGATAATGATGGAGTGTGCTTGCAAAATTTCAGGAAGGCGCTTTTCCGAGCCATATAGTTTTTTCAACCTATAGAATCAATTGTTGCTGTATTTTAACTGAATGCCTGTTTAAATGGCAAAAACAATGTTGTGATATATACGAACAAAACATTTATCTGGGCACTTCTATTGTAACGAACCGAGCAAATGAACCTCTCAAAGAGACAAACACATCCGATCAGTGAAAAACACTGTGGTTCATTGAGCGGTTGTGTTGTCTATATATAAACCCGCATGCTCTCAATCGATGCTTTAGGTTCCTATTTTGCATAAACGTTCAACGAACGTTACATAACTCTCACTTCCGTGAAGACTCGTCTCAAGTTTTGGCCCTTGGGAGACACGTGGGGAAGGCAACTCCGATAGAAGGAGAAGTCTTAATCCCACCACTGCCACCAACGTAACGAACCGAGCAAATGAACCTCTCAAAGACACATACATATCCGATCAGTGAAAAACACTGGCGTTCACTGAGCGGTTGAGTTGTCTATATATATACATGTACCCGCATGTTCTCTCAAACGATGCTTTAGGTTCCTAATTTGCATAAACGTTCAACGAACGTTACAGTATTAAACTAGTATCAATAATTAATTATTATCAAAATAGGGAGGGACAATGGGTCATGAATGAATAACATATTGAAGATTTTCAAACATTTCCCTTTGGCAGTTTTTAGCCTGGCTTTCTTTTGAATAGAATTAGTGGAAGACCACATAAGCATGCTACACTATACTAAATATAAAAACAAGGCTAATTGGCTGCAGAGGAGAAGACTTTATAGGTTTTCTTATATACATTTACGTTAAATTGATATGTCCCTGGCGTGGGGTGGGGAGCCATTTTTTGCCCAGGTGTCATAATTTGATCAGACTCAGACTCAGACTCAGAATGTTTTATTTGTACAAAAAGGCCTCCGGCCCAAAATACATATCATAAGGACTCCGCGTCCAATAGCATACATTGTTATGTCCCTGATTAAACAAAACATTTATAAAATTTACTAAATACAAACTGCAAAATACAGTATTGTTCAAAATAACATATATGATAACCGGTTTCTATAGAAAACGAATTTAAACCCAAAATACAAATCATCTAGATTTCTAAAAGAAAATATATATATTTGCATAATAGTTTTAACTTCCTGCAATCATTCAGTCGTAGAAGTTTGATTAAATCGAATCTAGTGCCTCCCTCGATGTACCATGATGAAAGATGTTGTGCTCGTACTTCTGCATACTTTTGACATACGAAAAATACATGATATTCATCCTCGACAAAAGTTTGATTGTAATTATTGTGACAGTATAAACAAATTCTATCTTTTCTAGCTACGTTCATGTGTCTGCCCGTTTCCACTCTTAATCTATGGCTTGAGCAACGGAATTTCGCAAATGCTTTTTTGAAAGAAAAAGAAATGTCCATGTTCAGATAGGTTTCTGGTGTAAGCATAGACTTAAATTACTTATAAAAATCACACCGCGTAGAGTTGTTAATATCGGATCGCCAATTTTGATTAGCACAGTCTATAAGCCTTTGTTTAAATTGTTTTACAAACATATTGCAATCCCCAATATTGTGAGATAACCAAACGATTCCAAACCCATTACGAAACAGAAGGTCTTTAACTTTGGTAGCCCATGTAATTCTTCCTGCATTATCCAGATCTTTTAACATCAAATAACACTGTTTGGGGTACCTTGAATCACGCATTTTAGTTAATTTACACCAATATTTTACTACTTTTGTTTGGTAAGTCACACTTAAAGGAAGTCTACCGCATTCTCCGAGAGCAACACACGAGATCAATGTTGATAGAGAACAACAAGAGAGGCGATGATTTTTGAATATCTGCTTATGTACTGCTATGTTTAACTGATATATGCAGCTAGGGCGGGGACATGTTAGGCCAGGGGGTCATGATTTAAATAAACTTTGTAGAGGACCAATAGATGATGCTACACACCAAACATCAAAGCGCTAGGCAATATGGCTCCAGAGAAGAAGATTGTTAAATATTTCCTTACATACTACTATGTATAACTGATAATCCTATAGGACATAAACAGTATATGCCAAGGGGGTCATGATTAAAACGAACTTGGTGGAGGACCAGTAGATGATGCTACATACCTAATATCAAAGTTATAGGCCTGGTGGCTCCAGAGAAGTATATTATTGAAGATTTTCTTATATACTGCTATGTATAACTGATAAGCCCGTATTGCGTGACAACTGAAGGCCCAGTGGTCATGATTTGAATAAAACACTTTGTAGAGGAACAGTAGATGATGCTACATACCAAATATTAAAGCTCTAGGCAATATGGCTCCAGAAAATTGTAAATACTTATTTATATAAGGCTATGCAAAACTGATAAGCCCCTAGGGCGGGGCAATTTTTAATCCGATGGTCATGATTTAAACAGATTTGGCAGAAGATCTTAATGTGATGCTGCATACCAAATATCAAAGCTTTCGGCCTTATAACTCCAGAAAAGAGGATCTTTAAATAGTTTCCTATATAAGGCTATATTAACCTGATAAGCCCCCAAGGCAGGGCCATTAAAGGACCAAAGATAATCATCTTATCAAAAGTTAAAGAAGACCAATAAATAATGCTACTTACCAAAAATCAAAACTCTATGTCAAATGGATCTTAAGAAAATGTTTTTTAAAAAAAGTCTACATATTTAAGGCAATGGAAAACTGATAAGCCCCTAAGAGGTCCATTTTTTTGCCCAGTGGTCATGATTTTAACAAGCTTGGTGGAGGACCATTAAATTATGTCTCATATCAACTATCAAAGATCAAGGCTCTAGAGAAAACGATTTTTAATTATTTTTTCCTATATAAGGCTATGTTAAACTTATAAGCCCCTAAAGCGGGGCCATTTAAGGCCGAAAGGTCATCATCTTAGAAACAATTTGAAGAGGACCAATAGATAATGCTACATACCAAAATCTTAAAACGCTAGGTCAAATGGTTCCTTAGAAAACGAAGATTTTTAAACCCTTTTCTACATAATTAAGGCATTGTAAAACTGATAAGCCCCAAGGGTTGGGCCATTTTGGGCCAAGTGGTCATGATATGAATAAACTTGGTAGAGGACCAGAAAATGATGTTACATACCAAATATCAAAGCCTTATAGATCAAAAGGAGAAGATTTTTAAAGGTTTTCTCATATAGGCTATATATTGCTGATTAGCTGATTTTCAAAGTCCCATAAGTCCGTAAAGCCCCAACGAAACTTTGCAATCTTTCGTCTGCTTACGCCCCATAGCTAGAGGGTCAAGAAAAACATATCCTTCAAAATTCCCGGGACCTTTTATGGCTCAAGGTCTATGTTATATATGTCTCTTGTTTTAGTAACGACGAATGTAGAGAAAATATTCCTCGTTCATTGCAGGCAGAACGTCGTCGTAGGATAGAAGCCATTTGAACCGTTATCAAACGAAAACGCCATCTAACCAGTTTGTTGTGGACGACTGTTAAAAACATTGCGGGAAAAGGAGGAATCGCTCTCACCAAACAATTTCTCCTTTTCCCGCAATGCTTTCAGTCCTATTCGAAGATTATTTTGAATTCCATCACATTTTGAAATGTCGTCTGCAAACTCTTTCAATTTTGGGACATTCTAAAATTTGGTGGTTAATACCAATTTCTACTTTTCCCACAATGTTTTCTGATCATTCAGAAGATGTTTTTAACTTCATCACATCTTGAAACGTCGATTGCAAAATCTTTTAATTTGGAACATTCTAAAAATTGGCGGTTAAGAGTTATTACTCCTTTTCCCACAAAGTTTCCTGCCCTATCAGAAGATTATTTTTCAATTTCAGAACATTCTGGAATGTTTTCTGCATCCTCTTTCAATTTGCGAAGTTTAAAGTTTTGCGCTTGGTAAAGGGTTAAACTGAAAACCAGGCAAATTAATGGGATAGGGTCTAACGAGAAGTGCCCTCCCGGAGAGGTGCCCCCTAGTTTCTTGAATATTATTTTAACCAAATACTAAAAGGGACTTTAAGAAACAGTTTGCATTTTGAACAGTCTTAAACGCCATCATGACTGGTTCGGGGGATCGAATCGATTTTGATAACTGAGTACGTACTTATTACCTTTGAAGCGAACAGGCACCATTTTATCACAATATCATAATCAACCGTCGAAATCAGTAATAAAGAAGACGAGCAAAGCAATCAATTTTTAAAGTGTTTATATGCTCTCATGAAATTGCTAACTCATGAATTGTGTCGCCCTTTGTCTGAACTGCGAAAGAGAGAGGATAACATATAATTCAGTTGCGAAAGCGTTGTGAGCATATGATGAACATTGACGATTTTTGTTCTATTGTCTTTGGTTACTGCACATGAGGATAAACATCTTGCAGAAAGGTATTCTTTAAGGCGAAACACAACCAATGAGGGCTCGTTTGTGACACCAGTTTTGACGAGAGGGCACCTCTCCGCCCCCTAATTTCTAGTTGGAGGGCAGTTCTCCGCCCAGTTCAAAATGTTCGAGGGTCCACTTCTCCGTGAGGGCACTTATCCGTGATCTGAAACTCACATCTCGGACATACGTAATATGTAAAAGGAGCAATAATGAAAAATGTTATAATTCGATAACTTTAATCCAGCGAATGTTCTTTTGTTTACCTATCTATGCTTTAAATTGACAAAGTCCATTATTGAGCGGAAGTAGATAGGATAGGTGGTGTTTTCAGAGTTTAAACATATTTTGTTTTGAAATATTTTTGATATCGAATTCGGACGGAAGCCTTAAGCTTATTAAGTCCCTCTCCTGAGTATGTTTTAGGTAATATTAAGGTAGGCAATTATAAGGTATTGAAATAGGTACCTCGTTTTAGACCAATCCATCCTGATGTGATTTTTTTTTATCAAATTCGAATTTAGATTTTGATTGAAGAAAAAAATATAGACTGGTAGTAAATTTAATCATAAGCAATTAACAAAAACCTGTAATGTCATTTTGTTTGGCGACTCGCCTGATAACCTGCAAAAATGCCTTGATTCTTTGTTACAATAATGTAAAACATGGGGCCTCGAGGTAAATTCATCTAAAACCAAAGTTATGGTCATTAGAAAGAGAGGTCGAGTAAAGTAAGACGTGAACTTGTATTACGATGGAAGCGTTTTAGAAATTGTAGATCATTTTAATTAATTAGGAACTGTGTTGAGCTATAATGGTTATTTAAATCACAATAACGAATACTTAATAGGTAAAGCCTTAAAAGCGGTTAACACAATGTTAAAACATTGTATAAAATATCCTTTAAAACCAAAAACACTGTCTCAATTGTTCTATTCGTTTGTTGGGTCAATCTTGGGATTCTCTTCGGAAGTTTGGGGATTCACCAAATCAAAAACGATAGAAAGTGTGCACTTGAATTTCTGTAGGAGAATCCTGAGAGTGAGAACTAGCACCACGTCTGCAGGTGTTTATGGTGATAAAGGTCCATTTCCACTTTATGTAATGCGTTATTATAAAATCATTAAGTATTGGTGTAAGATATTACAAACAGACACTATTATAATCAGGAAACTTTATATACTATCTTTGTCAGATTGTAACTTAGGGAAGAAAAACTGGGTGTCACATGTTAAACGCCTGTTAGATAACTTTGGATTTTCGATTGCTTTTACAAATACACCAACCATCTGCCTTGAATCATTTCCAAAACTTTTCAAAAACAGAGTCATTGAATGTTTCATACAAGAATGGCAATGTTCCCTTGAGTCTAGTTCATCTCTTTCAGAACTAAGATATTTTAAACCTTATTTTGAGTATGAACAATACTTAGACATTTTGCCGCCAAATCTTAGATTCTTTTTATCGAGAATGAGATTATCGGCACACTCTCTAAGGATATAGACAGGGCGTTACACCCAGAATGCTATACCTCGAAACGAGAGATTTTGTATGTGTTGCACATCCCATGACATTGAGGACGTTTATCGTTTTATTTGTATTTGTAAAGCCTTGGAAAAAATCTGAAAACAGTATATTACTGAATATTACTATAAGAAACTATCATGTCTACAAATAACGAAGCTTTACTAATTAATTTGGCAAAATATATAAAAGCGGCATTGGAGGCACGTCAACTATTCTTAAGCGTTCATAATCATACACAACAATATTAATTACCTTTTTTACTAATTTTCTTCACTCTTTGATAATCAAATATTGTTTTTTTTGTGTTTAGTATAACTTTCCTTAAAAACCACATGGTATGATACTTTGTACAAACTATGTATAATATGACTTTGTACTATGTACTTGTTTAATAAAATATGTTCCGTTCTGTTCTGTCATTTGTCATATTCACAGTATGTTAATGATTTCATCAAACAAATATATAGTCTGCAAAGTCTTAAAGGACAAAAGCCCAGAGGTGGCGGAAATTCCCTTTCATATCATAAATCGATATTCTAAATAACAATTACACCGTGAATTTCCTTTTCCAAAAAGGAAATACCATGTAAAGTATTTGCTTATATATGTCGCCTTATTCGTTTAGCAGTATTTATTTTACTCGATTCGTCTAGTGATGATATATAGTTCCTAATCATTGAATTGTATTTGCAAGTTAAAAGTTTGGCCAAAAGGTTTAGGGTAATAGATGTCTTAGTTGAGATTTCTTTATTTAACAGAAAGCATGATGGTTGAAAATATGACAACTTTAAACAAGCTTCAAACAAATGATGATGCAGGCCTGCATAAACAATGATGATGTTTTATGATACAATTAAGTACATATATTCTTTCTCATGCCCCTTTGAACTTTACAAACATAAGTGTCATATAGACGATACATTATGAAAGCAATATATCTAAGAAGCAATCTCTTTAATGTCGAAGTGGTTTTTCTCTTTAATTCAAACATCTCTGATGAATTTATAGTATAATTACAAATTCAGCAGGATTCAGGCAACAAGCAAGTGTGACAAAGGTTGCACGTCTTCACATGTCCTCCTTTTATAACTTTGTTTTCAAATAATCATTATCTAGACATATTGATGAATTTGGTGTTGCTAGCTTCTAATTGACTCTTTTTCCTGTTCTTTTTCCTTTCAAAAACCTGGGTTATAATGAGTTTGAAACCAAAATAAGTCAAGGCATGTTGAAATATAGATTTTTATCACCAATCAGTTCTTTTCTTTTCCTGTCAGACAACTGCTTCAATTGATTAACACGGGGAATGAATTGTTTCCAATGTTACCAATTAAGAATAATCAGTCAGTTAAATCGGCCAGTATTAGCGAAAGAAAATAATATTTTTATTTTTTTATTTTTCTCTTTAAACAGCCAAAGCTGATGACTAACTAGCAGAGTAAGGAAAAGGTGACAATTACAAAATACTCAGTGTTTGGCGATCACATGGATTCGATATTATCATAATCAGATGACTATTGACATGGACGTCTGAATACGTTAAAACAATATGTTTGATTCATGAAACCATTGTGACTCATTAATTTGGATCAAACTAGATAAAAACTTTTTTAACTTAGATTCTGATGCATGCATTTGTGGAGCGTATGTATGGGTTGAAAACTCTCCTGCATATAATTCCACAAACGTCGATTTATTTGATTTATTGGAAAATTATGTAATGTATTTCGAAAAACTAGGAAATGTGTATATATAAACGGCGATTTAAATGCGAGAGCTGGCGGTAAGAATGATTTTATCAATTTTGACATTAATAATAGCGTATGTGATGATGATGATTATATCCCTGACCAGTACCTTCTCAGGGCCTCCCGTGACAAGACTAGTAATTCCCACGATACGAAACTATTAGACTTATGTAAAGGTACTTAACTACGTATTGTCAATGGTAGATTGGGGGAGGACCGGGGTAAGGGTGAGTTTACATTTGTGTCTACGCACGGGGGGGAGTCCGTGATTGATTATCTGCTCACACAAGAAAACACTTTCAAACTATCGGGAAATTTAAAGTTGAGTCATTGAATGAATGGCGTGACCATGCTCCAATACGTTACCCACTGTTTATAAATAGTTGTCAGGCTAAAGAAGTTGTTAAGAAAGAAAATAGGTTTGAATGGAATCACGAGCTAAAAGACTCTTTTCGTAATAATTTAATCACAAAGCTACCAGATCTTAACAGGTTAACCAATAATTTAAACTCTATCGAACGCTTGTCTATAAATGATTTAATAGAAAAGTTTTCTTTTGTTATCAGAGATGTTGCAGATCCATTGTTCGGTAAATTGTGGTCAGGCAACAGTAAAAGTTGTTTTTCAGATAAATCTATATCGAATGATGCTGTTTGGTTTGATGCAGAATGTAGTAGCCTCAAAAAATGTTATCTAAATGCTTTAAATGTTTATAAGTATTGTAGATCTTCTACAAATAGAGAAAATATGTGTATAAGGAAAAAAGAAATATAAAGATAGGTGTCGTCTGAAAAAAAGAAATTACGAAAAAATCAAATTAATGCAAATTGAAAATTTAAGGAAATGTAAACCAATAGAATTTTGGAAGTACTTTAAGAAAAGTAATAAACTCCTTGGTGGTTCTATTTCTTTTGATGATATTTATGATTATTTTTCGTCTCTAAGTAATGATATTTCTCAGTCTAAAAATGATTTAGCTGACACATTTTGTGATAACCACGATTTTAATGATCTTGAAATTTATCATGCTGTTTAGAAGTTGAAAGCTGGTAAAGCATACGGTCGAGACTGTCTTCTGAATGAGTATTTTATTGAAAGTATTGACATTCTGGTGTGTCACTTAAAAGATATTTTTAATGTTATTTTAGATTCGGGTTGTTTCCCTGATGCGTGAACTGAGGGGGTTATCATACCAATACATTAAAAAGGAGATAAAGATGTTGCTAGTAATTACAGAGGTATTACTTTAGTCAGCTGTTTGTCCAAATTGTTTCAACAACTCTTAATATAAGAATCGAAACTTTTTGTATAGATAATAATACAATTTCAGATTCGCAATTTGGTTTTAAAAAGGGTCATTCTATTGTTGATGCTATGTTTATTTTGTTGTCTGTTGTACAGAAATATCTCCATGAAAACAAATAATTGTATGTATGCTTTGTAGATCTAAAGCGATGTTTTGATAGTATAATCAGAAATGCTCTTTGGTATAAACTTCACCATGCGGGTATACAAGGTAAATTACTTCGCGTGCTTAGAGATATGTATTGTAAAGTGAAATCATGCGTTAAACAGTGTAATACTTACTCAGACTGTTTTGAATGTGCTGTTGGCTTAAGACAGGGTGAAGTGAGTTCACCGATCTTAGTGTCTCTTTTTTTGATGATTTAGAGTTGTTTTTACAAGACGATGTTGACTCTGTCTTAACTATCGATGACGCTGTCTTAATTTTATCACTTTTTGCCGATGATATGGCCATAATGGCAAAATCTCCAGATGAATTACAAAAAAGTCTTAATCTCCTGTCCAATTAATGCGACAACTGGGGTCTTGAAGTTAATACTGATAGAACCAAAGTAATGGTATTTAGGAAAAGAGGAAAATAAAAAAATGCAAAATGGTTTTATAAGGGATCCGAGTTAGATATCGGCGATGACTTTAACTACTTGGGTATTGTTTTTAACTATTGTGGTAAATTCTTGAAAAACCAAGAGTACACTATGGGGAAAGCTTTAAAAGCGCTGAATACGTATTAGCAAATTAAGTGGGTATGTGGGTATTATTAAATATTGGTACAAAATACTTTCTTCGGACAACATTCTGATTACCAAAGTCTATGAACAAGGTCTAATTGATAGTGAAAACGGTTCTGCTAATTGGGTTAGTGATGTTAAGAATCTTCTTAATATGTACGGTTTTGGGTATGCATTTTATAATCCAGCAGAATTTAATATCAAAACCTTCCGATATATTTTTAAGCAACGTTTAATTGAAACTTCCATTCAACAATGGCATCTTACATTGAAAACACTTCACTTTTAGATACTTACAAATGTTTTAAGACGAATTTTAAATATGAACATTATTTAGACGTATTACCAAACTCCTTAAGAATCATTTTATCAAGGTTAAAATTGTCATCGCACTCCTTGAGGATACAGACAGGGAGGTTTGGGTGAAATAGAATTAATAGAAATGAACGATATTGTCTTTGTTGTAATTCAAATGACATCGAAGATGAATTTCACTTTATTTGTGTCTGTGTTTGTTTTAATAATCAACAGAAAAAGTATTTGAAGAAATTTTTCTATAACAGACCAAATATGTCTCAATTTGTTGAACTAATGAAATCAACAGATAAAAATACACTATTTAGAGTTGCAAAATACGCAAAGGAAGCCTTTTCACTCAGAAATTCAATTGTATAGTTGTTGTTGTTGTTGTATTTTTTTTTTAATTCATCCTCATGATATGTATCTTTTTTCATACACCATGTGATATATTTGTTTTTCATGCTATGTATGTATGATGATGTACTATGTATAAGTCGTGAAATAAAAATATGTTCTGTTACATGAAAAGTGAAAGCTTAGTTAGCTTTTTAAGCGAATAATTAACAGTGTTATATCATATTTAAAGGATAGTGTTTAGCGTTAGTTGGTACTGACCAGAACAAAGGACAATAACTAAGGAAAACTGTGATAGACTATGGAATATTTTATGATGACAACACTGTCATATGTCTCTCATCTTTTCTTTTTTCAAGAAGCCTCCAAATGCCCCTCTTCAGATTTTTTTTTTCAACATTGGTAGGCCAAAGTGAGCCGGTGATGCAAAAAAGATGGTGGGTCATTTTCAGAAACGACAGTCCAAAGAACATAAAACTAAACTGATTTTCATGTTGTATAATTCGCCCAACTTGTATCCATATACAGTCACCTGTTCCCGTCTTTACATTAACTGCGAATAATAATAACACTCGCATGCAAAAAAACCAAAGCAAGCAATATCCGAAACTTTGGCGTAACAGAGTCGTAACAAAACAAAACTTACTCATAGCACAAGCGAGAAATAACTGTCGTAACTCAAATACATGTATAATAAATATATGTACGGACCTCTGAAAGGAGTCGTCCTTTTTTCGCTCTTTTTATGGCAAAGATGCTGTGTTGCCTGACGATGCCAGTTGCGTATTTTTGGAATGCGTTACGCTACATCCGATCAATGCATCATTCGGATATTTCGGACAGTATCTGGCATACCGTAACGGATAGTAACCGAATGTATCGAATGTATCGAATGAATCAAAGCTATGACACCTTCCCGTTTTGTAATTTGTATATTGTATTTGATAACTTGCAATAGATTTTTCAATTAAAGAAGAGTTGTTTTTTCACAACAGAAATAGACGTGCCACTCGGGCCCACTGCTTTAGAAAAGCATGTGCCATATTTTGAAAGTATGCGTCAATGGTGCTTGCACGCCCTAAATCTGAAGCTTGGGTCATTACTTGAGTCATTACTTGAATATCTTTTCTAACTATTGCATGTGTATGGAAATGTTTCAAGGAAACAAAGATGAGATTTTAATTTGCATACATCAATATTAACTTCATTGTTTACATTCGAGTAACATCTTAATAGCAAGGAACGCTCTGATTAATGGGTGGCGATCACCTAGTTAGAAAAGTCACATGAAACACATAAAGTTACAGTCATGTCAACAATATTAACCAAATGACTTCAAAATGGTGAATTTCTTAGGTTTTATTGGTTCCCAATGTTTCTTGGCTGACCTTGTTTTATCGCTAATTGTAAACAAACCCTGTAGTATTAACTCTTTCAAAACCATCATGCGAATGTGTTACAGTCTTAATTCCTCTGTAAAAGGGAATTTAATGTCCTTTTAAATTAATTTTCAATTATTCGAGAACTTCGAGAAATTTAAGTGAAAATGAGCGCAAGTATGGCTTTAAATGTTGTCTGATAATATGTACCCAACTGACTCTTCTTTATCACTAAATGACAGGTTGTTTGTTTTCATGATAATTTAAACTAGTTCCTGTCCTACTACATTATTCTGTGAAGAAGTGTCTATGAGTTATGCAGAAACAGACGAGTGGTTCAGATATTATGGTTTGGTGGTTCTGACATTGCATAAGCTGTTAGTCCTACATGATGAATATCTCATTATTGATGAGAGACCCTCATACACATCCCAAGCAAGCAAAACCAATACCCGAACATAACGTAAACCGTCAAAATAATCTACTTGGAGTCTGAAAGAGGATTGACAACGGTAAGGTTCTAACAAATTTGATTTAATTTAGTTTATCAATGCAGCATCTCATAACGCGAAGTGGTTAAACAGCAAATCAAGTTTAATAGAAAAAAGCAAAATTGCTCGTATATGATAAATTAGAAGACTCAGAATTTGATATAACGTGTTAAAAGAACTTAAATTGGCATACCTTTAATTCGCGTATCTTATCCAAATGGAAAATACAATGAAAACGTGGCAATCCACATCTACTTATTATTGAAATAGTGTGTAATAAGTAACTGACAAACGACAAAATGGTCGATTAGCACTGTTTGAAGTACCCCTATAGGCCTTTTCAGAAACTGTTGTTATCTACTCTAGCTTCCGGTTTAAGACTTCCGGGTAGTAAATAATTACAGCTGACATAGAAAACATAGATAAACTGCTGCGTGTATTTGAAAAATGCTGTCGAATGTCGTGTTTGTAAAAACTACATTGGAAAGGTTTTAGAGGAGGGGAGGTGTTTACGCCGTTTCCCGAGATATAACAGTGGATACAAACGGGGGTACAACGTTGAGATTCATTATTAGTGAGAAGAGTCGACCCCCTGATAAAACATTAACTAAAGTATTTAGAATACGATGATGAAGATCTGTTTGATGATTGCCTAAACGTATGATAACATTATTGAAAATCCATTTTGCATGTAACATTTTCAAATGATCTTGTAGTATTTTATGCAAACACAGTAAACACAATTCAATTTTGAACATACTCGTAGAAATGTTGCTCTTGATGACGAATTGGACAGAAATGATGAAAAATAAAAAGTTCGACGTTGCTCTATGAAAAAAAGTTCCTATCGATACAATTAAAAGAAAACGTTTCGTCTATTTGTCATTGCATAAAAAAATCGGACTATATTGACCTTATAATTGATAGCATCGAAACACTGCAACTTGGTCTTTTACATGAATGGTTTCAATTGTGATTTTACCTTAAGCGCCTATATTCCTGAATTTGTTTATATTCTAAGGGTCAATTAACAAACTTTGGCTGTTACAAGGATCAAGGGTATTGATGAAAATTAACACCAATCGGCCACATTTTGCACCATATGTTCTATTCACACCCTTTATTAACACATCGAGAGAAAGTGTTACTAACCATTGGCCATCCGAGGTCCGTTAAACATATCAAAGATCTCCACAACCCTGTGTCCCTCGTTATTCAGTGAGCGTTATTTGAATGTAGTTTCAACCGGTGGAAAAATGGACTTGGACTGTTTTCATAGCCCCTCATATTTAGATACGATATATCATCAAAAGTAGGCTGACAAAGGACCTTATATAACAACCAATTCTCTATTTTAAGTTCAATTTAATGAAAAAAAGATATACTAATTGGAGAAACATAACCTCTTCATGTTATTGACAAAAAGTTGATGTTTGTTTTATTTTAGTTAAAATCCGTTAATCGAAATTATTTTAAACTTAAAATATAATTCTAGAAATATGTGTTCCGTTCATTCTTTCCTTCAATCAACCAGCCGATTTACACATTTTTATCCGTTAAAGGACTTAATTCAGACAAAAACATATACTTATTTGCTTGGTTTTTTTTCAAATGGAATGTCATGTTTTCACTGCACCGCGGTGCGCTATTCGGGTCTCATTTAATCCAATGTAATTTCCTTTTATAACGAGGCTTTACAACAACCAACAACAAATTATTCTGTTGATGTTTGCGTAGGTAATTCTTCAATTTTGGTATATAAAACTTATCAATTTCAAAATCCGATAGATAGCGATCGTTTCCTTTGCCTTTTGTCCACATGCTTCTCTTCAAAATACTACCCGGAAGTGGAGGTATTCCGAATGTTGCCCGATTTTACAAAGGGTGATAAACCACGTTTCTGAAAAGGCCTTAAATTCCGAAGTTCGTCGGTGGCCATTACAGCAAAGGGTTTGTGCCTTTGATATGTAATAAACGTATAGTCTAAGCTAAGTCTAATATCCTGTCATGTCATGCATGCCTTGTGACAGATTGGTGTTAAACTCATCCATAACCCTTAATCTTTGAAGCAAGGTTCATTTATTGGTTTAGTCCAATTTAGTCTATTATCGTCTATGAAACTCATTCCCTTTTTGTCGATGTTTTGTCTGCCGAAGCTTTAATAAACTATTAAAACTTCATGTTATGATATTTTTTGATAATAAGTCGTTGATATCATTGCATTTGGTCAAAATATATCCTATGAAAAATGAAAATAATATACAATTATCAAAGATTTATTTTATACTTTTCTGTGGATTAGCCTAATAGGTCAGAACAGAACAGAATAGAACACATTTTATTAGAACTTAAGTAAATTAGCTCATTGTTCTTTAAAATACAATTAACTGCATGACAATGAAAATAGTGTCATTTCATAAATACAATTCAACTTAACAAAAGGCATTGCTCTGAAATAAGAAAAAAACTTTTAATTTACTTTTATCAGAAATCATGATGACAAAGTGCATAAAAAGCCATCGATGCCTTGCTAAACTGAAAATTTAACTAAGATTAAGAATTGACTAGAGAAATCAATGATGGTATTCATTCTACAAAGTAGATTATCACAAAAGTTCCAACGTTTCAAAATGTTGGATTATCAGGGACTATCCTTTCCCCTATGCTGTACCCCATTTTACAAAATGAACCAGTCGTGCTATAGAACGTTTATGTATAAACAACATCAGGTCCATTACAGTTCTTTAGATCTAATGTGTTTATGATTTAAATTAAAAATGAAATACCATTGAAATCATTTTGGAAAGATCTACATTAACACAAACAAGAAATTCTTATTTCAAACTGTAGTTTTCAAGTATTGTTTGGAACATTGAAATGATCAAAGTATGCCATGTCATCATGGCATCATGGTAAACATTTTAGCATTTGAATAGTTAAGTCACCGCAATGGTTTCTTTTTATCATAATGTTGTGTTTCATGCTTAATCTTTTTTTTTCATTCTTTCACAAAATGTACTGATAATAGATCCTGTACTGTTTTTGCTTTGGTAAAATATGTAAACCAAAAGAATCTTATTCAAAACACCCTGATTAAATTTTGTCATAAATTTACCATGATTTATACATAATTAAAATTGACAGGATAAAATAAATGGAATACAGTATTTGTAAATTTCGATTAAGTTCGAAATTTATCCGGTCACAAGAACAATTAACAGACCGACAACAAGGTGCCTTATAACATTGTTTTATCCGTCACTAAGCCTCGTGATCGTTGCGCGCACCAGTCAGTATTTATTAACCGTTTTGTTTCACATTTGTTCGTGTTTTAGTTTAAGTTTTAGCTAACAGGATACATATAATAGATTGTTGGTGTCATTGAATAGGAAAGGTTATTGGGCTCAGCTTCGGACACACCGGATAATATTCCTACGCCATGCCCGATAACCTTTCCGATTCAGGAAACCGAGCTTATATTCTCTGTATATTTCATCTTGTGATCTTTGGAGCTATATGTTTTCACTCGTGGCTCCGTAACTCTTGACAATATAGCTCTAAAGGTCACTCGATGAAATATATTTCGATCTTACACCACAGATTACAAATACCCTTTATTTCATTGCAACGATTTTATGATTGTTATTCTCAACGATCGGAAAGCGTAGTTTGAAAAAGAAAATGTATGAATATGTATGTATAATTGCTATGTTTTGCTTTCAAATATTTACAAGATGGTTAATTGGCATATGGTTGATTAATGTGTTTTCAAACGTCAGTCACATTTCAAAAAGAATTGTGCCAGAGCAGGTGGTATAGAAAAAGGGGTTTCTATGTATAAGAATATCCATTACTTTGCCATTTAACATGGATAGATAGAAAGATAAAATTGGAATCATGTTGAAGGGTAAAATGGGAATGGATGGTATCATGATGGAAATAGACTATAAGGCTGAAAACCAAAATGGAAGTTGCCCTGTAAATGGCCCTTTGTACGGAATGAGTTGGGAAAACTGCCAATAAATACGCCTGTTCCAACTCCAGCTTCTACGTTTGACCGATTGAGTTGATATGAGTTTGAAAAGGATTATGGATTTGATTCAAAACATTAATTAAAACAGACACATCTAATAAGACAATAATCGAACCATATAATGAGAAAAAATCATTTTCACAGTAAGAAGTTTCGAGTATGGATTTTCTAATGACTACAATATTGGGCCTATATTTTGACGGTAAAAGTTAACGAAAACATCTATTTCTCTATCATCATACATCTAATATAAATCCCACAATTTCACACATATATATATAGTCATATTCACAATTTCATGACGCCGTTTATTATCACGGCCGTTACACTTATGTTTTTATGTGACCTTGGTCATACTGAGGATTGTGTTTTAATGATAATGGCAATGATGATGACGATGAGGAGATGGATTGAGGTGATAACGATGTAGGAGGTGATAATGATGATGGTGAGATGATGATGATCTTTTAATGATGATACAATGATGCTGATAATACGTATATTGGTGGTGGTTGTTGTGACGATAATGATGCTGTTGATTGATAATGGTTTATGGTGCTTACGAAGAAACTTAGGATTGTTTGTCTCCTACCGATTGAAAACCGTTCTTTGGATCTATAGATCTACCAACAGTCTATCAGTCTGTAAAATGTATTCCTCATCTGTAAAAACTAGTTCGGCTACAATCTTCAAATTGTCAACAAAGTTTCACTTATAATTTTTGCCCAACCTGTCCATTTTTACCTGCCATATTAAGGCCATACTAAAAGGTCCAAGATCAAATTGTTAAACATATTTTTTTCTTCTAATGATACTTTTATAGCTAAACCCTTTCAATATTTTTCAATCGTTCACCACAACACGCACTTGCTTGTTGTCATGTTCATTTCCATTTGCCTCCAATGTCAAGATCACACTCTGACGAGAAAGGCATGTATGTTGGGATCGCGCTTTGTTCTCTTAGTTATATATCCCTTTCCACATAAACTGAAAGTCCAACATGAAAGCTTTAAATAAAGTGTTGTTTAGTTGAATGGTCCTTTGATGTTGATAATCGTCGTAACGAGTATGTTCTTATGATAGTGAAGATAAATGACGGATGACGGTAATGGTTTTATATCAAAACTTATGTGACTTATACGTTTCCATGTTCTACTGCCATTCTGCACCCACGAAAATGGTACCTATGACAGGGGTGTAGGTTTTACGGTCGAACATATCACACACATGTTGCATAGCCGATCTGTGACATAAGAGAATGGTTCTTTATGTATTTTGATGATTTGTACGTGATACTTTTTTTGTATTGAATCTTGATTTGCTGGATGGTTATACCATCAAAGACTTAAGACAAATTTTTTGGTTTGAAAATCCATTCCATTCCATATGCCTTTGGCAAATCACAATATCCTGTCCTAGTAGGCAAAGTAGGGGTAGGGGTATAAGAGAAATGTTTAGCGACATAACTACATTATACGTAAATCTCAAATCAAAAGAAGATAATATATAACACAAAATTAGTCTAGATGCCATACCCGATGATCAAACTCATGTTGATATGTTTTCAAGCATCATTTACGCTAAACCTGTTTATGATACTCCATAACGTCTAACTATGTGCATGTATGTAATGGATTTTTAAACAGCTTTACCCTCCGTTGATATTTGCCTTTATTATGTACCAGTGACTGTTCCGTCGTAAATACAAACGGTGAAATCAGACACGACAGGAAAAAACTCCGTATAACACTCAAAAATCCGTATTACACTGCAGTGTTTTCCGGCTTTCTATTTTTAGATATGTCGTCATTTTTAACCCGCGCCCCCTAAGAACTACTTTAATTGGTATTCGGTTATTGTTTACGGTGGCATAGTAAAGAAAGGCAGAAAACCAATCGCTCAAGGACGTATTGTATTCTAATGAAAACAATGCCAACCTGATCCAATCACTCGCCCACATACATACACACGTCCTTACATATAACAATAATACAGATGATCAAGTCGAGAAGAACAAACAATCCCTACAAGAGTAAAGTTTCCGCTAGTCTCCCACATTAATAAAGTGGGGAACGAACGATAACTCTGCAGGGGATTTAAAAAGAAAATACGTCATCAATGACGTATCATGAAGAAGAGTTGTGGTCTTTTTGCGATTCATTTTCAGTAACAAGGACAACACGTTCTATATTCAGCAATGGGGCCCTTAATGAGTAAAATAATATTGATCGCTATAACTTATACAAAAGATCGAAATTTGGAGTATTAATCCTTTCTTTCACATTTAATGAACAAAATCATTCTGTTGACAGTTTTACACATAATCATTCAGAATTATATCATTCCAACAGGGACTTGTCTATATTCGTGAGTTCGAATTGTTCTAAACACTTTCCCTTCAGTAAACATCGCCAGCACATCGAAAGGTCAAATTCTCAATTTTGCGATCTATGTTAGTTTTAGTCGCAGGCCCTTCCAATCAACACCTAACGGTATGTCCATTGTGTCGCTGGCAAACCATGATATTTTATCGTGTTTTTAAAAATCACTGGACAGAATTTGCACAATGTAATATAAATAAACTGTCCATTCACCAAGTTGTCAACAACACTGCTTTTTCCTATACATTCTAGTAGTTCTTCACCGAAACAGAAGAGACGCATTACAGTCCTCCGAGTTATAAAATCTTCCAGAGATTACTTTCATGTGAAAGGTCCTGTTACAAAATTCCATTTTATGTATTTGTTACTCTTTCAAGAACGTCTTATTGTATAATAAATCGGTACAGAAAAATCGAAGCGGGGATAAACTCAATAATGGCGGTCGATTTATTTTGAAATTGACATGGTCGTATTGGCGGCGCTAGATTATGTCAAAGAGCATTCCAGTATATTCACACACCATTCATAAATCAAAATATTTGAACAAGTTTATTAAAAATTCCATTGTTTTTATTGTTTTAAACAATAAATGTTTTTAAATAAGTTACTGATCTTTATGATAAAAGGAATATTACTTCGTAGTAGCTTTCCCGGGATTTGTATTTAATTCTCGTTGCGTGAGAAACATTTGAATCTAACTTGACCTTCGGTCTCACTAGCAAAGTCTGTGCAGGAATACTTCCCTTTGTTACACTACAGTACAGTACCACTGCCATCATAGAAATCACGTGACAACAGATTCAGTCATGTGACCCAAACAATATAGCGCAGATGCCAAAGAAATGGGTTCTTTATGATTGAATTCAACATGCCGTGTTTTGAAAATGAATGACCAATCAAATTCATGCATACTTTGACAATTTCGTCAGTATTGTCAGTCATGACTATGTAATTTGTTTTCAAAATGTGTATTAAAGAACCCAAATTGAGACGATATTTTTATAACGAAAATACACTATTGATGTCCGTTCCTTTGGGAGCATGACCCTATGTACTTTATTGTTTCATTATTTCGAATAACTTTTCCCTGAGTTTGCTGTCACGGGACATTGTTGCGAACCAACAAGAAATTGACGTAAGGTTTCGAATTGGTTTGAGTACGATCTAAGCAACTTCTGTCTTTTTTATTTGCAAATAGATATATTTTTCCATTACTTTTTTGATTGGGCCAAAAGAGTCAAACATCTAAAATTGAAAAAACAGTGTTTTCAGATTTCGATTCAAAATTTATGATGAAAAAAAATATAATCCTTCCAGATCTGGAAGCATTTTTTCTGTGAAAGCAGAGAACTCTTAACCAAAATAAAAAGGGAGATCACTGAGAAAGTGAATGTCTCGCTAGATACGCATTCTTTCACGCGACTCGAAGTGAATACAAACACCGGGAAAGATACTTCGATGTAATATTCCGTGCGAATCATTTAGCAAAAGAATCTTGATTCAACAACAGCAATGCGTCTGTCTTCCAATTTGACTTTTTTACAGGTTAACAGCATTTGTTGCGAAAGTGTTCTGCCAAGCAGAGAAAGTTGTGGACAATGTGATCATTAAGGAGCTGCACATTTTACCAACTTTAGAGTGGCTCGAGAAACAGGTAAAGCATAATACAGGTTAGTTTTATGACAGTAAGCCGGTATCGGCTCATGAACTGGTGGTAAGTGTAAACATGGATTAAGCAATTGCATTGGACATGAAATATAAGTATAACATAGAGAAACTAGAAGTGAACAGAGAAGATCTAGAACATTAAAATCGCTGATAACTAAGACCGTTTAAACGGGTTAATTTCGTAAACAACGTCTAAACTTAGAGTAAGAGGTGGTAATTTTATATACACCATTGTCACGTGGGTCTTCGGAAAATCTTGTTTTCCACACATGCGCATGAACGCATACATCATTTCCGTCAAACGAAAATCCGTCCAACGAAAATGGTCGAGTGAGGAGGAAAACAAACAGCGTAAATATTGATAAGTTAAATCTTGCATTATTAGATTACATTCGTAGTTTTCATTTTAACCTCACGACCTAGGCAATTGACATTCGATGAGCAAGAAAAGAAAAACATTATTATTTATAAAAAGAATGTTAGGATATATCTACGCTGAAGGTTAAGAAAATGTACTTTCAGGAAAACAAGATTAAAGATTTAACAGAACAAATGCCATTTTAAAATCAAGTCTCAAATTATAAATAAGTTTTCGTGGATTGGAATTTTTATCTGCCAACTCCATTCATGTAATTTTGATTTTAATGTGAAGATCAAACATTTAAGGGAGGTTATTCATATGAAATTTAGAAGAAGAACATTTTATTTCAACTGAAGCATATACAGCTCATGGTTGATAGGGTATATAACAATAAATTCATCTTCGCATACAATTGTAGAAATGGTAAACATACATACGCCCCCCCCACACACACACACACCCCACACACACACCCCACCCCACCCCACACACCCCGACACACCCACCCACGCACACCCACACATACGCTCACACATACACACAACAATTCTTAATGTATTTAGGTGGAAAATGTCTTAAAGAAAGTTTCAAATGTTTATTCATATACATCTATGCATACATACTTATATACATATGCATACATGCAAATATACAAACATATATCACCTTAGAACTTTAATTAACTAGTTAGAAAAATACCGTGATGATAGCTAACTATCATCTAACTTTAGTTGTCTCCGGTTAAAAGCTTTAATACAATATGAAGCAAGTCTGTACTGATCATTTTTTTTGTCTGATTTCAAAAGCTGAATAAATTTAAACATGCAAGGTCGATTGATATAGTACTCAGGTATCAGATGCTTTCTTATGTCATTGTAAAACGGACAAAATCTATAAAATATATAAAACCATAATTTTAACATGTACCAGATGGTGTATAGGTGTCTAGAAGTCCCACTTCAAGGAGTGATTCCTCTCAATGAATGAGAACATTCAACTGTCAATTTGAAGTTCCATGTTATACCACTGCATGCCTGCCTGCCTGCCTCACTCACTCCCTCAATTCCCTCCGTCATTTCCCTCCCTCCCTTGCATACTCATTCTCTCACCTCTCACCTTCATTCTTTACACTCACACACTCTCTTACTCACAACACCCACCCCCCTTGTCCGTTCCCTCCTTCCACCCCTTCCCGTCCCTCCATCACTTCACACCACTCCCTTCACATCACTTTAACTCTTTCACCTTACTTCTCCGATCGCCATCTCTAATATAGTGTTTATTACCATCTACAGGACCTGTCCGACGAAGAGCACCCGATTCTCGCGGCAAATGTGTTGATAGCGCTATCGGAGTGTAAGCACAGGACCAACGTAAGTATAGTGTTTACACTGTCTAAGGTCTTAAAGTCTATATCTCTACTTCACAATTTGCCTCTAAGAACTTCTTTTATTGGTACTCGATTATTGTTTCGGTGACATAGTAAATAAAAACAGAACACTAATAGGAATCAATCATTCGCCTTCATATACACGTCTGTACATACAACAATAATAAAATTGATCAAGTGGAAAACAAATAATCTCTCCCAGGGTAAAGTTGCCGCTATTCTCCCACATTTTCATAGTGAGGAACGAACGATAACTCTGCAGGAGATTGAACAACCATCAATGACGTATCATTACGAATGGCTGTGGTTACCTGACATCCATGTCCAGTAACAATGACAAAACGTTCTATATTTAGCAACGGAACCCTCAATGACTTAAAGAATATGGACAGCAACAGTGTTTGCGAATTCGAATTGTTAAGCCCTGCTTCATCAGTATACATCGTCCACACATCGAAAAGTCTCCATTTTGCCGATCTGTTTTAGTTTCAACAGCAGGTCCTTTCCCATCAACACTTAGCGGTATGTGTCCCTGGCAAGTTATGACAATTTATCATGATTGTATCGGTTTTTAACGTACATAGTTCAGATATTGCAAACTGTAAGTTTGATAAACTGTCCATTCATCAAGTTGTCAACAACACTGCTTATTCCTTTGGTAGTACTTTACCGAAACAGATCATACAAGATATTAGATCTTTCAGAGGTTACTTTCATGTGAAAGATCCTGTTACAAAATCCCATGTGATGCATTTGTCACTATTTTATAGACGTCTTAATGTATAGTTAATCGGTACAGAGAAATCGAGGCGGGGATAAATTCAATAATAGAAGACGATTCAATTTGAAAAGGACATGATCGTAAGGGCGGAGGTAAAATTATGTAAAAAAATACTCTACTTTATTCACCCGCCATCATAAATCAGAAACATTTGAACAAGTTTATGAGAAATGTCATTGTTTTTTATTGTTTTAAACAATAAATGTAGTTACAAAGATACTGGTTTTGTAGAAGATTAAGTAGATGTATATAATACAAGGAATATTACTCTGTAGTATATTTCCCAGGATTTGTATCTACTTCTCGTGGTGTGAGAAAGATTTGCATCTAGCTCGACTTTCGGTCTCGCAAGATACACCTTTTCTCACGCGGCTCGAAGTAAATAAAAATCCCGGGAAAGATACTATGGTGTAATATCTCGTATATATCAAATGTATTTTAACGAGAGACGAACTTGACATTCGTTACATGTGCATGTGTCGATCCTAAACCTTCCACACACAGGCGCCGTATCGTGATTAAGGTTAAGCTGTATTTGGATACCGGAATGTTGAAAGGCAGTTGGGGCTCAGATCGTGCACATGCGTATAAAATTTAGTTTTGTTTATGTTCACTTTTTTTTCAGAACACAGATCGACTCAAGCAGCGTGCTATACAAATTTTTGAAAGTTGGTCTGACAGCAATTACACATCTGACAAAAAAGCGTTGGCTATCACAACCTATGCCTTAGCCTTGGCAGAAAGTCCCAAAGCCAAGCGATATTTTGACCTTTTAATGAAGAATGACAATGCAGCCGACATCGCTAGACACAAGGACAAGGTTAGAGAATGGAATAGAAGTGAGTTATTTTAAGGAAATATTGTGTCAACTCAATACCCCGCCTTTGTTACAATCACTTTGGAAATAAAATACGAGTTTTTAAGAAACTTCGTTTGTTTTATTTCAAAACTGGTTGAGATGTCTTACTACTTTTATAAAAATCAGTTTAAATGAATTGTAGGATGAGTTCTGGTCACAAAATGTACCTCCCTGGAAGCCATGAGCCCGATTTGGCTTTCAGGGATGTGCATTTTGTGTCCAGACCCAATATAGCAATCAGTTAGCATCATTAAATGCTTATTGAAAAAAAACTTTATTTTGAAAGTGATTGTAACGTACCTTTACAATTCTGTTTCTTTCTTTTTTTATATGTGATGTTATATAAATGTTCATATTTATCCCAATAGCTGTTTGGTTATGAAGATTAAGGTCAGAGTTCAGTTGTCCTTGGTTTAAACATAGATAGTTTATTAATTGAAATATACACAATATACATAAATACCAAGTTATACAACATAGATGAAATAGCTAAAAACGAAAGCAATGGCTTTTCCAGTGCCCTTAGCGGACACGCGACGTTGCATGTATTTATAATGAAAAGGGAAAATACAATAAAGAAAATAACAAAAGTTACACATTCTTTGTAAAAGATAAGAAAAAAGAAGTAAGACATTTTGTTTTTGAATGTTGGAATGTTGGTGTGGGCTGTTTAAAGCTCGGCACTATGAGATATAAACCATGTTACAAGTTGAAAATCCAGCTCTACAACAAGTATATAAGCAGAATACATATGAATATATTTGTTTAAGTGTCTTTGTTTGCATGACGAGATACGTGTGTACGTATAAGTCATTAAAATTCTATTCTATTCTATTAATGAACTAAAAAATGTGAAAAATTGACTTGTATGTGGCAACCAAAATGACAAATATTTATTCAGGACATAGAAAGTCATAATTCCAATTTAAATTGTTAGTATTTAATCAAATCTTTTACTATTTAGAAGGTAAGAATGTACAACGGCAAATATAGTTTCTTTTTTAATTCGACCTAAGTTATCGTCGCCATATAATAAGACCGGTAGGTTCAACGTTATAGACCTTGAGCCAGAAAAGGCCCTGCTCCCCCCCAGGGGGAATTTTGAAGGTTATGTTTTTCTTGACCCGCTAGCTATGGGGCATAAGCAGACGAAAGATTGAAAAGTTCCGTTGGGGCTTTACGGAGTTATGGGACTTTGAAAATGGCTTATCAGCAATATATAGTCTATATGAGAAAAGCTTTAAAAAATATTCTCCATAAGTTCTAGGGCTTTGATATTTGGTATGTAACACCATCTACTGGTCCTCTACCAAGTTTGTTCATATCATGACCACTGGGCCAAAAATGGCCCCGCCCTAGGGGCTTATCAGTTTAACATTGCCTTAATTATGTAGAAAAAGGTTTAAAAATCTTCGTTTTCTAAGGATCCATTTGACCTAGAGTTTTAATTTTTGGTATGTACTATTATCTATTGATCTTCTTCAAATTTTGATATAATGATGACCTTTGGGCCTTAAATGACCCCGCCCTATGGGCTTATCAGTTTAACAAAGCCTTATATAGGAAAATATTTAAAAATCTTTTTCTCTAGAGCAATGAGGCCTAGAGCTTTGATATTGGGTACAAAACATCATCTACTGGTCCTCCACAAAGCTTGTTAAAATCATGACCGCTGGGCCAAAAATGGCCCCGCCCTAGGAACTTATCAGTTTTACATTGCCTTAAATATGTTTGATATTTTTGTTTCATCTTTGTTTTCTTAAGATCCATATGACCTAGAGTTTTAATTTTTGGTAAGTAGCATTGTTTATTGGTCCTCTTTAAATTTTGATAAGATGATGACCTTTGGGCCTTAAATGGTCCTACCTTGGGGGCTTATCAGTTTAATTTAGCCTTATATAGGAACATCTTTAAAGATCTTCTCTTCTGGAGTGATAAGGCCTTTCGCTTTGATATTTGGTATGCAGCATCACATTAAGGTCTTCTGCCAAATCTGTTCAAATCATGACCCTCGGGTTTAAAATGGCCCCGCCCTAGGGGCTTATCAGTTTTGGATAGCCTTATATAAAAAAGTATTTTCAATTTCTTTTGGAGCCATATTGCCTAAAGCTTTGATGTTTGGTATGTAGCATCATCTACTGTTCCTCTACGAAGTTTATTTAAATCATGACCCCCTGGCCTAACATGGCCCCGCCCTAGCTGCTCATATCAGTTTAACATAGCAGTATATAACAAAATATTAAAAAATCATCGTCTTTCTTGTTGTTCTCTATCAACATTGATCAAATTATGACACCTGGGCATAAAATGGCTCCCCACCTCACCCAAGGGACATATCAATTTAACGCAAATGTATATAAGAAATTCTTTATAAGTCTTCTCCTCTGCAGCCAATTCGCCTTGATTTTATATTGAGTTTCGTGTAGCATGCTTTTGTGGTCTTCCACTAAGTTTGTTAAAAAAAACACAGCCAGGCTAAAAACTGCCCGAAGGCCAATGTTTGAAAATTTTCAATATGTTATTCATTCATGA
The DNA here is from genome assembly GCA_947846245.1 of Cerastoderma edule. Lineage (NCBI taxonomy): Eukaryota > Metazoa > Mollusca > Bivalvia > Cardiida > Cardiidae > Cerastoderma > Cerastoderma edule. The sequence goes on from OX401404.1 coordinate 59,488,080, forward strand.
CCCTCCCTATTTTAGTAATAATTGATTACTAATACTAGTTTAATACAAGTGCCCAGATAAATGTTTTGTTTGTATATATTACAACGTCTTTTTGCCATTTAAACAGTCATTCAGTTAAAATACAGCAACAATTGATTCTATGGGTCAAGGGTTAAAACAATTATATAGCTAGGAAAAGCGCCTTCCTGAAATTTTGCAAGCACGCTCCATCATTATCTGCGAATTTGGGATAATTATAAAGTTACATTTATCCTTTATCTAAGCCAATGTCACCTAAATGCGAAATTATTTCAAGCAAAGAACCAGAAAAAAAGATAGTGATTTGCAATTACTCAATACAGTCTAGACCATTTGACATGTTACCTGCCCAAAAACCTTGATGTTGAAAATTACGGAACAAAACATCAATGATGCCAGTTGTTCAGTTAAATTTTTGACTGCTGAGGAGAAATTTTTTATTATTTTTTACTTGCGTTTATGTAAAACTGATATGCCTGGGGGGTTTAATCCCCAGGTGTTATGCCTTGAACAATATTGATAGAGGACAACAAGAGAGATGAAGATTTATAAAGTTTTTCTTATATATTGCTATGTAAAACTGATATGCAGCTAGATGTCGGGTGGGCCATGCTGGGCAAGGGGTCATGATTTAAATTGTAAATTCCAATCTCTTTCAGAAAGGAAATAATCAATTAAACAATTATATTGACAGTCTCAAAAAGGCTGTCTAAAGAATGTCAACGTGAAGATAATTAAAGATTTTCTTGTGAACTGCTATTTATAACTAATAAACCACTAATAAGCGGGCCAAGCGGTCATGATTGACTGCCATTTATAACTGATAAGCCCATAGGGTATGAACATTGTCGGCCAAGAGGTCATGAATAAAACAAACTTTAGAGGACCAGTAGATGATGCTACATACCAAATATCAAAGCTCTAGGCAATGTGGCTCCAGAAATATCTAAATATTTTAAAATATAAGTCTATCTAAAAGTGCTAAGCCACCTAGGGTAGGGCCATTTAAAACCCCGTGGTCATGATATGAACAACTTTGGCAGAGGATCAGAAAATGATGCTACATACCAAATACCAAAGCTTAAGGCTTTATGGCTCAAGTAAAGAAGATTTTTAAATATTGGCCTATATAAGGCTTTGTCAAACCGATAAGCCCAAGGGGCAGGGCAATTTAAGGCCGAAAGGTCATCATCCGATCAAAATTTGCAAAGCACCAATCGATGATGCTACATACCAAATATCAAAACTCTAGGTCAACTGAACCTTAAGAAGAAGATGTTTAAACCTTTTTCTATACAATAAAGGCAATGTAAAACTGATAAGCCAATAGAGTGGGACCATTTTTGGCCCAGGTGTCATGATTTTAAAAAGCTTGGTAGAGGACCAGTAGATGATGTTTCACACCAAATAGCAAAGCTCTTGGCCTTATGGCTCTAGAGAAAAATATTTTTAAATATTTTCCTATATAAGGCTATGTTAAACTGATAAGCCCCTAGGGCGGGACCATTTAAGGCCCAAAGGTCATCATTTTATCAAAATTTAAAGAGGACTAATAGATAATGCTACATACCAAAAATTAAAACTCTAGGTCAAAAAAAACTTTAGAAAACGAAGATTTTTAAACCTTTTTCTACCAGTAGATGATGTTTCACACCAAATAGCAAAGCTCTTGGCCTTATGGCTCAAGAGAAAAATATTTTTAAATATTTTCCTATATAAGACAATGTAAAACTGATAAGCCCCTAGGGCGGGGCCATTTTTAGCCCAGTGATCATGATTTAAAGGAGCTTGGTAGAGGACTAGTAGATAATGTTTCACACCAAATATCAAAGCTCTAGGCCTTATGGCTTTAGAGAAGAAGATTTTTTAAATATTTTCCTATATATGGTTGTGTTAAACTGATAAGCCCCTAGGGCGGGGCCATTTAAGGCCGAAAGGTCATCATCTTATCAAAATTTAAAGAGGACTAATAGATGATGCTACATACCAAAAATCAGAGCTCTAGCTCAAATGGATCTTAAGAAAACGAAGATGTTTAAACATAATTTTGACAATGTAAAACTGATAATCCCCGAGGGCGGGGCCATTTTTGGCGCAGCGGTCATGATTTTAACAAACTTGGCAGAGAACCAGTATACGATGCTACATACCAAACATCAAAGCTTTAGGCCTTATGGATCGAGAGTAAAATAGTTTTAAAGATTCTCTCATATAGGCTATAATTTAATGATAAGCCCATCTTCAAAGTCCTATAACTCCGTTAAGCCCAACGGAACTTTGCAATCTTTCGTCTGCTTATGCCCTATATCCCAAGGTTCAAGAAAAACATAACCTTCAAAATTCTCCCTGGGGGGAGCAAAAGTGTTCTTGGCTCATGGCCTATTATATCAGGTAAACCATTTTATCCCGTTACATGGTGCAAAAAGTGAGGTGAAAAGGGGTGCCGTGAAAACTAAGTGATTCAAAGTAACTTGACACGTGATCTCCCTCATTTACATATGGTAAAGCGACGCATGAGCCAGCCCATTAGGGTTAGAATATAGGCCGTGAAACGTTACTGTTTGAAATGTGTGTTGGTACAGCACAACAATTAATCGATGAATGAATCAAAGCAACCACACTAAATTGAACAGCCACCAATAACGGCTGGTTTAAAAGTAACAGCTCACAGCGAAATTCTTTCATAGAAAATGAATGTAGAAAAGAATAAATTGTAATTATATTACCCTATAAATAATTATCAACCCATTTATTGATTTTTGATTGACGTGATTGGAAGGCGACAATCAGTAGTTTTTGCCAAATTTTGGGCACCTTTTAACAATTTTTTTTTTACAATGAAACACTGTGTGGGGTCAGAAGCATTTCCCAATTTATGAATATAGCTTATGGCTGAGATGTGAGAGGCGATTGTTGCAGGTGCTCTATTCTGTGCAAACAAATAACCAATGAAATTGCATATCATGTTCAAAGTACAGGGAAATTTGAAAGTCATTTCAGCATGAATGCAAAATTGTTTTAATTGATTCCAACTTCTCATATATGACAATCTAGAGGACGGCGACAATGCTGCTATTAAAACAAGTTGACTTGTTGCATTCAAATGAAGACTAGATGTGTTGGGATCGCAGTCGGTTGATCGTTTAGCCACAGTGCTTGTTTTTTGGCCTCCTGGAAATTTAAACGAGATAGCTGATCAGCAATAACGTTCTGTTTTCCTGCAATAGGTTTTGTTCTAAAGAGAATATTGTTGCGTAAGGCGCAGACGACAAGCCTTCTAATAAGGCGCATCAAACTTTTGTCTTTTGATGACTGTTTGTTTATTATTTCAACAACAGCCATGTTATCAGAGAAGAAAAGAATTTTGTGATATTTGAGTTTTGTACCCCATATTTCCAAAGACAAAATAATAGGAAAAAGTTCTTTAATTGCAATATGGTACTCCTTATGATCATTAAGCCAACAACCATAAAACCAATTAGATCCCAATATAGCTGCATATCCCAATTTTCCAGATGCATCAGTATACATAGAGAGTTTTTCTGACGAAATTCAATCATCAGACAAGAAAACTGATTTTCCGTTAAAATCATTCACAAATGTTTGCCAAACATGGATATCAGAACGAGTTTCATGTGTGATGCGTATAAAATGATTTTTGTTCGAGATGTTGCAGGTTAGATTGATTAATAAGCCGTCTGAAAAATGCTCGACCAGAAATGACAACAGTGCAAGCAAAATTAAGAAGACCAATCAGTGTTTGAAGTTCTTTCAATTTGACTTTTTTCCTATGGCTAAATTGGGCAAGAGTTGCTTTGACTTTGGCAATTTTTTCAGATGGCAAACGAGCTTCCATTGTATTTGATCTACTACGATACCATAAACTGTTAAGACAGTTGTAGGATATACTGTTTTACTCTTCTTGATTGGTATACCAAGTTTAGCATACAAAAATTCAAAATTGTGAACATCATGTAAGCATTTCCCCAAGGCGGCTGGACCAATGAAAAAGAAATCATCGATCAATTGAGACATCCCTGCTGCATAATATCTATTCAACATGATCCATTGGATAGCTGTGCTAAATTTCTCAAAAAATTTGACATGAGCTACTAGCTCCCATTGGTAAGCAGCTGTCGAAATAGTATTTATCATTCCAGGTAAAACCTAATAAATGGTAATCAGATGGATGGATAGGAATATTACGAAAACCATCTTCAATGTCAAGTTTTGCCATCAATGCTTTTGGACTAAATTTTCTAATAAGAGAACTCACATCATCAATAGTGTCATAATGAACTGTTGAGTTCAGTTCTGGGATTTGGTTATTAACTGATAATCCAGGTGGGGAAAAAAGGTCATGAATAATCCTATATCTCCAAATGATTTTTTGGGTACGAGACCTAGTGGTGAGCAGACAAAGTTTTGAAAGGGTTTTTCTGAATAAGGTAGAGAGATTCTATTTAATTTTAACTCTTTTTCCAATTTTTCATCAACTATACTTGGATAAGCTTGTTTAGATGTGTGATTTTTTTTTAAATGTGTAAGATGGATCATTTGTACAGCCTAGATTAAACCCTTCAGTGAATCCATTAAGTAAATATGAAGTGAGTTCTGCATCATTACCTTTTAATTCCCTAGCCAATTCTTTACTTTTTATTGTTGTTGGAAGATGAATTGAAGGATGTTTTATACCTGAAATTGTTTCAGGTACATTTAGATCATGGGTGAGATTCGTGGCAGCGTTGACATGCGTGTGTGTATGGACAGGGATTGTTAATGCATTTTGTTCCATTGTTAAAGTTGAAACACAGATTTGGTCGTTTAATAGTTTTTGAATTGGTCCGAAAGGGCTGTTGTTTTTGCAAGCCTGACAAAGTCAAAGCCATGTTTATTAGTTCAGCAATTGGCTTCTGCCATGATACAGATGCAGTTTCACGGAGTCTTCTAAAATTCTCATCGTAATATCGCCATGAACTGTCGCCATTTGTTGTTGCTAAATCCCTAACAATAGATGCATATTTAAGCAAATGTGGTGCCTCTTGTAGGCTTTTTTCGATATAAATTGCCATAAATAGCAGAAATGCAGAAGTCCACTGATTTAAGGAAGGTGGAGCCAGATTACTATTGTTAGGTTGACTCAATTGAATTGAGTTTTGGTCTATTTTAACGGCTATGCCACTTTCATTGTGAGTTGGAAGAAGAGATCTAAAGTTGATGAATTGGTTTGACCAAATTTTGTTCTTTAACTTAATGGGGACATTTGCACCCAGAGGAATCCCATTATCAATTGAAATTGGGGTGGTTATTGGTTTTGGTGTTTGTGCCTCTGACTCACCTGTAAATACTGAGTTTAGAAAGGACAAGAAATTGTCGCCCCCATGTCCAGTTCTGCCCCCATGTCCATTCCCGATCGGCACATGCACATTTTCGTTGTTCGGAAGAGTTGTCGTTATGGATTCTTCAACGTCCAATTGCGGGATGGTGATGGTTGGTTCATTCTGAGAGGAGGTTCCTTGAGTCTCATCCTGATCTGCAGTCGATAAAGTTTGTTTTCTAATTATTGCCTCTGCGAGTTTATCATAATTGATTTCCGGACTACTGCTTGTGGTTACTTGCGTCCGTCTTTTAGGAGCCTTGCCAGATTCTGCTGACAAGGTGGCTGCTTTTTTTTTAGGCATCTGCCAAAAAAGATGAAAAATAACACTCATAGGCTGACCATAACACGAAATTATCATATTTCAACTGATTTGATTGTCAAACAATTTCGGCAGACGACAAATACAAGGATAAATGCAAATATGCACAAATAATGTTTATTGGACAGAATAAAAAAAACAACAACTATTATTTTTGATAATTCTATATTTAAAACATCAAAACTTTATTTCCATGTTCAACTATCACATGGAAGGCCCAGAAAGATCAAAAGCCCAAAATGTCTAGAATGCAAATTGAAAGACATTGAAAAACCTCACATAAATATGAATAACTATTGTAATAAAAGAATCAAGTTGTAGATAAATATTAATAAGGTTATTGCATTCATAGAATTTCGTCTATAAAAGAACATAAAAACAAGCAAAAGAATAAGGCACACAATAGAAGTGCCTTATGACAATCTGCCTAAAATAATAAGGCACACAATAGAAGTACCTGACGGCAATATGCCTAAAAGAATAAGGCACACAATAGAAGTGCCTTATAACAATCTGCCTAAATTAATAAGGCACATAATAGAAGTACCTTACGGCAATCTGCCTGGAATAATAAGGCACACAATAGAAGTGCCTTATGGCAACCTGCCTAGAATAATAAGGCACACAATAGAAGTACCTGACGGCAATATGCCTAAAAGAATAAGGCACACAATAGAAGTGCCTTATAGCAATATGCCTTAATTAATAAGGCACATAATAGAAGAGCCTTAAGGCAATCTGCCTAGAATAATAAAACACACAATGTACTTTACGGCCTAAAATAGTAAGGCACAACAAAAGAAAAATGCCTTACGACAATCTGTCTGAACTACAGTATAAAATTGAAGCACTTTCTGCAATAGGCCTACCATTATAAGGCATACACAAAAGATACTAAAACGCAGTTTGGATAAAGTTATAATCATGAATGTGCCTAGGTCCAATACATCCCATACTTGAGATGGGTAAAAAGTCCACCAATATATGTGAAATAAACAAAAGATAAAAATCATAATTTCTTAAATATGGTTAAATGTCATACCAATGAATGGCATTTCAATAATATCATAACTGCCACAGACTTAAGTATTATGCATAATTTTGTAGTGTTTTGCCCTGGGACACACTTATAAAACATCAGTATTATAATGAGGTAAATCACAATCTGCATTTAAAGGTCATATGTACAGGTTGGGTTTATTTCCTATAATTAAAATATGAAGTAAAAGAATCACATTGAAATTATTTGCAACATTTTAGCATAACGCATTACGTCATAAATCACCGTCATAGCGCACCGATTTATAAAAGTTCGTATGACTTACTTCCCTATGCTGTGACATCACTCTTGATCCACTGAATGCACCATGTAAAGGGTGTGAAGAGCGATCGCTGGTTAGAATTGGTGTTTTTCTTCAAATAAACGATCCTAAAGTCATTGTTTGGATTGACAGCGCATTTTCTTTATTGAATATGATTCATATTATAAGAATATCAATTTGAAGAAAAGAAAATAGTAACTTAACCCGTGAATTTGCATGGATTTGTCATTGCGTAAACCTGTTCATATGAAAGGAACGACTTGAAATTTGGACGATTTTCCTTGAAATAAATGATTCTTAAGTCACTGTTTGGATTGACAGTGAATTTTCTATATTGGATATTTTTCATATTATAAGAATATCCATTTGAAAAAATAAATTAGTGACTTAACGCGTGAATTTACAAGGATATGTAAATGCGTTCATATGAAAGGAACAGCTTGAAATTGGGACGATTTTCCCCGAAATAGCAATCCTTCAGTCAATCTTTGGATTGACAGTGCATTTTCTTTATTGAATATGTTTCATATTATATAAGAATATTCTTCTGAAAAAAAAAGTAAATTACGTACCGTGTAAATTTGCAATGTAAATGTTTTCATATGTAAGAATCGGCTTGAAATTTTGACGATATTTGTGAAAACAGCTTTTTTTATTAATATTTGTTGAAAAAAAACCACGAGTACTTTTTCGTCAATGATCGTGTATTAGCATTAAGGTTTTAATTGAGCAGTAAACAAAGACATAGATCTGGATAAACAAAATTGTCTTAAAACCGTACATCGTATAACTATTAACTGCCAAATTCACCCTACATTGTCTTATCAATACATGAAATGAAACGGGAGAAGATCATAAATTGCGAACAAACAAACCGTATTATAACCCAACTTACTTGTGATACGAAGGTTATCCTTTAACTCACATTTTCACCACACATCAACTTACTTGTGATACGAAGGTTATCCTTTAACTTACATTTTCACCACACATCCAAATTTCAAAACTAAACACTGGTACATTCAACAGTATTTGTTAAAATCATCCGGCAACTTTCCAGTAACTCCATCCCCAGTAAGAGGTCTATGATTTCGAAATTGATTCCGATGACGTCTTAGTAGATCAACCGTTTTGGCTTAAGAATTGTTCTTCATATTCACTTTGCATTTATGTTCGTTTTCTCTCGTGTAAGTAGCCTTGACATATTGAACATTTAATTTTCGGACAGGGTTAATAATTAACAGCTAAAACAAAAAAATCGTCTTATTTTTTTTTTACTAACAACCTTGAATAAACATATTTGAATGGAATTTAAATATTATTTTGACAAAACTTGATTTTGATGTTAAAACGTTTTGTTTTTTTTGTTGAAGACATAGAGTTAATACCGTTTTGGTGAATACTGATTATCATATACTTATTGAAGTGTCAAACTATTCTAATAGAAAAGACAACATGTTCACTTTTTTGAATATCATAACGAAAAAGTATCAAACGTAAGTCACATTGAGAGATAAATATTCTGACACCTTATCAATCCAAACATCCCGTGAAAGTTTGGTGTTGATTTTAACAATGGATTCTTTAGCAAAATTTAATTGCCGCACATTGAAAGTGTGAGATTTGCAGCTTGTTATTTCATGTCTGGAATAGCAGAACGTGTCTGACCTGTTAATTAACAACAAAGATATTTAAGAGATTAACGCCAGAGGCTATTTATCGCGTAAACAAGAAAGGACTTGAGACTTGAAACATACTTTGCAAATGTGGCAGATTGGTGTTAATTTGCATCACGACTCTTAATCCTTAATGTCCGATGTTTGTTGATTGACCCTTTGTATGTGAGGTAAACTGACAATAATCAATTAAATTGTAAACAAAGAGATGTTCAAATGTGTGAATTATATATTCAGTGATCTTATTACTAAATTATCAATATAAATTTGTAATAATTATGTTTGACCACCTGCATTTCAGTGTGACATACGTCATTTAAACCAATATTACCAATGGCAAAAAAATGTGTGTGATTTAAATAATTGCGAAAAGCAGACGCTTAACTTAAGATCGAACCCATTGTCATATGCATTGATGAGTTAAGAGACAGTTTGCGGATATCAAATATTCATTATTTTGAACTTTCATTCAAAGACAACGGCAGATAAAAGAAACATGCTTGTTTTAATGGTATACGGACATTTGCCCCCCCCCCCTGGACATTTGCCCCCGGACATTTACCCCCTTTTTGGTATAGGGCGGACATTTGCCCCCTCGACACAATGTAGAAGGCGGACATTTGCCCCCTCATTTTATTTTTTCAACTTGCTTGACCTGATCATATTCCGTTATGATTAAACAGGAATTCAAATGGAAATAATAATTTGATCAGACTAACTTGTGTATTTTGCTCTATTACGCCGATGGCACTTGGCCAATTATGCTCATCCAACCGTAAAACGGTGGTATACATGCATTAGTTGATTTTACCTTATTTTTTCATTTTCGGTTTAATTATTTCTCTCTTTGTTTTTTATTGTAAGCCTTGAGTGAGCCAAATCGGTAATAAGATTAAAGATGTGATCAATATGTAAATCATAAAATAATTCAATTCATTAAGTTTCATGGTTGGATGAGCATGATTGGCCAAGTGCCATCGGTGTGTTTTTGATTCGTTGCCTCGATTTTAACACCTATAAGGGATTAGAAGGGAAGAGCTAAAATAGTAAAATTGATAAAAATATTTTTTTCATTTAAATCTGTATCTAAATATAACGTAAAACTATCAGGTCAAGCAAATTGAAAAAAATAATATGAGGGGGCAAATGTCCGCCTTCTACATTACGGCGAGGGGGCAAATGTCCGCCCTTTACCAAAAAGGGGGCAAATGTCCGGGGGGGCAAATGTCCGGGCTTCTGTTTTAATCGGTTTGTTATCAAAGCAATCAACGTACATTTTTCATTTTGTCTCATTTATGTACAATGGCAACGTTTCTACGATTATGTTAAAACATAAAACAAGTTTTGCAAATAAGAACAAGATGCATTTAAGCGTTTAAAACCCAAAGACATGGCAATACAATAACTTATGATGTTGGATGAAATCAACATATTCTTGCAACCCTTTGAATTCTTAGGTAATATAATCGTAAAGCAGCCTAATTAAGTATTCCTAACTAAGAATGTAGCATAGTTTATCTATTCCAAACAAAACTAGCTTGGCGAGTAAGAGAATCATTCAAGGAAATTAACTTTCAAAAAGGTGTAATCAACGTGGTTTTTTCCTTTTCTTGAATTTATCTACTTTTACACAGTGCAAATTCTATATAAAGATCTAGCTAGAATACACGAGGCTCAAACACACCAAATTAAAAGTCAGGAATTGTTTTAATCTCGAACATCAGTTCACCACAACGTTAATTTTGAAAAATATTTTCCTTTACCTGAGATCATGTGGGAAACAGCGTAACAAAAGGACTTCAGGCTTAAATTATCAGTAGCAACTTGGTACATTGGGTAATAAAACATCGACTTTTGATAGATATTTGGAGTCATTCCGAAATACAGTGTACACATTCGCGTCTCACACCAATGTCTTGACACATGGTTGTATGCTTTATCGCTTGATTGGTGTTTGAAAGTGAGATTAGCTTTGTCTGGTTTGCATTGACAGTCTTGAAACCAATACATCAAGGTAAAGTGAATGTTGTCGGTGTGTTTCAAATAAGGGAAACATAACAGTTACTCAATAAGTAGAATGAATTTGAAGCGTCTTCACCTATATAAATTACTTTGAATTGAGTCCGATCATTTAAAGATCAATAAAATCAATTCTCTGGAAACGCCTAACAATGCGTAAACTTGCCGTCTTCGAAGTGAAAGTAACACAGCCTTCTGTTCCTGTTTGGGGGATATATCTTATGCTTATTTGTAAAATAAACACGGTCAAATTTACTTATCGAAACTTTTTGCAGCTTATATGTTCGTCGGAAAACGGGAGAAACTCGCATCCCTGCGACCTAAAGCAGAATAACACCAGAAGACCTGTCAAAATACCATATTCAATATCCAATTTACGTTTCCCAAAACACAATTCAACACTTAAAATGTCCGAAATTTGTGGAAAAACACCGTTGTTACTGAGAACTAGATTCTTCTTACTGATAGTTCATATGACTTTGAAGCACAAATGACGTCACAACAAGGGAGATAAGTCATTCACAAAAATCGATAAAGGTGAATAAAAGTAGTCAAAAACAACCTTTTTCGCTTCTGTATGAGAAAAAAATCATTACCTCCGTCATAACGAAACCATAACCTAATTCAAAAACCATAATCAAAGAAAATTTTGTTTATCAAGAAATATGACCTTTAAAGTTGATTGCCTGTTAATATATATTCAACTCAGCTTCATTAATTGTGAGTCATGGTATGTTCAATTCACTCGAAGTCAAATTGGAGTTTTTAGCCAATTGTATTGTAGTATTTCACTAAGAAATAATGGAGTTAGCTACTTACCATAAGGAACGGCTCCCAAAGCTCTAGTCCTCAGGTATATAAATAATCACCACTTAGACGACTTTGTGATGTCTGGTCTACGTGGGGATCTGGAACTAACTGACTCGAAAACGGTTCTCCAAATCGAGTGCCAGGGTCTCAACCAATGAGACGCCGTGGCTATTTATAGAATCCACAACATACCTCCCCATTTTATCTTAAAGCAGTTGGGGGCAACAGCTTTTTTCTGGATTCACCAATACTAGACTTGGTTCCGTTGATTTTACTAATGTTGGTCCCTGTACGTTGTCTGTGTTGGCGAGGGGTCCCAAAATTGAGACACGAACCCTCATTTTCTTGGTACAGCATTCTCCAATTGTTGATTGTTGTGAGCGAAACAGATGGTCTTATCCCAGAAAGCAGGTAGACATAATCTATGTACATGTATGTTGGTGGAACTGTCGAGGTTAGTCTTGTCGATTTTTCTCCTCCCTCTGATGTGAAGAACTAGAACATGTCTTGTTGAGCATAAGGGGAGAATTTCCTCTAGGGCTACCAACTAACAGCATATGTCTATCGACTTCTTGTAGTCCACTCCTATCTTTCTGAACACAGACACTCTCGGGTCCTTAAAGAACTCCTTAAGTTGTCGGTGACGATGGTGTTGAATCAGATGACCCAGCTGAGTCGACTCCCACTGCCAACTTCTAACAGAGCAACACTTCCTTTGGGATGTGTCTGTGACCTGCAGGGCCACAGAAAATAGTGTTAAGGTCATCAGCACTCTTGGTGATTGATTCATATGCTGGAAGATGACCTCTTTCATAGCAGGGCAGTGAAGCTTCCTACTGAGTTGGTCAAAATGAATATCGAAAGCCTCAGGCTTTGAAGAATCTAAGACTGGCAAGGCTCTTGTTATCGGCTGAGCGACTTCAATTGGGGAATTTTCGGTGGTCTCTGCCTGTTCCCCTGACTTCATTATTGAAGGTGTGGTCTTTTGCTGAAGTACCTCTGCGTAGGTCAGACATGCTTCAGTCGCAGAAGATTCTCCTTCATTGCCATTATGTCTTTCGGGGGATGAACTGCTGGACTGTAGGAGCGTTTCTCCATCCATGGATGATTCTCCATAGTCCAACTCTGGGGCTTGGTCTAAAGTAAATGACTTTTCTGTGCTGTCAGTTGTCAGCAAAGACTCTTCACAGACTTCATGGATCGTTGACAGCGCTCGTTGTTGAAATGTCATTAGTAAATATTGACAGGCTCTGGGGTTAAAGGTTGCTCCAAGGGCTCCCTGTGCCCCTCCTTCCATTTCCTTCTTCGCCAGGGGTTTGGCCTATTTTTCTTCATTAGTCGCTCTCTATTAACTGGATCAGGAACAGCCCACTTTTCTCCGAATAGTCGGAAGATTTCCCCTCGCTGGGGTTGGGCCAGTTTCCTTATCAGAAACGCCATGGGGCGCCAGTGAATCAGCTGGGCTGGAGTATGTAGAGGAAACAGTCCATCCCCGGGCTGTTTCCAACCGAACTCCCTGGCAATAGCTTCCATGACAAGCTGGTTTTCCTGAGCTACTTCTGTTGGTAAGTCGGCCTCCATGTTAACCAGGCTGATTAGGTCATATACTGTGGCATTCGGTCCCTTTAAGAAGTGGGCAAGCAACTCCAGCATACGATATCGCAGCGACTGAAATTGGGGATTTCCTAGTTCTGTTGATGTCTCGTTATCATGGAAAAGTCCTGGTATGTGGACTTTCCGCAAATGGTTCTTTAATTTGGCCACTGGTTGGTTGCATCCTTTAACAGGACACATCTTCTTGGCCTGTTTACAGGGTGGACTGCTAGTAGCCTCTTGGGCTGGTCCATGTCCTGTGTGACCAATGAATCGCTTGCCCCTCTTCACCATCATCTTCTGTTTTCCGGTATAACCTACTTCTGTTTTCCTTCACTCTCTGTCTGTTGTCTTTGCGATTCGGTAACTGTTTAGGTCCATCAGGGTGACCAGAAGATTGGTGTTGATAATCAGACCTATAAAAGGTCTTGGACCAAATGATCTCTGGACACCTTTGGGTTTCCCTTTCTGACTCCCTGTTGGATGAGTATGAACTTTTGTAGGTTTCACGTCCAGCAAAACACCCTGAGTGGACTGTATGTCTTTTCCGTTCCCAGGGTCGCAATTGTGCTCTGGGCGAATGTCTTCTATCCGGGCTTAAGGATGGTAATCGAGCTCCGGTATAAACAGCCATTTCCAAAGTTTTGGAATGGGTGCTCCTGTCACAATTTGGGGTGTCAGATGTATCATACTCCTCCTTCTCTGCCAATAGGATCCCTGGTCACAGCAGAAGCTGTAACCAAAGAACTCTCTATTAGGCTGGTAGCTGTTGGGCACACGTTGTTTCCCTGTACTGCAGACTGAGTTGTCACAGTTGAGGCTGTGACCAGAGAACTCTCTACTGCACTTGTTCTGTGGAGGTTCTCTGTTGGTGTAACAGCTGTCGATAACTTAGTTAATTTAGGTTTTGGTTCCATTCGTTCAAGGACTTTCTCTGAGATAGTTGTTACCTGTGCGACTGTATCCCCAATTGCCACGTTCTTTATTCTGTTAATCGGTATTGGTGTATAATATGTTGGACAATATAGCATCTGTCGAACAAAAGGCTCTGTCTCACTCTCTATTGTAGACTCGGTTTCCACATCAGATCCTTGATTATCTGGAACTGAGGGTTGCTTATTCTCTTCTCTTTTCATGTGGTCATCGGTCCTTTCCCTAGGGGGAGGACACTGTGTGACCTGACCATGATTTTCTGCATTGTTTTGCTGCTGTAAGGTCTTCTGTACATGCTCTGGTAGGTCATTACAAGGCATTGTTCGGGTTGAAGGTAGACCTAGCACTCCAACCCACTCTCGTTTAAATCCTCGTCTTTGTCTTCGGCCTTTGTATTTGGCACTTTACAGTCTGCCTTCCAATGCCCTTCCTGGCTACAATTAAAACATGTGCGATTCCTAGAAGGCGAACGTGCCCTTCTGCGCAGGGGTTGTGCCAGGGTTTCCATCGTCTCTGTCAGTCCACTTTTTGTTCGAGGTCATCCATTCTCTTATACAAGGAGGGTCCGTTTTTCTTTCAGACTCTTGAAACCTCCCTTTTCGTTGATTATCTTGACCTCTTTTCAGGAACACTGCCCGGACGTCAAGCTCCTCTTCCTCCTCTTCTTCATACATGGACCGTATTTCTCTACGAGTCCCAGGATTCATTGCCTGCTTAGTGTGCTGAAACCACCTTACTCGTCGAGGGCGTCTTCCATTGATTTGGGTCTTTGATTTATTGCATTAAGACCGGCCTCCTTGTCCAAACAGCCTTGGCAGAACCGCAACACAGCTTGCCTATATACTTGGGCCTCTGTGTGGTCCGGGAAGGCTTGCATGGCCATCGTTACGACACGGTCACTCCATTCTATGAGTGACTCACGAGTCTGTTGATGGGCATATGAGAAATGCATCTGGGTTGTCTCGTATGTCGAACTGCTTGGAAAGTTTGTCCGTAACTTCAAAGTAATCCATTGTTGGATCCCTTTCTTCCAGTGTGGCATTAAACTCCCTGGCTTTACCCTCTAGGGTCCATGACAGTGCATCCCTCCTTAATGACGAGTTCCATGCCTCACGATCCGCGAACGAATTAAACTTAGTGATGAAGGCTCGCCAGTCGCTCTTGCCATCATATGTTATTGTTTTAGGAACGTTGACAGTTCTTTGTTTGGTTTCCCGGGGTTCTTCATACCTTCTCATGGAAGGTCTACGCCAATCTGATCGGTCGAAGTCGGGGAAGTCAGCTTGTGCGATGTAAGCTGGTCTTCTATTATTTCCACTTTCCTCCATTTGACCCCTGTAATAGGCTGGTTTGGGTTGCCAGTAATCGTCTCTATAACCCCTGACCTGCGTCGGTGCATCTCTTTCACTGGTATCCACTCGGAAGTTGTTGTACCTGGAGCTGCTATCAGAACTGGAGTAGGGCTTGGTCTGTGACTCCTCGCCTCTCTCTTTCGCTTTCTAATCTATAACTTCACAAGCTCTTTTGATGAACTGTTGATTTCGATCCATAGTTCCCCCTGTGGTCTCGTCCTCCTGCGAATCCGCTTGGCAGATGCTACCCCGATCACTTGGATTGTATGGCTGAAAGTCTATTAAATCCAGAAAAGACTGGCAATTCTTGATACCCAGTGTCAATAACAGATCAGGCGTTATGTTGTCTGCTTCACGCAAGCGTAGCACCAAGTCGATGGTTTTCCTTCCAAACCCTGGCAGACTTTCTAAGTCTCTTGGACTGCAGTAATTTATCTTCACCCTTGTGGATTGTCCGAATTTATCCATTGTCAGTCGTTGCAATGAATTACACTCATATTAAAATATGACAAGCAAGACACAATTAATCTAGTTAACGGTCTCGTTAATTACAGTAAGGAGTGTAAATGACGGAGGGGTTGCTTTGTCCGGTGATTGAAAGATTGTTATACAAAATTTCAAAGTACAACTAATTGGTAACCTTAATCCTTCAAGAGGAAGGGTCACTCAATTCACTACAAAAAAAAATATTCTAATTTACAGCGGTGGGTAACCTTAATCCTTCAAGAGGAATGGTCACTCTCTGTAAATTAAATCAAATCTAATTTATTTATTTTTTCAAGATTTGGGTAACCTTAATCCTTCAAGAGGAATGGTCACTCTAAATTTAAACAAGTTCAAAGAAAAAAGAAATTTAAAAGGTGAGTGACCTTAATCCTTCAAGAGGAATAGTTACTCGGGAATTAGAATACAGCAGGTGCGTGACCTTAATCCTTCAAGAGGATGGGTCACTTTCTGCAAATCTGCATTTAAGTTGCAAGTTTAAATGAAAGAAAAAAAAATCAAATAGAACCCAGTTATAGTTAAATCTAAAGGTAACCGAGAGAGACACGCCTCGAGATTATATAATCCCCAGTCGCGATTCCCTCGGTTGCCTTAAAAATTAAGTCCTTTAATTTCCGCATTTTCGAAAACACAATGTTTTGTTTTTATAATCGCGATATCTCGTCATGCGCGATTTATGGACAATTGCGCGGCAATTTCGAATGCGCATCTAGTTCTGCGACGATGCCGGAAACATGTGCTGAAACAAATATGGCGGGTAAAAGTGACATCAATTCTATCGTTGTAAGGACGAGGTCAAAATCAATAATTAGGGCCAAAAATAGGGGTTCAAACAAATGAAAAAATGATAAAAAGAACAATGGTCAACATTTACAGTGCTTATTGAGACATATTTTTAGAAAAGAAGCATGCAATTTCGTCATCATTCCGAAGCAAGAACTTTCGTTTCACGTCAGACGAAAATTTGCTGAAGAAAAAATAACCGTGAAACTGTCATAAATCCAAACCGAAAAGTTTTTGTGCAATTGTTGTTTAGGAAGCAGCAACTGGATTGATGAATATAAACAATTTAATCCAACATTCAAGGAAACTGTGTGCGCATTTGATTCGACTAAGCCGTAGTAACATAGTGGTGATGCTGCAACATTTTTTCTGTAGAGATACTGATTGAGATCACTGCATTTGTTACGTAATTTGGCGTGTATTATATTTATTTTTCTGTCACCATAGAAGAAAGTTGTTTTTATGGAATAGGCTTATTAGCATTTAAATGGTATTTATAAGTTGACAATGAAATCGATGTTTTTATGACTGCAGCTAACATATTCCATTCGTTAATTATAGATGGTAGGAATGAATCTTTGTATAGGCTAGTCCTATATGCAATAGTGCTAAGATTATTAGGTCTGCGAAAATTATATACCGATGAGTTACCAACAGTGGACGGCAAGAGATCAGTTGTCCTTTCCTAAGGCATAGGCCTGATCCCAGCTTAGTTTTTACGAACGACTTAAGTTGCTTATTTTGCTCAAAGCTCATTATCCTACTCAACTAAAATGTTAAATCTGAATTGCTTGCTATCTTTTTCCATTTGAAGTTGCTTTTTCGCAGATGTTAGGGAATATGGTAGTTAAAAAACTCAATTTCTTAAAAGCTTAACGCGGCAGTAGTTTCATGACACACCCACCCACCCACCCACCCACCCACCCACACACACACCCACACCCACACACACGCACACCCACACCCCCACACACACACCCACACCCACCCACACACACCCACACACACACACCGAAGAATAGTCATTTGAGGCAAAATTAGCTCCTTTTTTATTTTTTTAGAATGTGTTTACAGTGAATTAACACGTATTGAATTCAAAAGCATAACATCGGTGTTTTATGTACCGCAGATAAACTGTAAATACTCTGATAAATTGAAGCTTCCTTAATTAATTATGCTTCTTATAGCTATTATTAATTATATCAAACAACAATTAAAAAAATGTATTGTTTCAACTAGGCTATATTATTACTTTCAAGATCCCCCTCCTGGGGACAAATACCTTTAGAGCAAGTGTTGAGGCCAAGCTTTTACTGAACACTGACTCTAAACATTGCTAGTGTTACTTGGGTATACTGTGTTACGGTAAGATCGATGCATTTGGGTGGTCTATGCTTGTTAACATTGGTGTAAACAATTACTTTTTGAATGGCGGTTAAATCGGAATTCTCAATTTTGCTGTAGTTGGAATATTGCCTATTCAAAGTTCCATTTCGTTTTAATGAAAATACAGAAAAGGGTTGCCACTTTAACTTCACAGTATCGTCGTCAAATAGTTGAACAATGTATCCAGTTCCAGTTTTGTAGCGATGGGAGTCGATCCTTTGCTTGGCAAAAACTTGAGTCGGGATGCACGTTTCTTTAAAACAAGCATTTTAATTCGTTTGTTTTTTTGATACCAAAAAAGTCAGCGATCAACCATGTTTTAATAGGAAGTTTAGTCACAAAGGGACTTTCACGCAAAACAGCTACTTGAGTCATTTTGTAAATTCGTGGCTTGGATCGAACCCGCAATCGTGTGCATTTGCGGCAGAAACAATGATTCAGCGATGCCACGAAATTCATAAGATAGATGTGCGATGGCGGCCATGTCCTTATATATATATATCGCCCAAGAAAAAGTTGTACTTTTTTGGATCCATAAACCGTGCATATAACCGCACGATTTAATCTTTAAACACAATGATAATCAATGTATGCTTGCAGATGGAAGATTCTGGAAACATAGGGGGTGGTGGTGGTGGAGTACGAAATCTGTAGAAGTGACGTCGTATGCGCTCTTGGCGATGCTCGAATTTGATAAGGTTGAGGAAGCCGGTGACGTGGTTAAATGGCTGATAGACCAGCGGAGTGCTAAGGGGACGTTTATGACCACTCAGGTAGTAAAACCATCATCAAACATATTGACTGCGTAAGAAGAATTAGCGCGCTGAATGACTAGTTTTCGGTTGGTCAGAAGGGAGAAAGAGGGATAGAGAGAGTCAAAAGTTTGAGAGAGAGTTAAAAGGGAGTTATCCTGAGAAGGCGTAAATATAACACGTTTGCTGAAGTAATGGCTTATGGATAAGTAAATCTGGACACAACTTACTTAATTCTCACCAAGGTATTGTTACGCCCACAAGTCATTCTAGTGAAGATCATGGGCATGTGTGCACATTTTTCCCGATACACTAGCAGGCCTCAAGTTACAGTAAATATAGATCCAAGAAAAAGATGGTTACGCATCAAGTCCAAAAATGAGCGTATTGAACCGATAAAGAAATTACTAAGGAAGATTTACTTACTCTCTCCCTTACTTAGCATATTCACAACCGCGCGTAAAGCATGATGCCATATTGTATTGAACTCACAAAGGTAGATCTGTTTAACCTGTATTTGCCACATCCATTGCATGAGAGGGTCGTGGCAATCCCTCCTTACACCTTACGGTTTGTTCTCGGAACGTCGACTTGAATGTTGTCACACCTTGGTGATTTTAGGGATTAGGAGGACCTTCAAGGGAACGTCGACTTTCGATTTTCTTAGTACTGATAAAGTGTTACCATTTATTATGTGGTTTAATTGGGAACTCTGAAAAATGTAATGACTTTAACACATTATTTTTATTGAATCATATCGATGGTATCTGTCCCAGAAAAGAAAAAGGCATGTAGTTTATAAAAACAAGATCCAAAGAAAGAATTCACATTATTGATTAGCATTCCTGTTCTAGTCATCATTGAATATTCATATTTACTGTTAAACTGATTGGATAAAGTCCGAAAATATGATAGACACCATAAACTTTGGAATCAGACAGTAAACCTAAGTGGACAGGCTGAACTACGAAGTGCTCTGACGTCTTTATGGAATCTGTAGGCCGGTAGCCTGTGTCTTTCTCCATATGACTTGAATGTTAGCTAAAAGTCGTACATTTTCAAAAGAGCGATTAAAGAATCATGATTGCACGACTTGACGTTTACCAAGAAGAAAGGTTTTAAATCAACGGCATCACAACTGAATATGGATGGTATAAATCTGGTTAAACTTGGTTCGAACAGGTAAATAATCTTCCGTGAAACACGCTATCACCATAGCCTCGTCTGCTAGGTGATTGTGAGGATTTCTTCCGAATATTGTCTAATGTTAATAAAAGGATGAAGTATTGTGCATCGCATCTCTAGAATACTTTACGTACTCTCATTCCTTCTTTCTGTATATGTATCTATTTGGTGCCAAGTTGTGCCTACTTTTTCTTTATGCAATGAACTTGACATTTAGCTGTGCATTCATGATGCAGTCTAAAATGAAGTACAAGTAAGATAACCATGTGCTAGTTCTACTAAATATCAACAAATCTATTAGTGTTAACAAGTTTTTATACTTAATGCTTTCAAAGAATCGAAAGTTAATTAATTGCAGCCATTGTAATTAAATCAGTCGGTAAATATAGGAATTTAACGATTATCCATTCATTAATTCAGACGATAAGTTTCTACAGTTGGATTTTTCCCTTTATCGACTTTTTTATTGATGTTATGTTTCCCGTGATAGGCCCCTTAATTCCCCATTAGCAAAGGTGTGATGAAAACTCGAGTCGACGTTCAGGGAACACATCGGATAACGGTAACATACGTACGAGTAACAAGTTATGTTAACACCGGTTATACCATAGCAAAAAAACATGTGGCTTCCGGTAAATCTATAGGAGAAAACTCGGGTTTGCTTCGGGTGTTTCCGGCAAAGCCGGAAACACTCGAAGTCTTATTCGGCATGTGTCCGGCGAAGCCGGACAGATCCCGATTGCATTCGGATCGTCTTCGAGTAAAAACGGAATGGAATCGTTTTTTTACATAAATTCATTGCCGCTCATTGAGTTTATTTCCGCCAATCATGAATGAACCATAAACCATTCTATCGAAAAACAAAACACGAACAACAGGATCGGCGCCACCGCTTCAAACTTTAAATTGGACACAGTGTTCAACTCCTTGAAAGGACAACGTATCGCCGGTTGTAGGTAAGAGAACTTTTTGTACTCCTTCATTTCGTTATAAAACAGTATGTCTAAATAGACCATTTTCACCAAAATTCGTCATAGAAAAATCGAGAAGGCGAGCCCTCGTCACGCCTCGCCGAAGATGCTTCCTCAAAACAAACATCCATCTGAAAAAAAAACTTCTCCCTTTTCAGTAGAACTACAGCATTCATTTTTTAGTATAACAGTACATGTTCCCTTCAGTACTAGGCTAGAAAGTGTGTGTTGCCCACAACACTCCACGGTGAAATAAGTGTTCACCTTCTATCGATTCGGTGATTACACCCTGCAGTTTGGCATAATCTAATGTTTATGTAGACGGTCTATGACATTTTCGCGGTGTGTAAGGAAATCATTAGGTACACATCGTGTTGTATATGGAATACACTATTATGCTGACCAATAAAGCAACGATGTCAACTCGTCAGTTGCTGACATGGATTATTTGTTATTGTTGGAGCTTTTAAATTGAGTACAAGATACCTTCTTGACAATTTAATAGCGTTATTGGCCGATAGTTTAAATAACAACGACAGCGTGAATTTCCTTTTCAAAAAATGAAATACCCTGTAAAGTATTTGGTTATATATGTCACCTTATTCGTTTGACAGTGTTTTATTTTACTTGATTCAAGTGATAGTATTATTCCCAAACATTGAATTATTCTTGCAATTGATAATTTTGGCCCAAGGGTTTATGGAAATAGATCCCTTAGTTGTTTTTTTCTTTATTTAACAGAATGCATGATGGTTGGGAATATGACAATTTCAAACAAGCTTCAAAAGAAGAGATGATGCAGACCTGCATAAACATTGACTCTGTTTTATTGTACAAGTAAGTACATAGTCTTTCTCAGGCCACTTTGAACTTTTCAAACATAAGTGTCATAAACATAGAAGATAGCTTATTAAAGCAATATAGGGGCCTCCGTGGCCGAGTGGCTAGAGTACAGAACTTCAAATCACATGGGAGTCTCTTGACTGACTTACGGAATGCCGATGGTTCTTCCCACCTTGACCAGCCCTTGTGAACAGTTGAGTATGGGGTCTTCCTCCATCATAAATAGTCGGGCATAGCTACATAACTGAAATAATGTTGATGTGATGTAAAACCCATATAAAAAAAATAAAGCAATATAACAAAGAAGCAATCGCTCAAATGTCAAAGCAGTTTTTCTCTTTAATTCAGACATCTCTCATTAGATTATACTATAGATAACAATGCCAGCATGAATTTCCTTTTCCAAAAATGAAATACCCTGTAAAGTATTTAGTAATATACGCAACCTTCAACCTTATTCGTTTGGCAGTATCTTATTTTACTTGATTCCAGTGATAATATAATTCCTAAACATTGAATTTTTCTTGCAAGTGAGAATTTTGAACCAAATGTTTAGGGTAATAGATGCCTTAGTTGTGATTTCTTTATTTTACAGAATGCATGATGGTTGGAAATATGACAATTTCAAACAAGCTTCCAAAGAAAAGATGATGCAGACCTGTATGAACATTGACTCTGTTTTATTGTACAAGTAAGTAGATCTACATGTATAGTCTTTCTCACATCCCTTTGAACTTTACAAACATAAATGTCATAAACATAAAAGATAGTAGAACTCGATGGAGGCAGGGGCCAGTCCCACCAAGACCTCTTGTTTCGTGGAAATGGCCTTTGGAAAGGCACTTCAGAGCCAAAGCCTAGTACTTGGGTATATAGGAAAGCTGCTCCAGAACTAAAAAATGAAGGTACGGCACTGATGGCGAGGACCCATATGGGACCTGTGTCAGTTAATGACTAATATAAATCTAATTATAACAAAGGAGCAATCTCTCAAATGTCAAAGTGGTTATTCTCTCAATTCAAACATCTCTGATTAGATTATGGCATAATTACATAATATGATATGCAGCACAGTATTCAGGAAACAAGCAAGTTTGACAGGTTGGAATTCTTAACATGTCCTCCTTTTATTACTTTGTTTTAAAAAATATATATATATATAAAAGTTGATGAATTTGGTGTTACTCACAATTTGTAATTGACTTTTCCTTTTTTATCTTTTTGAAAAGCTTGGTTTAAATGAGAATGAATCAAGACAGGTTGAAATATAGATTTTTTTCATCAATCAGTTCTTTATTTCCTGTCAGATAACTGCTTCAATTGATTAACAAGGGGAAATAATTATTTCCAATGTTACCAATTAAGAATGATCCGTGGCCTAATTGTTAGAATACAGAACTTGAAATCACATTGCCCCTCTCCACGTGGGTTCAAATCCTGAGAGGAATATGGATTTTCATATCTCCCAACTGACTTATGTAATGCCGATGGCTCTATCCGCCTTAACCAGCCCTTATGGGCAATTGAGTATAGGGCCTTCCTCCATCATTTAGAGTCGGGCATCGCTACATAACTGAAATAATGTTGATGTGATGTAAAACCCATATTAAAAAAGCATAATCAGTCAGTTCAATGTGGCCAGTATTGACAAAAGATTGATATTTTTTTATTTTTCTCTTTTAACAGCCAAGTCTGATGACTACCTGGCAGAGTAAGGAGTGGGTAACAACAACAAAATATTCAGTGGTGGAGGATCATATGGATTTGATGATAATCAAAAACAGATGAAGATTTACATGGACATGCCATAAACCTATATGTTTGATTTGTGAAAAGTTTTTAAGCTTACCTTTCTCCTCAAAAGACTTATTTTATGAAGAAAAAAAATAACATTCACAATGATATATCATATTTAATGGATAGTGTTTAGTGTTAGTTGGTACTGGCAACATCAAAGGGCAATAATATAGAAAAATTGGGATGGACTATGGAATATTCTATAATGATAAGACATATGTGTCTCATCTTTTCTCTTTTTTTTCAAAAAGCCTTCAAAAACCCAACTCAATCAAATAAATGAGACAAAAGGAATACCAATACTTTGTTAAAGCTGCTTATATATCAGTAAGCCTGCAGCAGACCAATGGAAGACAGTAACTTGAGTGATTACTTCAATTTCTTTTCTTACTATTGCATGTGTATGAAGTAACCAAAAATGAGAGTTGAATTTGCATACATCAATGTTAAATTATTTTTTTATTCTTTCTCTTTTAGTATTTAAGGTAAAACTTTTAATACTCAACACAATTTAAACCAATTATCACAAAGGAAAACAGGCTCAGAGAGAAGTTTTCCTTGTCACAATTGCTTTTATTTATTTGATAAAGAAATTTTAATTAATATCTGTTATTGCTTTAAATTTGAAACAACATTTTGTAAAAAGTTGGATAAACGTCTTAATGCTGTATATCTTGGAATATTTTTTAATATTTTTTATTTGAAAAAGTTGATCACAAATGTTTCTGTCATATTTTTCTAACTATAAGGATTATTTTCTATTCAAATGATGAAGGCCTGGGAACTGGTGATATGGTGAATGAAAATATCAAGCTGTGGCTTTATTTTTTCAACCAATTTGTTAAAGCAAGGAATTAGAACACATGGACTAACCCTGCCTTCTGGTTAACACCCTTACATTATATTAATCATTTATTGCATACAGTACTCTTTTTAAGTTCTTTAAGAGATAAAAAATACATATAAAAAAGCAGTGTTCTATGTGTGAACAAAGGTTAATAAAATATTAATGAAAAATTATAGAATCTTTTTCTTTTATTTTAAAGTTAAACAAAAAAAAACAATTGGCTACAACAAAGCTATTTGTTGCATTTGAATGATCCTTTGGAGATCTGCTAAGCAATTTATTAGGGATTTCCTTATCTACAGTAAAGAAAAATTCAAACAAATACCTGATTGGCTTTCTATATGATGTAATTTAGTTACCTAAGACTGTACAAGCAGATGAGTATGTTGTTGAATATTATCTGATACTTTTAACCCAAATGACCCTTCATCACCAAATGACATGTTGTTGGTTCTCATGATGATTAAACCCTTTCCCAAACAACAAATTCTTGACTGTACCAAATTGAATGAGTTTGCAGATAACATTTTAAAATGTGATGAAATTGGAAAATAATCTTCTGATAGGCCAGAAAACATTGTGGGTAAAGGAAAAATTGCTCGTCACGGACAATTTCTCCTTTTCCCTCAATGTTTTCTTAAGTCGTTATTATTGATGAAAGGCCCTCATACATAGCCCAAGCAAGCTAAACTTATACCCATATAAAACATACACCATCAAAAAGGTTTACCAGGAGTCTGCAAGGAGACTTATCGTTTTACTGAGAC
Source organism: Cerastoderma edule (assembly GCA_947846245.1). Classification (NCBI taxonomy): domain Eukaryota; kingdom Metazoa; phylum Mollusca; class Bivalvia; order Cardiida; family Cardiidae; genus Cerastoderma; species Cerastoderma edule. Next base: position 59,513,337 of record OX401404.1, read on the forward strand.
TTATCTAAATGTGACAAAGATGACAGCTTTGTTACAAAATGAGTATTTGCTCCCCAAAGTAAGCCAATTCTTATACTTCCGCAAAGTTGTACTCTGAATTTAGATTGAAACACATATTCATTAATATGTAAGTTTTTTTTCCACAAAATACATGCCATTGAGTTGAGAGAGCGGTCTAGAGGCAATGCCTTAGTTCATATTACATGTATTTTACTAATTCGTAGGATTTTTGAGATGTTTTGTAGAACTTGCTCTACAATTGCTAGGTTTTCCTTATACAAATTAAAAAATTTAGATTTCTAAAAATGCATGAATTGAAATTAATTTTGTGTTTTAAACCTTCCCATGATGGCATAAGTAACTTATTTCTGCAGAAAAAAAATGTACTTTTTTATTTCTAAAAATAGTCTATATACTTTGGGGTTTTGATTGTTCTTACTTAAATGTACTGGTATACTATCAATATGAATGGTTTATATTTATACCTTTAACAATCGCTAAAATGGTGTCTTTAAGAGATGAAATAGCGTCACTTTCATGAAATAAGTGTTGATATCAATATCGTTCACTTTAAAACCCTTTTTTATATACTGAATGGTCAATGTCTACATTACCGCTCCATACCAATATATTGAAAATATATTTAATTCTTTCATATAATTGACGGCAAAGAAACAAACAGATGTGTTAATGGGGATAAAGGTATTCGACCGCTAATGGAGAAAAGCTAGAAAAACAAAGTTAGAGATGTAACAAAACACATGACATGATTAAATCAATCATGGTTTTTTTTAAATCAACGTTTAACTAAATTTCGCACAATATAAATTGAGTATCACCCCGAGTTAGTTTCCTTTTTGTTTTGATAGAATGCGTGCAATATTTAAAGAGCCAATCGAAATCAATTTAGTTTTATCAAAATTCACCTTCAAATATATGATATAAGATTTGACAGCAAATTGTTGGATTACTATAAGAGTATTTTCTAAAGACTGAATCTAAAAATGTGTTGTATCGTTTGAAAATTGCGAAATGAGGTATTCGTTATTTTTATATCTTTAAACCTACAATTTTATAATTATTTCTTATTTTGATATCAAGATTTCAGAATAAAGATGTAATCGAGTCCCCTTTTCTGCAGCCTCTTTCTGCTTTAAAATAATCTGATAGAAATCCGTAGAACTGAATGCAAACCTCAGTAGCGTATGAACATTATTTAACCCGTTAATGACATATCTCCATAGTTGAAATAGTTTAAAGACTTTTTCAGTAAAATCAAAAGAAAGGGAATCAAAAGCTTTTCCAAAGTCTATCAGCATAAGAAGTTCAGTAGTACTCTGTTTATTAGAGTAATGCATGATATCATAAACTAGCCTCGTGTTTTCGCCAATGAATAGTTTTCATTTTATTTGGGATGCTGCCTGACGCAAGTTTACATATAAAAGTTGATAACGTTATTCTTTAGATATTGTTTCGGTCTATTTTCTTTTGGTTTACAAGTAATTGTTCCTAATTTAATATTTTGAGGAAGTCAGTTTTTGGAAAATGAATAATTTATTGCCCTTAATACAAAATGGCCTATTATGTGCTGAAATAACTTATAAACATTCCTAGTAAAACCGTCACATCCTCACTTTTCATGTTGTTAAGAGCATTTGTTACTAAATCGTATTTTAATATTCGCTTTAAATATTTTGTTTGCTTTTCTCATAATTTTCTTACTTTGCAGTCTTGAAATTCTTCTAATAAGTCATAATTGTTTTCAATTGGATGTTCTGTTTGTAAAGAATCTTAATAATTCTTGACTTCATTTTAAATCTCGTTTTAATCAAATGTTTGAATGTCGTCTTCTTTTTCAATGAAAGGGATTAAAAGGTAGATTTACTCTATCCCTCATTAATCATTTTCACCGCTTTGCATTTAGAATTGCTGTAATGCTTATTTCATTAAGATGATTTATAGGTCCAATGAGTCTGGCGGGATTATTTATTTATGTATGTAATATAACACTCTGTTTACATAGACATAGACATAGACAAATTTTATTGACATAAGCTTGCACAGCTTCTAGTCATATACAAAATACATATTTACAGTTACTTTACATAACATGTTACCGTCGTCTCAAAAAAGACAATAATGAATAATAACCGCCATGGAAGAAAGATTTTCGTAAAATGAAAATGATAATAAGCATGATGTACCTGTATAAAAGTTAACTATTAATGAGTAATCATGGAATTTATACATATGCTTCGAATTTCAAATGCATGTTTTATAAAGTTTGCTAAATTGTTAATGATCTTTGGACTTTTTGAATAAATGTACTTAATTTTGCACTCAAGGACGTTCACAATAAAACTTAATAATATATTTCTTCCTGATCTGATTGTATTTGTGACAAACGAGAATGGAATTAAATTCGTCTTCCACTTCACTCTCGTTGTGCATCAAACATAATCGTTGGTTACGATCAACTCTATTTAAACCATATCGTCCAGTCTCGATCAGCAATGGATGAGATGATAATATTAGTCTAGATAAATATATTCTTAATTCTTTTGGCAAAATATTCAAATAAGTTTCCATAGTAAAATCTGTCTTTAAAAAACGATAAATATGTAATATTCTGGATTGATTGGTATCTTCAAACCAATTTTGTTTGAATAGATCAATCATACGCTCTTTAAATGTGTAGTGAAACGATTTCAAATTCACAAGGTGAGGGTTATTCCATACAAAGCTGATTGTTTTTAAAGTTTCTTAACATTACCACACCAATTATCACTACCATTTTCATTATCTTCTAATAGAACATCATAAAGGGTTTTAACAATTATGTTTTCAGAACAAATTACTTAAGCCCAATATTTGATTAAACGAGCATTTCTATTTATGTATAAAGGATATCGTCCCAATTCCCCATATATAGCTAGGGTACTAGTGTCACATGTCACGTTAATAAAAAAATATTAAGTATCGAATGTAGAATAATGACCATTTAACCAAAAACTGATTAGCTAGTTTTTCTCCTAGCCTTAGCTACTGAAATATCTCTTCAACACAATTAGGACCACTCCAGTAGTTTGACTCTGTCCCTCACTTTACATGCTCACATCTACACATGTAGATAAAATTTTATATATTATGAACCAATAAAGGACCACAGAGTTAAAGCTAGTCTTTTCCCAGTGGAACATATTGATATTTCTTTAAGAAAAGTTGATTACACGCGGACAATGTTATCTTCAGGAATGATTACATCAACCTTAGGGTTATTTCCTTTTTCAAATATTCTTTGGAAATAGTTAGTAGGGCGACATAGAATTATCAAAATTTACAAAGTATGCAACAGATATCTTATTGATTTTGCTATTCAAGGTAAGAATGAAAGTCTTATCAAGGTTCTAAATAAGATGATGATCCGACATTATAAATGAATTTCCCTTCGTTACATTTTGACAATTATTTAGGCGTTAGAAATATTCTTAACATGGTCAGCAGAGTCATTCAAAGAGGACTCGTCTGTTGTCATTGTACCTTTCTTTTATTTAATTTATATCAATGTATGTTCTTACCGATACTTTTTTTGACTGAGCTGACGGGGATTATTTGAACTTTGCAATTGAATATACATATATAACAACTATTATATGGGTGTTGTCGCTATGAATTATGGCACATTTCTACTAAACAAAAGAAGTATTATAAACTATACAGCAAATTGGAACATTTTGAACTTCAATCTTTTATGGAATAACACATATAGGCCATGAGCAAGAAACACTTTTGCTCCCCCCCCCCACAGGGGGAACTTTGAAGGTTATGTTTTCCTTGAACCTTGGGCTATAGGGCATAAGGAGACGAAGGATTGCAAAGTTCCGTTGGGGCTTAACGGAGTTATGGGACTTTGAAAATGGGCTTATCAGTAATATATAGCCTATGTAAGAAAATCTTTAGAAATATTTTCCTCTTGATCCATAAGACCTAGAGCTTTGATATATGGTATGTTACATAATCTACTGGTCTTCTACCAAGTTTGTTCAAGTCATGACCGCTGGGCCAAAAAAGGCCCCGTCGTAGGGGCTTATCAGTTTTACAATGACGTAATTATGTATAAAAAAGGTCCATACATCTTCGTTTTCTTAAGATTGATATGACGTAGAGCTCTGATTTTTGGTATGTAGCATTATCTATTAGTCCTCTTTTAATTTGATAAGGTAATGACCTTTGGGCCTTAAATGGCCCCGCCCTAGGGGCATATCAGTTTAACATAGCCTTATATTGGAAATATTTAAAAAATTTCTCCTCTGGAGCCATAAGGCCTAGAGCTTTGATGTTTGGTATGTAACATCATCTACCGGCCCTCTACCAAGTTTGTTCAAATCATGACTGCTGGGCCAAATATGACCCCGCCTTAGGGGCTTATCAGTGTTACATTGCCTTAATTATGTAGAAAAGGGTTTAAAAATCTTCTCCTCTGGAGCCATAAGGCCTAGAGCTTTGATATTTGGTATGTAGCATCATCTACCAATCCTCTAATTAGTTTATTCAAATCATGACCGCTGGGCTAAAAATAGCACCGCCCTAGGGGCCTATCAGTTTAACATTGCCTTAATTATATAGAACAAGATTTAAAAATCGTCTCCTCTGGAGCCCTAAGGCCTAGAGCTTTGATATTTGGCATGTAGCATCATCTTTTAGTACTTTTCAAATTTTGATAAGATGATGACCTTTGGGTCTTAAATGGCACTGCCCCGGGGGCTTATCTGTTTAACATAGCCTTATATAGGTAAATATTTAAAAATCTTGTATTCAGGAGCTATAAGGCCTTAAGCTTTGGTATTGTGTATGTAGCACCACCTTCTGATCCTCTGCCAAATTAATTCATATCATGACAACAGGGTTTAAAATTCCGTGCCCAAGGGGCTTATCAGTTTAACATAGACTTATGTAATAACATCTTTAGAAAATTCTGGAGCCACATTGCCGAGTGCTTTGATATTTGGTATGTAGCATCGTCTACTGGTCCTCTACCAAGTTTGTTCACTCCATGGCCCCTGGGACTACAATGTTCACACCCTATGGGCTTATAAGTTGTGCATAGCAGTATGTAAGAAATCTTTAATAATCTTCTTCTCTGGGGCAATATTACCCATCTACTTGTCCTCTACTTATATTATTTAAATCATGACCGCTTGGCCTTTAATGGCCCGCCCAAGGGGCTTATCAGTTATAAATAGCAGTATACAAAACTCTTTGATAATCTTGACGTCGACACTCTTTAGACAGCTTTTTGAGACTCTCTGTATCATTATTTAATTAATTATTTTCTTTTTCAAAAAGATTGGAATTTACAATAAATTGTAATGTCTTACTTATTTAAAACCTTCATATATCAGTAGAATTAACTCAATACAAACATTCTATCTATTATCATTCATTCATTCATTCATTACAAATTCATTTTAACCTGTAAATTACTCAATATACATTTATCATCATCATCATTATGTGCGCTAAATGACCTTAACTGTCAGTGCACCTTAAAACACCATTCATGCATTTATTCATTCATGAATTTCTCTGGAGCCACCAGACCTAGAGCTTTGACATTTGGTATGTAGCATCATTTACTGCTCCTCTACCAGGTTTATTTAAATCATGACCCTCTGGCCCACCATGGCCAACCCGACATGTATACCCATATCAGTTTAATATAGCAGTATAAAAGAAAAATAAGAAAACGTTATAAATCTTCATCTCTCTTGTTGTCCTCTATCCCTATTGTTTAAGTCATGACACCTGGGGCCTGGGGATTAACCCCCCCCCCCCCTCTGAGACATTTCAGTTTTACATAAATGTTAGTAAGAAAATATTAAAAATGTTCCCCTCAGCAGTCAAACATTTAACTGAACAACTGACATCTGGCTTCAACGCCTGTTTGTTCTGTAATATTCAACATCCAGGTTTTCGGGCAGGTGTAACATGTCAATTTGTCTAGACTGTATTAAGTAAATGCAACCACTCTATTTTCTGGTTCTTTGCGTGAAACATTATTTCGCCTTTTGGTGATATTGGCCTGGATAGAGGATAAACGTAACTTCATAAGTATCCCACATTCGCAGATAATGATGGAGCGTGATTGCAAAATTTCAGTAAGGCGCTTTTCCTAGCCATATAATTGGTTGTCAACCCTGGACCTATAGAATCAATTGTTGCTGTATTATAACTAAATGACTGTTTAAATGGCAAAAATGTTGTAACAAACAAACAAAACTAATTTATCTGGGCATTTGTAATAAACTAGTATTAATAGTTAACCATTATATGAATAGGGTGGAACAATGGGTCATGAATGAATAACATATTGAAGAATTTCAAACATTTCCTGTGGGTAGTTTTTGGCCTGGCGTCGTTTGAACAAACTTAGTAGAATACCACAAGAGCATGCTACACTATACTAAATATCAAATCAATGCTAATTGGTTGCAGAGAAGAAGACTTTTAAAAAATATAAGTATATATATTTTCGTTAAATTGATATGTCCCTGGCGTGGGGTGGGGAGCCATTTTAGCCCAGGTGTCATGATTTGATCAATGTTAATAGAGAACAACAAGAGATATGTTGATTTCTAAATATTTTCTTATACACTTCTTTGTTAAACTGATATATACAGCTAGCGTGGGGCCATGTTAGGCCAGGGGATATCAAATCACAAGGCAATATGGCTCCAGAGAAGAAGATAATTGAATATTTTCTTACATACTACTACTGTATAACTGATAAGCCTATAGGACATGAACATTATAGGCCCAGGGGTCATGGTTAAAACAAACTTGGCGGAGGACCATTAGATGATGCTACATACCGAATATCAAAGTTTTAGGTTTGATGGCTCCGGAGGAGAAGGTTATTGAAGATTTTCTTATATACTGCTATATGTAACTGATAAGCCCGTAGAGCGTGACAATTGAATGCCCAGTGGTCACGATTTGAATAAAACACTTTGTAAAGGAACAGTAGGTGATATTCAACGCCAAATATCCAAGCTCTGGGCAATATGGCCCAAGAAAATTCTCAATATTTTCTTATATAAGGCTATGCAAAACTGATAAGCCCCTAGGGCAGGGCGATTTTAAATCTGAGGGCCAGCAGAGGACCTTAAGGTAATGCTATATACCAACTATCAAAGCTTTAGGCCTTATGAATCCAAAAAAGAAGATTTTTAAATATTTTCCTATATAAATTCCTAAAATTCTACATAATTAAGGCACTGTTAAACTGATAAGCCCCTGGGGCGGGGCCATTTTTGGCCCATCGGTCATGATTTGGACAAGCTTCATAGAGATTCAGTAGATGTTGTTACGTACCAAACATCAAAGCTCTAGGCCTCATGGCTCCAGAGGAGAAGATTTTTAAATATTTTCCTATATAAGGCTATGTTAAACTTATAAGCCATTTCATGTCCAAAGGTCATCATCTTATCAAGATTTGAAAAGGATCAATAGACAATGCTACATACCAAAAATCAGAACTCTAATTCAAATTGATCCTTAGAAAACGAAGATTCTTAAACCTGTTTCTACATAATTGAGGCAATGTATAACTGATAAGCCCTTATGGCAGGGCCATTTTTGGCCCAGCGGTCATGATTTGAATGAACTTGGTAGAGGACCAGTAGATGATGTAACATACCAAATATCAAAGCTCTAGGTCTTATGGATCAAAAGGAGAAAATTTTTAAAGATTTTCTCATATAGGCTATATATTACTGATAAGCCGATTTTCAAAGTCCCATAACTCCGTAAAGCCCCAACGGAACTTTGCAATCCTTCGTCTGCTTATGCCCCGTAGGTAGAGGGTCAAGGAAAACATAACCTTCAAAAATCCCCCTGGGAGAGGGGGGGTGCAGGGCCATTTCTGGCTCAAGGTCTAATAGTATTACAATAGGCCTCTAGCCCAGAATAAATACATTCCACAATAAATAATATTTGTCACAACCGGTATCCAGTGTTTTAATTTGGTTCGATTTCTGAAATAGACATGTTAGTTATTGCAAGTATTTAATGAATGTAAACGCACAATTTTCTAATAGTGACATCACCATTTTCGGTCATGAAGGCAATGAAAATCGTTTGAGTAAATTGAGTAAATATTGAGAACGTTTCTCGTCATATTTTCAACAGTAAAAAGAAGCATGATATTCACAATCAATCGTAACTATGTTCATATCAATAAAACAGTCGTCCCATATGTCAGCAAATCGTTGGAGTACTATAAGAGTATTTTCTAAAGATTCTTAAGAATCATCTAAAATAGTGTTGTATGTTTGCAAATTGCGAAATAACGTATTTGTTATTCTTTATCTTGATACCTGTATTTTTTATTGTTTCTTATTTTGATGCATGTATTAAGAATTTCAGAACAAAGATGTAAGATGAAATATGGTCCCCTTGTCTGCAGCCTCTTCCTCCTTTAAAATAATCTGACAAAAAACCAAATTAACCGAATTCAAACTTTAGTGTTGTATAAAAAATAATCTAATCCATTTAATGAACATTTCTTCAAAGTTAAAATAGTTTAAAAATTTAAAAAAAAATCAAAAGAAAGTTAATCTAAGGCATTTAAAAGTCTTTTAACAAAAGAAGTCCCAGAATATTTTGTTCATTACAGTAATATATGATATTGTGTTTTCGCCTTTGAATCTATCTTTAAAAAAACGCTTGCTCGTCTGATATGATATCATTACAAATAGTTTTCATTCTGTTGGTGATGCTGCCTGACACAAGTTTATATATGACTTTTAATAAGGTAATAGGCCGCCCGTTCTTTAGATATTGTTTCGGTTTATTTTCCTTTGGTATACAAGTAATTGTTCCTAATTTAATATTTTGTGAAAACAAGTTTATTTAAAATTCATCGTTTATTGCCCTAACTACAAAATGGTCTATTTTATGCCAAAAGATTTATAAAAGTTACATGTAAAACCGTCGCTTCCTGGACTTTTATCATTTTTCATGTCTTTAAGAGTATTTGTTACTTCATTATATTGTTATATTCCTTCTAAAAAATTGTATTTGCTTTTCTGATAATTTCTTAACATTACAATCTTTAAGTTCTTCTTAAAGGTCATTATTTTTGTTAGTTGGGGATTCTGCATATAAAGATTAATTATAGTTCGTATCCTCTTTTTAACTCTCATTTTGATCAAATACTTTACTACTGTCTTCTTTTTCAATGAAAGGGATTGATTTTGATGCAATATGTTGCTTTTCTAAGTTACAGAAATAATTTGTTTCCTTTTCTCCGTTACCAATCTTGATCCAGATCTGACATAATATCCATTTAGTTTTGCATTCCTTAACATTTCTAATTCTGATTGTAATGAAATATATTTCTCTTTAATTTTATCGTTTAAGTTTAGTTCTAAGTTGCATATTTCCGATTAAATTTTATTTTCTCTTACTTTAGTGGACTATTGGTTTTTGCTTTTGAACACGAATATGCAACAGTTTTACCACGTATTTCCATAATAAAGGTTTTAAGAAATGGATGATCATCAAGTATAAATCGTAGTTGCGAGCCATCCATTTTAAGCACTTTATCTGCATTGTAAACAGGTAAGCAATATTGCATGATAACGTCTTCAGTTTTCTTATCAACACAGTCAATATATTCTGTATCTTGTAAAAGTGAATTATTGAATTTCCAGAGTCCCGTCCCGTGTTTAAAAGCAGTAAATTATAATTGTAAAAGTACCATGGAGTGGTCCGATTTATATATATATATATATATATATATATATATATATATATATATATATATATATATATATATATATATATATATATATATATATATATATATATATATATATATATATATATATATATATATATATATATATATATATATATATATGTGTGTGTCGCATTTTAAGGAATGGTATCATATTCTGTGATATAAGAAAGAAATCCAGTCTCCTCGTTGTAGAAGGTTAAAACGCTTCTGAGTGAATTTTTAGTTCGTCTTTATAAATATCTAAACGGGTCAATGAGATCCATATCGTTTATTTCCTGTAAACGAAGATTTTTTGAATTATTTTGTGATTAGACGACATGTAGTTTTCATAATAAGTTGACGGGTTAAGAACTGAGTTGAAGTCTCAATAAATGATGCAGTTATCCTTTGTAACAAAAGTGTCGACTTGATAAAAGATATTTTCAACAAAATCCTAGCTCTCTGTATTTTGTGCATATAAGTTTACACTGATTAATGATTGGTCACTGTATCTTACTTGAAGAGCCAGAAGTTGTCCTGGATTATCTTTTATTTCTTTTGAGATTTTTATGTCCAGCTCTTTTCTAATTAGAATTGCTACACCTTTTGAATTATTTTTATCATGACTATAACACCATTTATTTCCAAATTCTGTGTAAATTTTATCTTCAATATTTTCAACAAAATGCGTTTCTTGCAAACAAACAATGTCAATGTTTATTTCTTTGAATAAAGGAAACACGTCAAAGCGTTTTTTAGTTTTGTTGAGTCCTTGGCAATTGTAGTAACACATTTTTAGACAACCCATATTTTCTAGAAGAAATGATTATATTATTAGTAGAACACATTGGTGCAAAATCTTCCACATATTACTGATAATATATAAAAATGAGATGAATTTTCTTACTACAGCCATGTTTCTGTTACAGTTAACGTATGAACAAAAACGGAAAAAGTACAGTTTCCAAACTTGAAATGAGATATACACAAATGCATTGCATGGTAAGGCATTGGAATACATATATACACATTAATCTTTAAAATGAGATAATTGATATGAACAGATACATCCAGCAGTTAAGATGTGGTAAGAAAAAAATAATAATAATAATCAAATTCAGTTGCAGCAGCTTAAGCATCATAAATATTGTCAATAATATCATCACCAACATCTTTATCATTGTGATTTCTTCTTTCGTTACCTGTTTCCTCCTCATCATCTCATCATCATTATCATCATCATCGACACCATCACTATAATTATGATTATCAATAAAGCGGCTCACAACATAGAACATACAAGAAAAAAATATACATTCTTAACATTATTATAGCTTAATCAAACTTTTTTCAAATAAGTTACAGTATATCATAGTCATCATCATAATCATTATAATCACAATAAGAATAACAATGATAATAATAATAATCATCGATATCATGATCACCACAACTATCGTCAATGCAATTATGATTATTAATATAGCGGCCCATATCGAAAAACATTTAAACATATCAGAAATATTAGCATCATTGACATACTTACAACATTGTTAAACTATTTTCTAATTAGTAATAATACATCAGCATCAGCATCACCATCATCATCATCTTTGCCATTACATCATAAAAGAGGAAAAAATGCAAGGAATAGTGGATATCATGCATTAACTAACATTGTCTTGCATATCTTGAGCTGGGCATGTAAGGTAGCTTGATTTCTAAAATGCACAGAGAAGCAATCTGCCTCATTCACCAAATGCAGCAGCAGCATCTTTGGCTAATTTACTTAAAGATGTCGTTTACAAATATCGACGTGTACTGAAGTGAGATTGGTTTTATTATTGAGTCGGATAGTTGAAAGTAATCGTGTATAGGAAAGTATCGAAAATTGACTTGGTATTGCTTTAATTAGAAAATAGCCTGTCGGGCTTCTTAATCTAGCCCAATGTGGGTTGACAACCAAGATAAAGTCAGAGTGAAATGTACTCCCTTGTCATTTTACATTGACTTTAATTTGTGAGCAACGATAATCCAGCCTTGTGTAGATATTATCAAACTTCACCAGCTTGGAGTGAAAAACGTCATTGAATGGGCTATGCACGCAGTGATTTTTCTACAAGCTTAAGCACTGCCATTAGATCTACATGTATATACAGTATCGATCTAATCGTTTGTAATCTAAAGACAAATGAAATAAGAAAAAGATGCATATCGCCTATCTACATGATCAGCTCTTGAAAATAAGTCTTCTAAATTATTTTAGACTTTCACTTGTTTTACGATCGTCGGTTCATCTTATTTCACTATTTCATAGTCCGAATGCTCCAGACGTAGATATTTCATTTAGTTACAGATTTGTTCATATGAATTTAGGATTCCGTGGTTTGGTTAAAGAAATTGGAACTCAAAGTGTCAGTTGTGTAACGGAATAACAGGCACAAAAAAAGAAAGATAATTATCTGTCGGTATTTTAACCTTCATTGAAGCACTCGAGCTGTTCTGTCGTCGTTTGCGAGCAGAGTGATCAAGAACGCTTTTACATTTTTTTGAGGTCGAAAAAGTAATTGAAAACAATAAGATGATAAAGGTCACCAAAGTTAACCCCAAACAAATAAATAAAAACCGTTACTCTTTGGTGATTTTAGGGGTGTGCACGCCGGTTGCGCCCCCTTGAGTCTGCCACTGATCGTTCATACCACCGAAAAACTTTAGCTTTAACTCTTGCAGTGTAAAATTACCTGGGTGATTAAAGAAAGACAATGTTTAACAAGGTTTATTAATTGCCATTTTTCAAATATTTCAAAGAGGATAAATCCATACAGAGTTACTCTTTACAACACTTCTATGCAATATCACCAGCTTGCCTTTATCTTACAGAAGAAAGTTTCAAATCAAAATTTCCATTTTTATCTCTTTTTTATAGTATTAAATATGCTTATTCACAGATGAGGGAACGGAAAAGATCAAATTGAAGTCCCTTAAAACGTAACAATGTCTTTACCGGCCTATGCTACACAAGTCCAGAGTGTTAAATCGCTATTAATAGCGAGCCATTATATCTCTGTAATTGCAGTTGAAACGATGTCCGTTTCAAAGCGTTTTGATTCCTTATCTGGAAAAAGACATCCATTTCGTTTTTAGATCACGTGATCAATAAATGGAAACTGTGCAAATACTGTCCAGGGAGATTCATTCTATTTGTATCACGTTTTTTTCAGAAATGAATTAAAGTTCATATATACAGCTTGAGTTTCATAATTTCATATTTGAACATGAAGTAAAAGAATCAAATTGAAATTATTTGCACCAATTAAGCATAACGCATTACGTCATAAATCATCGTCATAGCGCAACGTTTAATGAATGTTCGTATGGTTAACTTCCCTTTGCTGTGACGTCATTAATGAAACAATAAAATACCGCCATATAAGGAAATGTTCTTCAGTAATCGACGACGTCTATTTATAAGTTGATATTTACGCGAATGAAGTACAAGTACATGCATAAACAAACGGCACTGTAAAAAAAAGATGGTAGTCACATATTCCTTTCATGACATTCTGTGAAACATGATAGCATAGCTAGGGTAAAACCAGTTCCAGGTCAAAATGGTTTCCTTGTTAAGATCAAGGAAACCAAGCCGATAGATTGCCGATAAAGACAATAAAAGCCAATAAAAACAAAAGGCCCATTGTGACCTTGTATAGTTCATGTACAGTAAATTAACAGGTTATACCGTGTAGCAGGGTCAGCTTAATTTAGCATGCGAACGTGATCAGTATTTCTATAGGACCCATGTCCTAATGTCGACCAAATATAAAAGTTTTACAAAATAGATCTGTAGGTCCATGTACATCTAATATACAACTATCGACCTCTGTAATGCGACGAACTTGTACTCTGGGACACAACTTCTTGAAAAGAAGTTTTACGGTGTCTCAAGGTGATGCTACATGCCAAATGTAACGGCTTTTTATGTTGCGGTTTAAGAACTGTTGATTAAAGGATTGCCCCTATGAAAGTCAATATGAAGTTGGTACGAAGATACTGACCCCTTGGGTATAATTGAATCATTATTTGTAGATTATCTCTAGAGAATATGAAGGCTAAAATGCAATTTCGACTCGAAAGTCGAAATAAGTGAAAGCCGTAAACCTTGCTGTTTTATACAAGACGTTTCCATTTAAACGTAAAAAGAACCTTCTCGATCTTGTGAATTGAGCTATATCATCGAATGGGAGGCATTTAGAAAAAACGTTTGCAGATGAACACCATGGAAGTTTAGTCAGTTTAGATGAACAAAGCGTTTTAAGTTTAAGTTGACGACAGACGGAATGAATGACAAACATTCAGATGGTCACTAGTTGGGATGCGATTAGCACTCACGTGAACAGAATGAGAAATATATGTTTTCCTTTTTCCTACTGCAGGATACAATCGTCGGATTGCAAGCCCTGTCGAAGTACGCCGCTGCTACCTTTACAAGGGACATTGATTTAAAACTCAAACTTACAGCTGACAATTGGTTCGAAAAGTCGGAGGTATTGGACGATGACAACTCTGACCCACTGAAGATTATAAACGACGTAAGTAAATCACGTCAATTATCCCCTACACCAGCGGTGATCTCTAATGAAAAGAAAAACAAAATATGTCTGATTAATGCAGTTTGATACATATCTTTAAATAAAACATATCTTTGTGTATGTGTTATTCATTACTACTGCAGTACTTGATTCATTTTAATGACCTGGTACCAGTTGTCTCTGACCAATTTCTTAGATTGAAATGATGTCAGGGACGAGGTAAATTGATAACTGTCATATTGTTTTTAGCAATCATAATTTAACAGTGTATGAAAAGTAATTGATTATCAGGTTTTCTTAAAAGAGAACGTAAGGCATTCAAAAAGCCCATACTTGATCTTTCTGAATGACTGGCGTCTGTATTAAGTGCATAATTGTACTATACACAATGAATCATCCTCCGTTTACAATAGTCGCTTTACACAAGACTGTCTTTATCATCGTATGCTTGTATATAACGAACAACAACGACCATGTTTATTTCTAAAAAGCTATAAATACAGTGGATTGTAATGTTTTTTAATTCGTGTTGACCATCGTACAAGATTTGCCTGAGCTCATACCCATCATTTGTGAACTCAATTTCTAATCGACATAAAAAACAGAGATGGCAAGACAATATACTGGTCAAAATTGAAAGCAAAAGTACCCAACAAAAGATAACACGAAATGAGCTAAACAATTCGATATTTTGTCGTAAAAAGTAGGAAAATCTTTGTAGAAAAAATCATAGAGTCCTTTAATTAAATCGTCTTAATTAGTACTACTACAACATCATCATTATATGCACTTAATGACCAAAGATGTAGATGCACCTTAAAACCTATGTATTCATCCATTACATTAGCTCTACGAAACCATTATAAGCCAGTCACCCTAGGGATCAACATCAAACAAATTTCTTCACAAGAGATTTTTGGTGCATTTTCTTTTATAAGGTCTCTTGTAGCATAGAAAAAAAGTTCTCAGGGGAAAGTGAAGGAGAAATAAATTGGAAATGCTATTAAACATAAGGTCTATTGTCCTGTTTTTCATTGATGGTCCAATACTCTTTGTATTTACTGTTTAATTTTGTGAATCTTTAAACAAATGAAATATAACAGCATATAAAATCACTTTCTAAATGTTGTTTGAGCCCTAGGAAACGTTTTCTGCATATTCGCACTGCTCTCTGTATCAAATAAGTCACCAGTTTCACTATCAATTCACCAAAACACATAAAAACCAGTTTGAATGTACTAGAAAATATAACAATACTAGCAATAACGCAACTGTAGTTTTACCCGTTTTATATTTATATAAATCAAATATAAAAGATCAAAGTACTGAAGGTACTGACTAAATAGTAAAGAAATATGACGCATGGTTACATATTCACGTGTTGGGTTGTTAATGTTATAGTACTTGCATGTCTTCGTCATCAGGAACTTAATTTTTAATGCAACCTATTTTCCCACATTCCTCACAGCTAACGATACACAGAAGTCCATATACCAACAAGTGTAACGTCTACAATCACAAGATGCATAAAATAATAATAGTCTCTTTTGTATTTGTGCCAGCCCCAATCTGTTTGTTATGCGCTATTATGTCCTGTAACTGTAATATTTAGCGGCTTAACCAGATGGAGATGTTGACACTTGACAACCGTATTCCTTGTGCCATTTCATTGAATATAGACATCTAAAAAGGTTTTCACAAGTCATTTTACCTCACAAATTTTTGAAACATGAATTTATATTTCACGTTTTCCTCGTAGTTCTTTGCCTCTATTTCTAAAAAGTTTCGTTTTTCCAATCCCAAATATCCAAATAGCCAAATTCAGTAAAGGCATACCTACATGCAATTTAAGATAAAGCACATGTGTGTTAAAAAAGGGAAACAACATTTCATGCTGAGGGGTGCCATTCTACTAATTAAATATACAGGTAGCAGTATCTTTTTTTTTACACTCATGTGCTTTATCTTAAATTGCAGATATGTTGGGATGTCCATCAAAACATCCAGGACATTCTTGGTATTTGTTATATCTAGTCACAATACTTGGCACAAATCGTTTCGAATATTGCTCCTAAGTTTCACGGAATATACTGAATAAGCAAACCACCATTTAGAACAGTTGTGCATTCATGTTTACGGTTTTCAGCAAAGCAATTTCAAAGTTCCCATATTGAGTTAGCCGCTTGAGATTTTTGTCACGTCCTGATAAATCCTGATGGGACAACTACTTAATTTAGACTTCTCATCTAAAATGCCCAAAAGAAATGGCTGTTAAAAGACGTGACCAAAAGCTGTTGCGACATCTGAAAGCATGGTGTCCTAGCAATGTTGCAAGGTGTGCTGTCCAATTGGCTGATTTTTTTCAATTATGAAAGTGTTTTGTGTTTCTATCATGTGCATGATATAGAGCTATCCAGGCTTTGACTTATTTGATGAC
Organism: Cerastoderma edule; assembly: GCA_947846245.1. Taxonomy (NCBI): domain Eukaryota; kingdom Metazoa; phylum Mollusca; class Bivalvia; order Cardiida; family Cardiidae; genus Cerastoderma; species Cerastoderma edule. Next base: position 59,530,147 of record OX401404.1, read on the forward strand.
TTACATGCGCGGTGATATCATTGCATCCATAAGTGAATCGGCAGGAAAATGTGAAAGATCATGACAAAACCTTTTAACATGTATTTGGTCAATAGGATCAAATACACAGAATTTTCTGCAGATGTCTCTGCAAACAGCTCTTCCATCGAGCATGTGTCCTAAAGTATTGGCATCATACATTTTTAAGAAATTATTAATGTGATGGCAGGATTCGTCAAGACATGTTTCCAATCACTTGGATAATGCCAATTGTTGGTAGAAATAAAATATCTGTGTTTCGATGACAGCTTCCGAAGTTAATAGTATACCCTGTCATCCCTATGTTATTTGCCTCAAGGGCTCAGATACCTTAATCAACAATACTAGCAAGTCATTTAGAGCACATATCGTCACCTTAAAGCTAAACCTTAAAGCTTATAACTACATTTTTGTGATTTTTTAGGAGAGAGTTTAAACTGATTCTTTTTAAACCGGATGCTTTTTCTTCTGTATTTTATGATACATCATATACTTGAAATAATTACTGATTATTTTGATGTTTAATCATTAACTTTTCTCTTTCAATAAATAAGATATTTGAATATTTAACAGTTATAGCTTTTTGACGTTGAAAAGATTCAGTGCAATAACGTGATATCTACCTTTATCATTTTACTTCATTGAAACTTTCAGTGGAAGAACAGAACAAGTGACCTTAACATGATTTTGTTTTCAATTGATAAACCAATATCTGTGTGTTTTTGAGACAACAATTATTATCAATCTAATTTTGATATAAAAACACTTTGGAAACAAATAATCATAAAAAACATAGCAGTGCATATGATAAGTTGTAAATCCGTTTTTGTAGGACATTTATTTTGTAATTAGTTTTTGAATTGCTCGAAATTAACAATCATATGTATTCTTATTCTGTTTATTAATATTACAATCAAGGCATTTCTTGATATATTGTATCAAAATGTTTTGTTTTCCTTCTTCATATTTGATAATTCATTGTTTATTAAACAATACCAGATTCTAATCTTATCATAAAAAAGCAAAGGGCTAGGTTCACTTAGGGTAAAAATCGGCCCTGTATCAGAAACTCATGAAAATTAACATGTATATTCCAAATTATATGCTTGACCAGAAACTAAAATGATCATGACGGTTTTTTTTCTTATTTAGTTACCATAGCAACCAACATTAAGGAAGGTCTTTTCTTCTTCTTTTGAACAATTCAAGAATGGTTTGTGATTATCTTTAGTTTTAATTGCTTTGGCTGGTTAAAATTCCAAACTTAACATTGAAGATGTTTGATTTTGAAAATAAATAAGAACTTTAACCTTAAGATTCCATGGTAACCAAAATTCACAATGATATCTTTTAATTTCGAGACCTATTGAGATTGGCTGATTTGTACTTGATAATATTTTATACCCATATTTGTAAATTATATCAGATATCTATCATTTAACAAATGTTGTTATAGCTTCTTGCAAAAAGAAATGCAAATATTATAATAATTCTATGTTGCCATGGAAACAAGTACTTTCTTTCAAACAAAAAGGTACAAAAATGGCAACCTATTGATTGTAATGTAATGGACTGTCTTCATTCCTTAGTTGAGAATCGTTATGTAACCATGGACATAAAGTGTAAGTTGCATTATCTTATTGCATTTTTATCTCAACTGAGCATGAAGTGCTCATTGTGAGCTTTTGGGATCCTCCATTGTCATGCGTCGTCAACAATTTCTTTAAACATCTTTTTCGCCTAAACCGTTGAGCTGATTTCAACTTAACTTCACAAGAATGTCCGTTGGGTGATGCTCTTGAAAGTTGTTAAAAAAGGGTGAATTTCAGAACAATTTCACAGGAATGTTCTTAAAGGGCCCATATTTAAAAATTGCTCAATGAATTTTGATACATGTATCTCGAAAAATGGCCGCCAGGGCGCATTGAACTTTGAACATGTTTGTGTTTTCACTTAATACATGTATAGTAATTCTTTTTTAACTTTATAGGCAATTTTTTCGTCCCAAACCTCTCAGACAATATTAATTTGACATCATTTGGATCGTTCAAAGGAAGCGGGGAGAAACTTTTGTTTCTAAAGAAAATGATTCAATGCAGAACTAGATGGCTGCCATGTTCATATTTGGTATAAGTTTAAAAAATCTTCTTGTCAGAAACCATTGGTTAGATTTTAAAATAATTTCATAAGAATGTTCTTTGGGGCTTCTTTTTTGAAGATTGTTTATAGAATTTTGATATCTCGAAAAAAACAAAGCCGTTAGGGTGCTTTAAACTTTGAATGCGTTTTTATTATATACATGTATGGTATCTTGTTTTACTTAATAGGCATTTTTTTCTTTCCAAATATCTGGTCCAACTTCAATTTGATATCATTGCCGGTGTAGTATCCAGGAAGCAGTCATGGGGAGAGGCTTTGAACAAGCTTTAAGATTCCTCTAAATCGATGTAAAACAAATATATGTTTAAATATGGAACATCCCTAGATTGGGGGGGGGAGAAACTTTGACCAAGATGGCTGTCATTCCCATAAATGGTGGAAACCTTAAACAAATATTGTCACCAACAACTAGTCGAATATCAAAATGATATCACTGTTATGTTCTTTGGCTCCCATTTTAGAGATTGTTCAACGAATTAGGATATCTCACAAAGCACTGTCGCCAGGGTATGTTGAACTTTTAATGTGTCGCGTTTTCACTATAAACATGTATGGCAGAGTTTAAAACTAAATAGACATCTTCTCACAAACCTTTTCATGAGGAGCATCCAGGAAAATTGGAACACATATTTTATTTCATCATATTCTACAATTAAAAGTTCCAAAAAAATGATAATAACCCACTTTGTGTTTGCTGATGTCTTAATATGCCAAAATGATAACAACAAAATGGCAACAAAAGATTTTACTGGACGAAAGAACATGCTGATCTTCGTACATATAATCTGTAAAAGTAAAATATTCGGTTTCCGCATTGTGAGAATTGTGTACCATTTTAATGTCGCACATCAAACATACAGCATTAATAACAATCCCAGTATTATCTTAACCTGTTCTTATATAATTAAAATCATGAGCTGCTGGAAAAAAAGAATAGGTATGCGTGGGGAACGATCCGGGGTTGCTAGAAGGTGGGCCGTCGACAAAACCGTTGAGCCATCTACGAATTATATTTAGTTGTGATATAACGTTGTAAGTTCGTCCTTTTTCGCAACCATTAGGGTTTTAAAAAGTTTCTTTAAACATGGTTTTAGGTCAAATTGAGCTGCTAGAAGTATATTAGAGACGATGTTTAACAAATCAAAATGAAAATTGACCATATGCGATGTAAATAAGGTCCTGCATTGCCTATTAAAAGTTATTAATCCAGCGCATTTGATTCGTTGTTTACTTTATCGCGATAAGAATTGACTTCCCGGAGAAAGCTTGAACATGTCGCATTTTTCACAATTAAGGGGAAAAAGAAATAATCTCTCATTAAATGCTTCATTTCTTTTCACATTTGATTCTAACTAGCACTAGACACAGACAGTTTCCGTGAATTAGAAACATTCGAAGGACAGCGTTCTTAAGAAGAATCACAAATTCGGATAGTAACAATTAGGATACGAGAAACCCAAGACGATTTTATCTCTTAGCTCTTTACGGCAGCTTTTTTCGATAGAAATTTCACTTTAGTCAATGTTAATGCATCACAGAACACTTTGGCAATGTTTCTTTTAAACAGAAAACTTTTAAATATGGAAATTTACTTGATGATTCGCGGTCAATGTGAATGTTCCAGGCAAGATCCAAGATCAGAAAACATTGTTTTAAGATATGAAGAGCCCCAAGAGACACCATCATTTTTCGCCCATTGTTTAATCATATTCTCGATATCATTGTCTGAAAGAATCTTGGTGTATCTTGTGGCTCTTCATATTTTTTTTCAACAAATACCACAAAACAATGCCTAAAAATCGCAGTTTTGGTAGAAATTCGTGGAAAATGACGTACAAATTCTTGTAAAAAAAAAAGATTTTTATTAGAAATTATTATCTTCATCAAGATAAATTATAAATGTTTTGGGGTATAATGAAAGATTTTTATAAATTTAATGACTTTGGAATCGGAAAATTATTTGGGCTAAAATACCCGGTTTGTGAACCTAGCCCACGAGAATGCAGAATGTTGCTACATGTATTATATTCACAAGACAAAGTATCATTTTAGTAAAAAATATATGAAGGTATTTAAACCGTGTTCTGTTATAAGTATTCTTGGTCAGGATGCAGCCTTTCAAAGAATGGACACAGAAACACAATTCCTTGAAAAATAATATCATTGTATAATTACAAAATAACCCAATAAAGCAAACATCATTTGCAAATAAGCCAAATATTTTTTTGCCGAAACAAAAATCGTCCATTGCAGGCAAATAGATTATTCTTCTCATTTTCAAAACTCTTATGAAGGGGTTTGCATCAAATTGAAAATGCTGACAAATGTAAATCATGAAAGAAAAGAATTTTATGGTATGATAAAGTCTGCTGCAAGTGGATCAGAATAAACAAGGAAAAATTAAATCATCTGCTATGGATACATGACATGTCTGACTGATGTTGAAAATAACACTGTGTGCCATTTATTCTATATGATAACTAATTTAAGTCATTTTCAATCATTCCACATCAATTTTTCAATTCTATTAGTAGATATTATTTTGGATTTGCTATCCCGATTTGTTAGATTTGGGTCTGATGTAGTTAATTACTGTGTATGAATTTTAAGTGAAATACTTATAACTTCTGGGTACATCATTAAAATGTATATTTCAACCAGCAATCACTCATAAAATGATATATTCGCTTAAACAATTACGTCATTTTGGTGGAGGGTATTACTGTTCTTAAAAGAGCGGTTTCAGATCAGACAGTCATGCAAAAATATTTCATAAGTTTTCCTGAATGTTAAAATCAATACTTTGGCATTTACATAACATTTTGAATAAATGCTGTATCTGGAATATGGTTAGTAAATCACACAGTTAATGACATGTTAGTGTGGGGTGTATTCATTATGTTGCTTACTTTGGGGTTTAGATTATTGAAATCAAAACATTTTCAAGTTTTCATTCTGTGACAATTTACAGATTGTAGGACCTTCTCACTAAGTGTATGTCATGAATCCATTGTGATGTGGTTAAAACATATTTCACAGAACGGAAATAATGATATTTTCTATAAAATAAACCATTTAAAAGTTTAGTAAGTTTGCAACATAACTGTGCTATATCTCCCCTACCAGTTGGGAATGAAGATTAGAAGTGTATCAATAATATAGTTTTCTGTAACTTAATAAATATGTCATGGAATTTAATCAAAAAGGACATTTTATATTAAAATGATTAAAACCTCAACCTGTGAGATACATAGTCCCTTTAAAGAATAGATAAATTATATAAATTGAAACAGGATTTGCAATGAATGACATCCTTATGTATTGTAACGTGTATCGGGTCCCTCTAGGAGTAAAGCCATCGAGGGTCACCCATCCAGGTACTAACCACTTAGTACGTTGCTTAACTTCGAGAGAAAGCCAACCACTCTACAAAATCACCCATAAAAGCCGGCTTCTACAGCGAGACTGTAGAAGTAGTATTTATACATAAACCCTATTACCGTCACATTTCTCCCACCTTTCTCTTGACTTCGTCCCGAAGTCACAAATGTCACAAAGACATACATGGGTAGCTACCGACTTTTTTACGATTCAAGAAGGTACTACTGCCACTATAAACACTGCCTCATTTGAAGCAGAAACAAGGATCGAGAACATGTGACGAACTACTAAGGGTACGATATATATATATATATATATACCTTTTAATCAAAGAAGAAGACATTTATCTTCTAAAGGCTTATTGAATGTCTTGTTTTTATATGAGTCAAAAATGAAAACACAATCATGCTGATTCTTATAATTGGCAAACAAAAGTCATCATCATCTTTTACAACTCTTTCCCTTGTTATCTTATCAAATGATTTCACATAACTTTTTACCTTAATGTTTACTGGCATTTTCTAAATTATTCTTTTAACAATTTTCAATTGACTAGGCCTGTGAGATATTCTTTAAACCTTCTAGTGTTATAAAAATTGTTCCTTCTCCTGTTTCACACCAAACTGAGTTTGGAATGAAGGTGACTGTACTAACCATGCACGAACATTATAAGAGGTACATTGTTTCCCCGGCCTGTGTTTGAGATCATGTAGACAAAGCTATAATAATGACTTGTGATAATAAAACAGAATACAGCTATCATTCCATTGATATTGAACAGTGACTGTATGACAAAAATCTATAACTTCTGATGTGTATTTTAAATGGTAATAGTTAGGAATATTGAAGAATTTTTTTCAAGTTAAGGATCTTAAATCATAATTTTTTTATCACATACCCTCATGTTTTTATATAAGCACTTTCATTTCATATTTCTAATTAGAAGATGACATATACTTTGTGGGCTTGATATTTTTTTCTGATACCAGTATATCATCAAGGAATTGCTGATTTTGTTATTATATATCTGAAACATAATTGAAAAGATTAATCCTAGTAAAATGGTCTTATACAAAACCTTAATTGATGGCTGTCAAAAGAATGAAGCAGTCAAATTATCAAAATATTATCTGAAACAAAACTATTTTAGATCATCCTTTGCTGGTCAAAATTCTTGAAGTATAATTATATTCATTATACTAGCCAACTTTAAAGGATTGATTCCTCCATTAACAAATTTAAAATTGGTATGGGTTATTTGTTATTTGCTTAAAGCTTTTATGCAGATGGTGTTGGGACTGTTTTGTGAAATGACAATAACTTAATAGAAACTGAAAACTAAATATGATGTAAACAGTATTTTGGGAGAAGAATCAGTTGTTTCTTACAATGCACATTCCTCTATGCCACATTGTATATAAATTGCCTTGTGATGTAGTTTGTGATGTCACTGGTGATGTCATGTATTAGAAATTGATGTAGATATCACTTTATTGCACTCAATGTTTAAACGGAAATTGAAAGTTGTTTGGAGCAAGAAATCAATAAGTGTAGTTATTGGGTTTTTGCATTGAACCTTTTTCATACTTGAAGTTATCATATTAGGACTTTTGCCTCAAAAGTTACTTTTCTGATTGAGTTTTACCCTGAAATTTTTGTTTGACCTACATCTAAGTATTTTATAACATTTTATGCAAAAAAGTGAATTTGTGGAAAATATCAGTTATTGAGTTATGTCTTTAAGGCGACGATATGTTTGTCTCTTTGACCATAGTATCAAGTGTGCTTTGCAGTTTTTATTTTTTATTATATCTTCATTTGTCAAGTAAATTCTAGCATCCATATGCAATTGTTTGTATTTAGTTTTTATCGTAGTCATTATATCGATACCATGATATGTGTTATAGCCATCGAAGATTGCAGAATTATAACCCACATTGTTTCCTACACATTAAGGGGAATACTCACCTGTTTTTTCTACCAGCGGTATTAACAGTACTCACTTGTTTCAAACGTTTGTACTTTTTCGTAGCAAGAACCCAAATCCATTGCATTTAAAGCATTCATCTTTAATTTGGAGCCAAAGTGAAAATGTATATGTATTCCCATACCAGGTTGAAGGTGTGTCATAATCATAATCAGAACAATATCCTTGCCTTATGATAAATAATTGGACCCGGTCCTTGTATCTAACTATCTGTTCAACAGTTGCAAAACGACCAACACACACTTTTCAAAACATTCAATGTAACGAAACTTCTATAGTGTTTGATAAATTATATTTAGAAAATTACATAAGATTTTGACTTGCTTAAATCTAATCAACCATACAAGTTTGATGGCTTACTAGTTAGAATTGTAATCTTAATATAAAAACAAAATAAAAATTCTGATAAATACAATTTCTTTATAAATGATGAAAAGCCTGTCAAAATTGCAACTAAATGAGACAGAACATGAAATGGTATGATTTTTTGTAAACTTTGATTATAGCACAAATGGGCTTCCGTAGTTTAACAAATTCGCAAAACCACAAACCCCCTTCCCTCATTGTTTTTCTTACATGTTATATATATAACAGTTTCGAAGCTTATCTTATTTAAAAAAAAGAATGCTACACTAGTTTTGAAATATTTGTTTAAATGCACGAAAGAATCATTTAAACATAAGAGACATTTCCGTAATTTTCAATCATACTGTTATATCAGCTTAAAGAGGAGAAAATGCAATTTTGGGGGAAGTATAGAATGAAGTGTAGAGAATATATACATAATATTTTATATTCTATTCTGTTCTGTTCTAGGAACGAAATGTTATCTAATACGACTACTTTTTTCGTATTGGGGGTTTAATTTTCATGCTTATTTTATGCGAAATCTAAACGTTAACTTTTAGTGCGCACTATATATATCATGTAAGGTAAGCCTAAGTTTGTTCTGGTATATGTGTCATAGCTGGGAAAAATCTGTGTTTGGAGGAATCGTAGTTTATTAATCCTTTTTTCCCAATGGGCAGAAAACGCGAAATGTCTCGAGCGGTTTTGCTATGACGTCAAAAATGACGTAAAGAATGGTGGCAATTTTTCTAAGATTTGAAAGATTTAATTTCATTGAAAACGAGAGGAAATACTGTTTATAAATGAACTAAATTCACAGAACACGGATTATTGCATTCGCGCATGTACATTATCGATTTAACAGTGAAACGCGCTACAATATGTACCGGTCTACCTCTAAACAAGTTGCAAGTGTGCGAAGCCAGAAGAAATGTCAAGTCACGGTACATAACGGCATCATGCAGTGCATGTTCAGCCAGGATGGTGTTGGAAATTCATCATGCAACCAAATATTTTTATGTAATTTTCTTCTTTGTTATGCAAGATAAATCCGGTAAAAAATAAGCACTATTTATACATATGATGCTAAGATATAGTTACCCAGAAGGTAAAAAAAAAGATATTGTCAGAATAGCAAGATAACAACTTAAAAGAACAAATGATTTTCAGATCAAATTTCATATTAACTTTTTCTTGAAAAGGAATTTTCATTCGCCAAGTTCATTTATGTAATTTAAATTTCAATGTGAAAACTGAAAATTAAAGGGAGGCAATTGATATGAAATATACTTTTAGTTGTCGCGTAACAGATGCAAAGCGCGGGAAGAATTCTCCAATTTTTTTTATAAACCGGCTTTCCGAAATAAGATCAGACAAACATGACTGCTTATATCTCGTTATTTAACGAAAGCACGGGATTTTAGCAACTTATTAGTAAAGAATTGGGAAACGGTCTTTGGTTAAGTGACAAGGATTGTCGATACCAATTTTTTTTTATGTTTGTAACTCCAAATACACACATCTCTGAGAGAGAATCTTTAAAAGCTAGGATGACTGGCCTATTTATGCATGTACCGTCCTTAAAAAAGTACACACGCTGTCAAATCTGATATTTTACACCAATGTATAAACCCAATAATAGACAATGAAAGCAGGTCTAGAAAGACGACGCGAGAATATTCCCATGCATGCAACAATGATTCCTACGCGTAAAATAGTTTGTAAACGCTATGTTCTCCCGCGATTTTTTACGTATTTGGACCAGTCATAAACCCCCTTGGAGGGAATATGCATTAACATACAGGCGGTGTTGACTCTCCCTGTAGCTTCCCGTTTCACGAGAGCTGCATATCAAGACTGAAGGAAGGGGGACGGGCCGTTTGGTGATAGACTATCGATACAACCGAGAGGCCACAGTTAGTGAAAAATGCAGCTTCGATATTGAGGGGGACATTCTAATCAAGAGACTCGATCCTAGCGATGTCATCGATGAAGGAAAGAACTTCTCTAGGTAACTTTATTAGCTACTTGCCCCAAAAGTATCTCATTTTTCCTTTTTCAAACAGAATCAAAGCGCTGAAGGCGCTGAAGGACTAAGGTGCGTTTAAAACAAGATGGTGGAGGATACAATCTTTTGGCAACATCTCGAGAAAAACAGCTGCTCCTTTTCTCACCATTACTATAAGTATTACTTCTGTGAACGTGAACAGAGACTGAACGATAGACTATTTTCGAACATACGGACATTTTGAGATTTCCCATGAGGCAACCGTAAAAAGGGATACAAACGCCATTTATTTACATAATTAGAACAGTCTATCACTTGATGTTCCATTGAATAAACTTGAATTCAGGATGCACTAGAGTCTGATGTGCGATTGATTAAAACTACAAACTATTTTAGAATAAAAGAATTTTATTTTAAACATTTCAGAATGAGTCTGTGTCTGTCCGACGAAAATGATTGTTGAAACTGCAATAAAAATTGAAAATTGACTGAACGTTTCAAACGTGTCTGCAATGTTTCATGAAGTTGTATCTTATAAAGAGTGAAAAGAAAATAGAAAGTGAGATAGATTTCATATCTACGTTTAGAAAATGTATTGGTGGAACGCGGTGTGTCTTTTTTTGGGTAGGTACTCTTTTATTCAAAGCACAATATGGATCAAAAGCAAACTTCGCTTCTACGACTATTGTTTTATACACTGTATATCCTTTCTCTTTTTCCTGCGACAGAAAATGAAAGTAACTACGACATACGAAGCAACTTCGCCTGAAAGAAAATTTGATCTTAAAGAGACTTTCTCTGAGAATAAGATTTTGCATTTTTAAAATAAATTGGCCTCTACCGTAAAAAATCAAAGCGCTGAAAGCACTGAAGGACTAAGGTGCGTTTAAAGCAAGTTGATGTAGGATTCATTTTAAACTTTCTTTGGGCAACATTATTCCTGTGAACAGAGAAAGGACGATAGTCTATTTTTCGAACATCTGGACATTTTACGATTTCCCATGAGGCAACCGTAAAAATGGATACAAACGTCATTTGTTTACATAATAAGAACAGTCTATCACTTGATGTCGCATTGAATACACTTTAATACAGGATGCACTTGGGTATGTTGTGCGATTGATTGAACTTATAAACTGTTTTAGTACAAATGAATTTTCCTTTCATACATTTCAAAATGATTCTCTGACTGTGCGAAGATTGTTAAAACTGCGAAAAGAATTGAAGTTGAAGGATGAAAATTGACTTAACGTTTCTTACGTGTTTGCAATGTTCACGAAATTGTATATCATAAAGAGTAAAACAAAGATAGAAAGTGAGATTGGTTTCATATTTAAGTTTAGAAAATCTATTGGTGGATCGCAGTGTGTCTCTTTTTGGTTATTCAAAGCACAAACTGCATTAAAAGCAAACCTCACTTCTACGACTATTGTTTTTTATACACTGTATACGTTTAAATGGGTTTATTGTGTAAACAACATGCTAAACGTAGAGTAGATGGTAATCCGAATGATCCATTTCATTCACGCAGTTACAGCTTGGATCATCCGAGTCAAGTAAATGGTGGTATTTATAGATACTATCGTCACATGGGTCTTCGGAAACATTTAACGCGCATTTCCATGGAAGCATTGTTTCTGTCAAGCGAATTTGGGTCGAACAAGGAGGAAAACAAACAACGAAAAACCTTATGTTTTATTATTGCTCAATTCGATAAGGATTTAATATAAATACATAAATAAAAATATTCGCAGTTTCTACAATGGTGTAACGTGTTTTCACCCCTTACGTCGTGTTATTTATTAAATATCATTTACCTCACCTTAATTTTAAATTTTCACATTGAAATAAACATTACATCAACGTAGTTGGGAAATAAGAATTCTAATCCATGAAAGATTCTTATAATATGAAACTTGACTTTAAAATGGCATTAAATTGTGTTCTGTTTAATAATTCATTTTATTGTTCTGACTTTTCTAATTTTTCGCCTTCAGAAGATTAACGTCACGGGTGGGTGCAGTAACTTTAAAAGTACGTGAGAAAGAATGCCCCCGTTCATTTATTAACTCGCATTCCCAAAGGAGAACATACATAGCGAATGCTCAATTCATATTAATTAATGAAAGCACGGGTTTTTAGCAGCTTATATGTAAAGATATTAAAAGCGATCTTTGGTTAAGTGACAAGGATCATGAATATCAAATGTTTAATGTTTATTCCTCTCAAAGCACATCTCTGATATAATTTTTAAGATGAAATTGATACCAAATGTCAATGTAACTGCTTATGTCCATGGTTCTACAGAAAACCGGGAGAAAACCTTTTTCCTTGTTATTGTCGTTGTCTATATATGCTTTCATTTAGGCGAGTCACATTAAGTTGAATGGTCGTAAACATTAGGCTGCGGAGGTAGTGACCCTTAGTGCGGGTAAACCTACAAGCCCGGAGCCCAAGCTAGGAAGGGTATTTGTATTTTGATTGTTTCCTTTTTTTCTTTTAGAAAAGCAATATTAACGGCTCTTATTCCAAACTCTTACATGCATTGATTTAATAGTTATACAAAAGGACATTGAGATATAGTAGTTTTCAGCCGCGCATAATAGTGCTTTGATTTCGGGGGAAGTCCGAATGATCCAGACGTAGATATCTCATTCTACAGTTAAAGCTTGGATCATCCGAGTTAGGGAGGAGGGGCTGTAGTCCATCTCAATCAACCGCAATATTAACTTCAAGCGATTCATTTGGGGCACCAGATGAACGGCACGTGCATAATACACAGCATACATCGATGTACCGCCGCCGGACGGACAGTTAGCATTCCCTTTCTCCTTTAATACGCACTGGCTTTGCGCATCTTTGCTATATTTTCGACTTTAGTAATTGTTTCTTGTCTGATTTTGCTTCAATTAAAACAAGTCACATTAACCCATTTGAGCAATAGATTTACTTATGTAAATCCGTTAGGTTTCACATTCCAGTGATGGCATTTGGACTTTTTATGAGATATACATTCTCTCAATGCAGATTATAACTCTTTCAATTTAAGACAGTTTGAATTTGCGTTTTGAAATTCTAAATTCTAAAATTTGGCGGTAAAGAGGGAAATCTTGTTTTCCCAAAATTTCTTCTGCCCTATCAGATGATGATTTTTCAAGTTCATTACATGTTGTTTGCAAACGCTTTCAATTTGGGGCATTTTAGAATTTGACGTTTAAGAGCGATTTCTCCTTTCACGCAATATTTTCTGCTCGTTCAGAAGATTATTTTTAAATTTTATTTCATTTTGAAATGTCGTCTGCAAGGTTTAAACTAAAAACTGTGCAAATGTATGGGATCGTTTAAAGAAACGGCGTCTAACGTCCGAAGTTCGAAAATCGATTCTCTGAAAAACGTAAATAGCCATTTTGATGTGTTTATGTTAACTTGATGTTATAGCCGTCATAAACTGTAACTATAGTTGTGGGTTTAACCGTCTAACAGCTCAGTATGCTACGTACGTCTCGGAGATTGTAAACTTGGCGGTAATAATAATTTAGAGCAAAATAAAGCGAGTGAATCCGGACTACATTCTTGGTTCAAAGAAAGTATTAGTCCGCACAGTGAAGGCGGATGTATAATGAGTAATTCGTGTCAGACCACAGTTTGTGTATCGATAAAGTACCGTCCATTAGAAAGTGGTATGTAACTTCACCCTAGTCCAATTATATTTCTAAAGTAACATAGAACTAGATTATTGAATAGCTTCCCAATCTAGTTCATGATACTACAGAGACGATAAAGAACATCAAAATCGCCGATATTGCTGACCGTTTAAACGGGTTTATTATGTAAATAACAAGCTAAACTTAGAGTAAATGATGGTATTTATAGATACTTTCGTCACGTGGGTCTTCGGAAACAACTATCGCGCATTTCCATGGAAGCATCGTTTCTGTCAAGCGAGTTTGGGTCGATTCGATAAAGATTTAAATGAAAGATACTCACACTTTCTACATTGGTGTAAAATGTTTTCACCCTTTACGTCGTGTTATTTATTTCAATTCATTTACCTCACCTTAATTTTTAATTTTCACATTGAAATTAGAATTACATCAACGGAGATGGCAAATGAAAAATTCAACCGAGAAAAGATTCTTATAATATGAAACTATATTTTAAAATGGTATTAAATTTTGTTCAGTTTAACATTTAATTTTATCATTCTGACTTTTCTAATTCTTCGCCTTCAGAAGATTTACATCACGGGTGTAAAAGCTTTAAAATTGCGTGAGAAAGTATTCCCCCGTTAATATATATTAACTGGCTTTCCCAAAGAAGAACAGACAAAGGCGAATGCTCACTTCACATCAAAGATGCTCTCTCAGAGATGTGTGTATTTAGAGTTTCAAAAGTCAAACAATTGGTATTGGCAATCTTTGTCACTAAACCAAAAACCGTTTTCAATTTTTTTACTAACAAGATGCTAAAGCTCCGCGCTTTCGTTAATAAACATGAAGTGAGTCATCGCGTTTGTCGGAGCATCGTTTGGAAAGCCAGTTTATAAATAAATGGGAGGAATTCTTCTTCCCGCGCGTTTTGCTTCTGTTACGTTTCAACCAAAATTAATTTAATATCATTTACCTCCCTTTACTTTTTAATTTTCTCATTGAAATCTAAATTACATGATTGAAGTAGGCAAATGAAATTCCTTTCCAGGAAAAAAAATGTAATTTGAAATCTGATTTGAAATGGCATTTGTTCTGTTAAGTCTTTAATCCTGTTATGCCGACAATACCTCTTTTTACCTTCTGGGAAGATAAACCAAATGGCAAAAACCTACGTGCTGATGGTACAGTTAAAAACTAGGATTATAGCTAATCAAGCAAGAATTAACTTATAAATATTTACGCTCCTGTATTCAGTCTCATTGGAAACATTTCCGCATGACGGGAATGATGTACGCGTCCATGCGCATGCGCGGAAAATGGGTTTTTCCGAAGACCAAAAGGACAATGGTATCTAAAATTACCACCTCTTACTCTTAGTTAAGACAGTGTTTACAAAATAAACCCGTTAAAACGTCTTAAATTTCAGCGATTTTAATGTTCTAGATCTTCTTTGTATAGTTATGTTATTGCAGACATCTTTGTTGTTCTTTTTACGGTAGAAGACGATTTATTTCAAAAAGTTAAAATCTCCATCTCTGAGAGAGTCCGTTTAATTAATGAAAGCACGGGGCTTTAGCAGCTTATATGTAAAGAAATTTAAAGCGATCTTTGGTAACAAGGATTAAGAATGTCGATTTTTTAATGTTTATTCCTCTCAAAGGACACATCTCTGCCAGTCTCTTTAAGATGAAATTGATAAAAAATATCAATATAAATGTTTATGTCCATGGTTCTACCGAAAATCGGGAGAAAGCGTTTTGGCTTGCTATTTTTGTTGTCTATATTTGCTTTCAATCTAGACCAGTCACATTTAGTTGAATGGTAGTAAACATTAGACCGCGTAAATAGTGACCCCTAGTGCGGGGTAAACCTACGGGCCTGGACCCCAGCCTAGGTAGGGTATGGTTATTAAAGCAATGTAAACGACTCTCATTCCGAACTCTTATATGTATTAATTCAGTAATTCAAGAAAACGACATTGAGAGATTGTATTTTTTATCCTCGCATTATAGTGTAAATGTAATCGTGTTTCATTGATTTGTGGTCGTTCATTTTGAAAACAGACGATGCTTGGATTTCAGGAGAAGTCTGAATGATCCAGACGTAGATGATTAATTCTACAGGTCGATCTTGGATCATCGGAATTAGAGGGGGTGTAATCCACCTCAATCAACCATAATATTAACTTCAAACGATTCATTTTGAGCCCCCAGATGGAGGCACGTGTTTGATACACAGAATCTATCGATGCACTGCCGCCGGACAGGCAGTTAGCATTTCCTTTCTCCTCTAATGCGCACTAGTTTTGCTCACCTTTGCCATCTTTTCCACTTTTGTTGTTGTTTCTTGTCTGATTTTTACTTCAATTGGAACAAGGCACATTTACCCATTTGAGGAATATGTTTTCTAATGTTAATTACATTGCCCCCTCTCCGTGAAGTTTCACAGTTTGGTGATGGCATTTGGATTTTTTATGGGAGATACTTCTCCCAATGCAGATTATATGGCATATTAATATTCATTGCAGGCAGAACGTCGTCGTAGTATAGAAGCCATTTTAATCATTAACAAATAATAACGACATCAGACATGTTTGTTGCAGATGACTCTGGAACACATTGTGGGAAAAGGAATAATTGCAAACTTTTTCAATTTGATACATTCTAAAATTTGGCGGTTAA